>CM066575.1:43715000-44195000 GCA_033816785.1 Picus viridis | reverse complement strand
CCTTTCTTGTAGCCCCCTTCAGATACTGGAAGGCCATATGAAGGTCTCCTTGGAGCCTTCTCTTCTCCAGACTGAACAGCCCCAACTCCCTCAATCTGTCCTCCTAGCACCACACCTCTGGCATGAGGACAGGCTGGGGGTGTTCAGCCTGGGGAAGAGAATGCTCCAGGGAGACCTAATAGCAACATTCCAGTACCTAAGGGGGGCTACAAGAAGGCTGGAGAGGGACTGTTTACAAAGGCTTGCAGTGACAGGACAAGAGGCAGTGGCTTCAAACTAGAGAAGAGCAGATTGAGATTGGTGGTGTAACACTGGAACAGGTTGCCCAGGGAGAAGGTTGACTCTCCATCCCTAGATATATTCAAGGTGAGGCTCAAGAGGGCTCTGGGCAACCCGATGTGGTTGAAGATGTCCCTGCTGACTGCAGAGGGGGTTGGGCTAGAAGCCCTTTGAAGGTCCCTTCCAACCCTGACCATTCTCTGATTCTCTGATTCTGTGAATCAGAGAAAGGTTTGCAGAACAAATGGAAAAGAAACAAACTAGAAGCCTATGTTGCTAGCAGTGGCTATAAGTTTTCAGCTTCTAAATGCCATACAGGAAATAAACAAGTGAAATGCAATAAAACCCATTTAATATCCCATTCAGTTCTGCCCCTGGCTTGGGGTTGGAACCAGGTGATCCTTGAGCTCCCTTCCAACCCTGACAACTGTTTCTATGGTTCTAAATAAACTGCACATCCAGTTTTTGATCCTTCTGCTGAATGTGTTGGCCTAACAACACAGCCATGGTGGGTCAAGGGTCCCAGGTTGATTATAGTATTTCAATAGAAGGTTGCTTCATCTGTGCTTGCACCTTGTTAGAAACAAAAGGAGTTTCAAAATACTTTGCAATTTACTATGTACAGTGTGCTAAAATGAGCAGCATTGATGGGAACAGTGATGGGAAAGCTTTCCCCAAAGTGCTAAGCACAATCAGACAAAGCACACCTGGTTTACAGCTTGCAAAGGGAAATGCTGTGAGCTGCAAATGAAAAATCCTGAGATTTGGAGAGGAAAAGCTAAAATATGACTAATATGACTCCTTAATCAGTGCACAGCTTGTGCTCCAATTAAGGACAACATTGCTGTGCCAAAGAAAAAAAAACCCACATCCCTACCCTAAATCATGAGCAGCAGCCTCCCAAGAGTGTCTAATAAGCACTAGAATAACGACTGAAATACTTTTCTAACCCCTGCACCTTCTTGATAAAGCTTTTTTCTTCCCTGATTTAGCCTTGTTTCTGGCTTTCTGACTTTGTAATTTTGCTTGGAGCACAAGGTAATTCCTGAAGCACAGGGAAAGCAATGCACTGGGGAACAGAGGATAATCTAACACCTCTCTTTTCTCCTTCAACTTGCATTACAAACTTGCAGTTGCAATGAAGTTTATCCCTATGCCAGAAAATTCCTTGGCCAAGCTGTCAGGCCCTGGCTTGGACAGGAGCTCTCTGTGCTGGATTAGGAACTGGATGGAGGAGCAAGCCCAGAAAGTGGTGGTGAATGGTGCCACATCCAACTGGCAGCCAGGCACTAGTGGTGTGCCCCAGGGATCAGTGTAGGACCCAATCTTGTTTAACATCTTTATTGATGATCTGGAGGAGGGGATTGAGTCCATCATCAGTGAGCTTGCAGGTGACACCAAGCTGGAGGCAGGATTTGATCTGTTAGAGGGTAGGAGAGCTCTGCAGAGGGACCTTGCCAGGATGGACAGGGGGGTTGGAACTAGATGATCCTTGTGGTCCCTTCCAACCCTGACTGACACTACTATGACAGATGGGCAGAGTCCAAGGGCAGGAGATTGAACACATCTAAGTACCAGGTTCTACACATTGGCCACAACAACCCCATGCAGTGCTACAGGCTGGGGTCATAGTGGCTGGACAGCAGCCAGGCAGAAAAGGACCTGGGGGTGCTGGGTGACAGTAGGCTGAACATGAGCCAGCATTGTGCCCAGGTGGCCAAGAGGGCCAATGGCATCCTGGCCTGCATCAGGAAGAGTGTGGCCAGCAGGAGCAGGGAGCTCATTGTGCCCTGTGCTCAGCACTGCTTAGGCCACACCTTGAGTCCTGTGTCCACTTCTGGGCTCCTCAATTTAAGAAGGACATTGAGACACTGGAACGTGTCCAGAGAAGGGCAACAAGGCTGGGGAGGGGTCTGGAGCACAGCCCTGTGAGGAGAGGCTGAGGGAGCTGGGCTTGCTTAGCCTGGAGAAGAGGAGGCTCAGGGGAGACCTCATTGCTCTCTCCAACTCCCTGAAGGGAGGTTGTAGGCAGGTGGGGGTTGGTCTCTTCTCCCAGGCAAGCAGCACCAGAACAAGAGGACACAGTCTCAAGCTGTGCCAGGGGAGGTTTAGGCTGGAGGTGAGGAGAAAGTTGTTCCCAGAAAGAGAGATTGGCCATTGGAATGTGCTGCCCAGGGAGGTGGTGGAGTCCCTTTCCCTGGAGGTGTTCAAAGAAGGCTTGGATGTGGCACTTGGAGCCATGGTTTAGTTGTCAGGAGGTGTTAGGTATTAGGTACTAGGGTGACCTGTATTCCAGCAATAGTAGTTACACTCTTCTGTAGAAACAGAAGAGGAAAGAATACTCCTGATCATGGCCTTGACATACTCCAGAGCAAAGCAGTTTTCCACTTGATTAGATCAGAAATGTTCTCTTTGTTTTCCCTGCTGTCCTGCAACATCTGTCCAGTAAAGCTGTCATGGAATCACAGAATCGACCAGGTTGGAAAAGGCCTCAGACATCATCAAGTCCACCCTAATACCTAATACCCAACACCTCCTGACAACTAAACCATGGCTCCAAGTGCCACATCCAACCCTTTCTTGAACACCTCCAGGGATGGTGACTCCACCACCTCCCTGGGCAGCACATTCCAGTGGCAAATTACTCCTTCTCTCTGCACAGTGCCACTGCCACAAATTGCAAGTCAGTATCAGATAAAACAAATGGGACTATCAGTGGGATCTAAAGCACTAACAAGTCCAGGGAAGCACTGATAAGACCCCTTCCTTTCAAGCAGGCAGGAGGTTATTTTATATATGTCCTGATGCTGGTTGTGCTGGAGGAGAAATAAGGACAGAGAATCTGAAGAGGTTCATCTTCAAAGGCTGCTGTCTAATTCTGTAGCATATTTGATTTCAAAGCTGCTTTATCAGTAGCCTGAGTAGCCCTAACATCCTCACATTTCCCCTCTCTTCCTGAACAGTTTCTGTCTGTTTTCTAAAAGGCAGGAATTTATTCTGCCTCAACCACTGCCTGCCTAGCATGTAGCTAGACTAGAGGAAAAGAAAAATCATCCTGATCCACCCTAACGTTTTGTGCCTTTACCCATCTTAGGAGCTGAAATGAACTGGCATATGGAATTGAGCTGGAGAGAAAAGATATGGAGGGCAGGGAATAAATGGTTGAGCTCAGGCACTGAAACAGGGCAGAACACCAAGGCTACTGGGAGCCCTGGGGCTGTTGAGTCTGGAGAGGAGAAGGCTGAGAGGGGATCTGATCAATGTCTATCAATAGCTGAGGGCTGGGGGTCAGGGAGGAAGAGACAAGGACAGGCTCTGCTCACTTGTGAGAGGACAAGGGGCAATGGATGCAAGCTGCAGCACAGGAGGTTCCACCTCAACACAAGGGGAAACTTCTTTACTGTAAGGGTCACAGAATCACCGAATCACCAAGGCTGGAAGAGACCTCAAAGATCATCAAGTCCAACCTGTCACAGAGCACTGGAACAGGCTGCCCAGAGAGGTTGTGGAGTCTCCTTCTCTGGAGCCTTTCCAGCCCTGTCTGGATGTGCTCCTGTGTGACCTGTGCTGGCATCTTAGGAAAGAGCAATAGAAACATGAACCAGCTTCCAGCTTCTCCATTAATTCCACCAATGCATCTCGATTCACATAGAGTTAGACGAGTGCGTACATTGCAGAGAGTGAAATCATAGAGTCATAGAGAGTGATTGCCCATTGGAATCGGCTACCCGGGGAGGTGGTGGAGTCACCTTCATTGGAGGTGTTCAGGAGGAGACTTGCTGGGGTGCTTGGTGCCATGGGTTAGTTGTTTAGGTGGGTTGGATTGGTTGATGGGTTGGATGTGATGATCTTGAAGGTCTCTTCCAACCTGGTGTATTGTATCGTATTGTATAGAATCATGGAATCACAGAAGCAAAGAATGCTTTGGACTGGCAGGGACCTCCAAAGGTCCAATCCCCTCTGCAGTAAGCAGGGACATCCCCATCTAGATGCTAATCATGCTCCACAAACAACAGGACAGGTAATGTAATCCCTTGTTCTAATGGCGCTCGAGACACTGGTCCTTGCTGTTCTACAGTGCTTTTTTTCCAGCCCTGATAACCAGATCAAAGAATTGTCTCCTGATGACTCAGGTGCTCTTTGATAATTTTATTCCTCTCCCATTGCAACATTTATTCCACTCTAAAGGAGCTCGAGCTGCTAAGGAGCAGAACATGTGCAGCAGTTTTGTTCACAGAATTGGTCTGCCTCAACTTTACAGAATCATAGAACTGTTAGACTTGGAAAGGGACTCAAGGATCATCCAGTTCCAACCCTCCTGTCATGGGGGCACACTAGAGCAGGTTGCTCACAGTTACATCCAGCCTGGCTGCAAAAACCTCCAGGGATGAGGCTTCCACCACCTCCCTGGGCAACCTGTGCCAGGCTCTCACCACCCTCATGGGGAACAACTTCTTCCTAACATCCAGTCTGAATCTACCCATTTCTAGTTTTACGCCATTCCCCCCAGTCCTATCACACCCTGACACTCTAGAAAGTCCCTTCCCAGCTTTCTTGTAGCCCCCTTCAGATATTGGAAGGATACAATTAGGTCTCCTGGGAGCCTTCTCTCCTCCAGACTGAACAGCCCCAACTCCCTCATAGGAGAGTAACTCCAGCCCTCTGCACATCCTTATGGCCCTTCTCTGGACACCTTCCAGCACCTCCAGATCCTTCCTGCAACAGAGGCTCCAGAACTGGACACAGTACTCCAGGTGTGGCCTCACCAGAGTGGAGTAGAGGGGGAGAATCACCTCCCTGGCCCTGCTGACTCTGCTTCTCTTGATGCAGCCCACGATGTGATTTGCTTTCTGGGCTGCAAGTGCTCACTTCTGGCTCCTGTTGAGCTTCTCATCCCCCAGCACCCCCAGGTCCTTTTCTTCAGGGCTGCTCTCCAGCCAGTCCCTGCAAAGCCTATATTGATGCTTGGGATTGCCCCGACCCAGCTGCAGGACCTTGCCCTTGGTCTTGTTGAACCTCATGAGGTTGTCATGGGCCCAGCTCTCCAGCCTGCCAAGGTCCCTCTGGATGGCCTCACTTCCCTTCTTGAAACTTTCTTTCAAGAGAAGTAGAATATGAATCTTGAAAGAAAACAAACCACAAACTCCAGAAACAGCCTGAGACATTATCATGAAGTCTAGCACCAAGATACCAACCTTAATTAGTGTTTATTTGTAAACAATGTTTAATTTTAGTCATAAACATTAATTAATTTGATGAATCTGTTAGACTACAAGTCAATCAGTTATTTCAAACACAATGTGCTTCATGCTGTTCAGAAAGCTGGGATTTGGCTTGCCTTTCAAGAAAGAAATATCTTCCAGACTCTGGATTATTTTCTCTCCAGGAAAAAAACTTATAAAAAGGGATAAAAATTGAAGTATCTGTTGGTTGGCAAAGGAGAACATTGTCAGCATATTTCAGGAAGGATCTGGAGGTGCTGGAGGATGTCCAGAGAAGAGCCCCAGGGGTGAGCAGAGGGCTGGAGCTTCTCTGCTGTGAGGACAGACTGAGGGAGTTGGGGCTGTTCAGTCTGGAGAGGAGAAGGCACCCAGGAGACCTAATTGTGGCCTTCCAGTATCTGAAGGGGGCTACAGGAAAGCTGGGGAGGGACTTTTGAGGGTGTCAGGGAGTGATAGGACCAGGGGAATGGAACAAAACTAGCAATGGGTAGATTGAGATTGGATGTTAGGAAGAAGTTGTTCCCCGTGTAGGTGGTTCCCTCCCCAGCTTTGTTGCCCTTCTCTGGACATGTTCCAGCAACTCAACATCTTTCCTAAACTGAGGAGCTCAGAACTGGACACAGGACTCAAGGTGTGGCCTAACCAGTGCTGAATCTAGGGCAGAATGACCTCCCTGCTCCTGCTGGCCACACTATTCCTGATACAGGCCAGGATAGATTCATAGAATCACAGAATTGTCAGGGTTGGAAGGGACCTCAAGGATCAGCCAGTTCCAACTCCCCTGCCATGGGCAGGGACACCTCACACTACAGCAGGTTGCTCACAGCCACATCCAGCCTGGCCATAAAAGCCTCCAGGGATGGCACTTCTACCCCCTCCCTGGGCAATCTCTTCCAGCGTCTCACCATCTGTTGATTCTTCATCATCTTCAGTCATCATCTTATGATCCATCAACTTGGGAGTGTGGGAAGAGGGAGGAAAATTGAGGCAAAATAGTTGTTGAGTACCTCAGCCTTTTCCACCTCTCTTGTTACCAATGTGCCAGTCTTGCTCATAAGGGAGGCCATTCCTCCTTTGATCTTTGGGGATGCCTATTACAAACGGTAGAGAAGGAACAAAAGCATGCAACACAGGGAGGAAATTAGAGTTATTTATCTGACAGAGATTTACACAGAGGGGGTGAAAAAGCACAGCAGAATGAGCTGCCATGTCATCAACTTTGGTCCACTGAAAGCAATTAATGTGATACCAGAGTCAACCGAGCTTGTGACAAAATGTGACCCAGCTGACCCAGAGAGATGAAAATAATGAGGTGGTATAATCATAATTCAGCTGATAAATACTCTGTGAGGGACT
This sequence comes from Picus viridis, assembly GCA_033816785.1. Classification (NCBI taxonomy): domain Eukaryota; kingdom Metazoa; phylum Chordata; class Aves; order Piciformes; family Picidae; genus Picus; species Picus viridis. Next base: position 44,188,143 of record CM066575.1, on the reverse strand, counting down.
GTGAAGGTTCAATTCATATCAAAGTCAGAGGAAAGTGAAGTCATTTAGGCCTAGACACTCAAAGGTATGCCAGAGCTGAGCTTCCCTTTCCCCTGACCTCAGCAATAATAATGTTTGTTGCAACTAATTGTCAAAATCAGGAGAGGCAAAACCCCTGTCCTTGTGTGGGCTTTAGCTTTCTCACAACACATTAAGGACCCAAGGACCTACAAACCACTGCCATTTATTTAGCTATTATCCAGTAATCCAAGAGAAGAAATCAGAAAGAAGAAGAAAACTAAAATTGCCTGGTTTTGTATAAAATCTTATCTGTTGTTATTACTGAAAGGGGGTGGTTTCACTTTTGTCTTGGTTTAGAGCAAGACAGAGGCTCTTTCACCTCTTCCTAAAGAGGCAAAAGAAGAGCACTCACACAAGGGATTGAAGAGGATGGAAAGTTTAAATGGAAATGCTATTCATAACTACATGCAACAGTACAAAGCATATAAAATGCACCAAAGTCCATAGTCTGGGCTTAACACAGAAGATCATTAAGCCAAAGCTTTACAGAAGCCTCCCTTTAAACCAGGCTAACAAACCCGAGCCTTAATGCCTTCCCCCAACCAAGGCTCTCTACCCTCCATACCACACCATTGTGATGCAGCTAAAATTTAGTTTGGCAGCTCCAAGACTAACTGGCAGCAATGCCAAGGACAACACCACACCTCCCCCACAAGAGATAAGATCCTGTGCATCCCTTCTGGGAGGAGAGAGGGAGGGAAAAGGGAAGGAAAGTGCTTCTGCAGCCAGTTTTATAGGGGTGCAGGACATATGGGAATATCTTTATCAATAACTTTATCTGCAACCTGGATGAGGGAATTGAGAGTACCCTCAGCAAGTTCTCTGATGATACCGAACTGGGGAGGTTGGCTGATGCCTGTCAGGCTGTGCTGCCATCCAACCAGAGCTGGATGAGCTGGGTGCAGTCAAGCCTCATGAAGTTCAATAAGTGCAGGGTCCTGCATCTGAGGAGGGATAACAACAGGCTGGAAAGCAGCTCCATGGAGACAGAACTTGGAGTGTGGGTGGACAGCAAGGTCTCCATGGAACAGCAATGTGCCCTCGTGGCCAAGAGAACCAATGGGATGCAGCACAAAAAGTGTGGCCAGCAGGGCTAGGGAGAACCACCTAGACTCTGCCCTGGTAAGACCACAGCTGCAATCCTGTGTCCAGTTTGGGGCTCCCCAGTTCAAGAGAGACTAAGAGACCTGCTGGAGAAAATCCAGTGGACAGCCTTGAGGATGCTTAGGGGACTTGAGCATCTCCCATATGAAGAGAGACTGAGAGCCCCGGAGCTGTTTAGTCTTGAGAAGACTGAGAGGGGATCTGATCAATGTCTACCAATATCTGAGAGGTGGGTGTCACGTGGAGGGGGCCAAGCTCTTCTCGGTGGTGCACAGCAATAAGCCCAGGAACAATGGATACAAACTTGAACAGAAAAGGTTTCAGCTCAACAGGAGGAGAAACATCTGTATAGTGATGGTGACAGAGCCCCGGAGCAGGCTGCCCAGAGAGGCTGTGGAGTCTCCATCTCTGGAGATCTTCCAGCCCCACCTGGATGCATTCTTGTGCAGACTACCCTAAGTGATCCTGCTCTGGCAGGGGGCTTGGACTGGATGATCTCTGGAGGTCCCTTCCAGCCTCTTTTGTACAGTGATACATTTCCAGTCCACCTCCTGGGCGCTCCGGACCTTGTGGAGGTCCGTGGTTTTGCGGTTCTTAAAGGCACATGGCCTCTAAAGTACCACAACTTTTCACTTGGACTTGCTTATTCTCTGAAATACGTTTGCATCTTGGAATCTAGTGGGGAACCATGTAAAATGCTTTGTTAGAATATTGACCAAAGGTTGCAATTAGACTGCCACAGCACGGTGTTCTTGATGTCATGAAAGCAAAGGCAAGCTTTTATGTTCTTTTCCTTGCAAGACGATTTCCCACCTCCCCCAGATCTGATTCTCTCGTTGAGAAAGGCGAAGGTCTGCCTGGTGTCAGGAAATTCAGCTGTGATGTTTCCCCTTTTACATGTTATTTGCTCTGAGGTTTGTGTTCAGAGGAGATAACTGCCACCCTTTTCAGAGCAGGGTAGCAGGAAGCAATCAGGATTTCAAAACAAATCTCAGGGAACACACTGCTTTATTGTGTGCCTTTTGATACTCCTGAAGAATGCCTGCTCTCTTCAATATTCTAGCCAGAGACTTGACCCTATCACTCCTTGAAAATGAATCACTTCTTTAATTTTTCTCTGAGCAGTGGTGTGTGAGAGCAGATGTTTTGGGTCTGTGTTTTGACTGAAAAGGTTCCTGAAACTCTGAGCTAAGAAACTGCTTCTCATCCTTTGCTTTGTGACACGTTCAAGGGAAAAGAAATAAACGAAAACCAAAATAGCTCTGCAGCTTGGTTTTGCAATTGGTACTAAAGCAAAGCTTTCTGTAGCAATCAGGCGTTAAGAGGCCAATATAGGATGATTTGGCTTTCTGAGATGGATGCTTCAGACACCTTTAGGGAGCACAGAATCACAGAATCAACCTAATACCTAACACCTCCTGACAACTAAACCATGGCTCCAAGTGCCACATCCAAGCATTTTTGAACACCTCCAGGGACAGTGACTCCATCACCTCCCTGGGCAGCACATTCCAAAGGCCAATTTCTCTTCCTGGGAAGAACTTTCTGCTCACCTCCAGGCAAAACTTCCCCTGGGGAAGCTTGAGACTGTGTCCTCTCGTTCTGTCACATGTTGCCTGGAGAGGAGACCAACCTCTACCTGGCTGCAGCCTCCTTTCATTAAGTGTGTTGATGCAGCCATTCCTCATTGTCATCCACAGAATAAAGTGAGAAATCTGCCATAATGCTGTCTCAGCTGGGAGGGAGTTAGCTTGCTTGGGCATTTTGTTTGGGAGGTTTTTGGTAGTGAACTTATGATGATTTACCCTCAGTTCAAGAAGGACCTCAGGGAACTGCTTGACAGAGTACAGTGCAGAGCCACAAAAATGATGAAGGGAGTGGAACATCTTCCCGTGAGGAGAGCCTGAGGGAGCTGAGGGCTCTGTAGATCGGACAGAAGTTGACTATGGGGTGACCTCATCCATGGTGATAAAGATGTGCAGGGTCAGTGCCCAAAGGATGGAGCCAGGCTCTGTTGGGTGATGCCCAATGGCAGCACATGGGGCAAAGGGTGAAAGCTGAAGTATAAGAAGTTCCATGGAAACATGAGGGAAATTGCGAGGGCTCTGGAACAGGCTGCCCAGGGGTGTTGTAGAGTCTCCTTCTCTGGAGATATTCAAAACCTACCTTGATGTGTTCCTGTGTGACCTGCTCTAGGTGCTCCTGCTCTGGCAGGGGAGTTGGGCTGGATGAGCTTTTAAGATATCTTCCTGTGATTCTGAGTGATTCTGTGAAAGTTTAATGAACAAGGGAAAGATGCTCTTATTTAATCAGTTGCATTTTATTCGTGTCATGAGACAACTTCTTCCTGTGCTTTTACCTATGAATTTTGACGTTGTTATTTGCTGGGATAAATCACAGAATTGGCAGACTTGGAAGGGACCTCAAATATCATCCAGTGCCAAGCCCCCTGCCATGGGCAGGGACACCTCACACTAGATCAAGTTGCTCACAGCCACATCCAGCTTGGTCATGTATGTTAACACTAACAACGTGAAACAAGTTCTGTACTACTGCCAGAAGGAAAACAGATAAAAAGAAGGTTTTATGTTTCTGTGAGTCTGTGCTGGTTCTGTTAACTTTTGCTGAACTAGATACTTCATAAGAAAGTGGCATTTTAATGCATTATTAAGGCAAGAGCAAATGCTTCCAGTATCTGAAGGGGGCCTACAAGAAAGCTGGGTGGACTTTTAAGGCTGTCAGGGAGTGATAGGACTAGGGGGAATGGAATGACGCTGGAGGTGGGGACATTCAGGCTGGATGTGAGGAAGAAGTTCTTCACCATGAGGGTGGTGAGAGCCTGGCACAGGCTGCCCAGGGAGGTGGTGGAAGCCTCCTGCCTGGAGGTGTTTGCAGCCAGGCTGGAGGTGGTTGTGAGCAACCTGCTGCGGTGTGAGGTGTCCCTGCCCATGGCAGGGGGGTTGGGACTGGCTGAGCCTTGAGCTCCCTTCCAACCCTGACAATTCTGTGATTCTATGCTGCTAGTGGAAGTTAAAATAATTGCTTTTTAGATATCTTCAGGGCATTTTTAATCTTTTTTTTTTTTTGGCTCCAGGTACAAGATTGCACTTCAATGTAGGACATGCAGACATGGACGGTGACCATGTTCAGGTGAGAGTAAATGGCAGGAAATAACAGCACATTTGTTTTTATCCAGTATGTAGATAGGGGAGTTGCCCATTTTCAGGTGAGAATAAATGGCAGGAAATTGCATCAAATTTTTTTTCATCCCATTCAATTTTCTTTTTTTCTTTCCTTTCACCTGGTTTCCCTGTGGATATTACTTTCTGAATAAGAGTGGAGAAATTTAGAAGTGTAGAAGAGAATTCATTTCAAAAGGACTTGAAAGTGCTTTTCCCTTATGTTTTCCTATTTTGGGGGGAAAGTGTTATCTTAGCTCTAGGTTGTGGACTGAGGATGATTTTTAATTCAGAGTACTGAGATAAAGCTTATGACTAATTAACCTAAGAGTGCTATATTGACCATGACCAGTCTCACATTCAAAAACTTGCAATTTTATTTCTTCTTATACAAAAATGGACTGCCTGACCTTATCAAGAGGGCTCTCAGACCATTTGCATTAAACCCCCACTCTCTGTTCTTTTCTTAACTAATGTAATTTTCACATACAATATAATGCATTAAAAAAAGGTTAATTTTCATGGAATCATACAATCACAGAAACTTTCAGGTTGGAAAAGACCCTCAGGATCACCAAGTCCAACCCAGAACCCTCCTCTACAAGGCTCACCCCTAAACTACAGCCCCAAGCACCACATCCAAACCACCTTGAAACACAGCCAGGCTTGGAGACTCTACCACCTCCCTGGGCAGCACATTCCAAGCCCTGACCACTCCTGATGTGAAAAAAAATTTCCCACTATCCAGTCTAGTCCTACTCAGCTGCAGCTTCAGGCCATTCCCTCTTCTTCTGTCACTAATTACCTGTGAGAATAGACCAGCAGCAGCCTCTCCACAACCTCCGCTCAGGTAGTTGTAGAGGGCAATGAAGTCTCCCCTCAGGCTCGTCTTATAGAATCATAGAATCAATAAGGTTGGAAAAGACCTCAGAGATCATCAAGTCCAACCTGTCACCCAACACCTCATGACTAACTAAGCCATGGCTTCAAGTGCCATGTCCAATCCCCTCTTGAACACCTCCAGGGATGGTGACTCCAGCACTAACCATCCCCTGCTCCTTCAGTCTCTCTTCATCATTCTCCAGGCCCTTCACATCTTCCTTGCCCTCCTCTGCACTGCCTCCACCACCTCCACATCTCTCTTGTATTGAGGTGCTCAAAACTGAACATAAAACTGGAGGTGTGACCTGGCCAGCACCGAGTAAAAGGGGACAATCACCTCCCTGATGCAGCAAAGGGAAACAAAAAACCCCACACTCCAATAGAATCAGAGAATCATAGAAGCAATGAGATTGGAAAAGACCTCAGAGATAATTGAGTCCAACCTATCATCCAACACCTCATGACTAACTAAACCATGGCTTCAAGTGTCAAATTCAATCCCTTTTTGAACACCTCCAGGGATGGTGACTCCACCACCTCCCTGGGCAGCACATTCCAATGGCAAATTACTCTTTCTGGGAGGAACTTTCTCCTCACCTTGAGACTAAACTTCCCCTGGCACAGCTTGAGACTGCGTCTCTTGTTCTGTTGCTGGCTGCCTGGGATAAGAGACGAACCCCCACCTGAAAGGATGAGGGGGAATGGCTTCAAATTAGAGAAGTAGTTTTAGATTGGCTGTTAGGAACAAGTTCTTTATTGTGAGGGTAGTGTGGCCAGTAGGAGCAGGGAAGTCATTGTGCCCCTGTACTCTGCACTGCTTAGGCCACACCTTGAGTCCTGTGTCCAGTTCTGGGCCCCTCAGTTTAGGAAGGACATCGAGACACTTGAATGTGTCCAGAGAAGGGCAACGAGACTGGGGAGAGGCCTTGAGCACAGCCCTGTGAGGAGAGGCTGAGGGAGCTGGGGTTGCTTAGCCTGGAGAAGAGGAGGCTCAGGGGAGACCTCATTGCTCTCTACAACTCCCTGAAGGGTGGTTGTAGCCAGGAAGGGGTTGGTCTCTTCTCTCTAGCAACCAGCACCAGAACAAAAGGACACAGTCTCAAGCTGTGCCAGGGGAAGTTTAGGCTGGAGGTGAGGAGAAAGTTCTTCACTGAGAGAGTGATTCACCACTGGAATGTGCTGCCCAGGGAGGTGGTGGAGTCACCGTCCCTGGAGGTGTTCAAGAGGGGATTGGACGTGGCACTTGGTGCCATGATCTAGTCATGAGGTCTGTGGTGACAGGTTGGACTCGATGATCTTTGAGGTCTCTTCCAACCTTGGTGATACTGTGAACACTGGAACAGGTTGCCCAGGGAGGTGGCTGGGGCCTCATCCCTGGAGATATTCAAGGTGATGCTTGACAGGGCTCTGGGCAACCTGATCTAGTTGAGGATGTCCCTGCTGACTGCAGAGGGGGCTGGACTAGATGACCTTTGGAGGTCCTTTCCAATACAGACCGTTCTATAATTCCATGATAAACTTCTGCTGTGGATCCCATATTTATCTGCTAAGAGATCACAGAGGCAAGACAAGAGACTAACCATCAGTGAACCCTCAGATGCTGCTCAGCAGGCTTTGTGCCAGAGCGAGCCTCCAGTTCTGCCTTCTTAAATGCAGATCAAGTTTTAAAATCAGTTTATTTCTTCCAGAACAACAAAAAAAAACCCAACAAAACAAAACACAAACAACCCTAAGTAAGTTGCAGCAGAATGAGGCCTTTCAAATCTAAATAGAAAATTTGAGATATAGAAAAGGGAAATATCCCCCGAGGATAAACAACTGGCTATCTGTAATGAAAATCAAACTGCTTTGTTGCTGGGTTTCTGGAGAGAAAGGCTTCATTGTCTCCAGAAATGCCATCCCTGTTCGTTACACTTTCAACAAAGTAATCACATTTATGAAATGCTGCTTAGAAGCTCAGCCCAGCCCTCAGCAATTAATGCAGTAATTGTTTGATGCAGTTAGCTGTAAAGCACTCTAGTTATACAGATTGTCTGAGGAGAAAGAGGAAATTATTTCATTCTGCAGCAAACGGGGGGGGGGGTGGGGTGGGGAGCAAAAAAACCCAACCCCAAACCAAACAAAAAAAAAAATTGTTTAAAATTGATGGGGTTTGCTCAATACAGAACATAATAAGACCAAAACTGCTCCCATTTTGAAAAGCAGGAAAGCGGAGGAGTAATAAAAGCAGATGTTCACACAATTGCATGAGACTGCTGTAAAGTTCACACTGCTGGAGCTGCAGTGTTAGATGTGTTTGCAGCCTGCCTGATGCCACTGCTGTAATTGATTATAGCTAGAGGTGTGCTCAGTTTTCACAGGAAAACTGAGAGAGGTGCTCAGGTTTGCTTGTAAGTCAGGAGCTCAGCAGAAATGCCTGTCTCGATCCACAGAGGGAAAGAGATTCAGGTTTTTAATGAATATTCCCGTGTTGTGAAATTAGAGGCACAAACGAGGCCAAATCATCAACAGCTAGACTATTGATTACATAAATACAGTGGAGGGATCAGAAGGGGAGAGAGAGAGAATAGGGAGAGAGAGAAGAGAGGGAGAAGAGGGAAAGAATTATATTACCACACCCCTCACCCCCCCAAGACAGTTTGAGTCTGTGGAGGAAAGGTGCTGCAGGAGATGTTGGGTCTGTAGAGGAAGGGTGCTGAGGCTTTGGCTGTAGAAGGGATGAGGTCCTCCGGGCAGCTTCTTCAGCTCCATGAGTTGCAGCAGCCGGAACTTAGGGCACGGAGAGTCCAAGATCCATTGTGTTGGCCCCGGGATGTTTCCAGCGTGTGCTGCCGTCTGCTTTCTTCTGCATCTTGCTTCTCCAATTTTCTCCTCCCAAGCCAGTAGTTGCTCCAGTCTGTTATACAGTTTTTTAGCCCTTAGGCAAGTGTCCAGGTGTTGTTCCCCAGGATATCGTTCTCGGAAATCATCTTTAGGTCCAGGTATCATTCCCCAGGAAATCTTTCTGTGTACTCAGGTGAGTTTGGGCAGCCACTGGATGGAGGGGGGAAGGCCTCCGCCTCCTCCTCCTCCATCTACCTACCCACACACATCAGGAACCATTGTCCTTTCCTGGGGTATCTGATGGAAATGATCTTGTCCTGAAGGTGTGAATGCTGGGCCCTTGGGCCATTGTTGTAGGCCAGCTGCAGTCCCCTGAGCAATGTTATCTTTGCACCTTCCAAGAGTCCTTCCAGTGGCTCTGCCCAACGCACATCAGCTATTGCCTGGGCAAGCAGCAAGTGATTTTATCTTTGTTGAGTCACACCAGGAGAGACAAGCTTTAGTCTCTCACAATGCCCCAGTGGTGTGGGCTCCTGGTGGGTCTCTGCTCCACTGGTGTGTCCCTACGGAAGGAAACCCTCATACAATACAATACAATACACCAGGTTGGAAGAGACCTTCAAGATCATCGTGTCCAACCCATCAAACAATCCAACCCACCTAAACAACTAACCCATGGCACCAAGCACCCCATCAAGTCTCCTCCTGAACACCTCCAATGAAGGTGACTCCACCACCTCCACAGGTAGCTGATTCCAATAGGCAATCACTCTCTCTGTATAGAACTTCTTCCTAACATCCAGCCTAAACCTGCCCTGGTGCAGCTTGAGACTGTGTCCTTTTGTTCTGGTACTGGCTGCCTGGGAGAAGAGACCAACCTCTGCCTGGCTACAACCTCCCTTCAGGTAGTTGTAGAGAGCAATAACGTCACCCCTGAGCCTCCTCTTCTCCAGGCCAAGCAACCCCAGCTCCCTCAGCCTCTCCTCATAGGGCTTGTGTTCCAAACCCCTCACCAACTTCGTTGCCCTTTCCAGCAAGACAACATCCTTCCTGAACTGAGGAGCCCAGAACTGGACACAGGACTCGAAGTGTGGCCTAACCCATGCAGTGTACAGGGGCAAAATGACCTCCCTGCTCCTGCTGGCCACACTGTTCCTGATGCAGGGCAGGATGTCATTGGCCTTCTTGGTCACCTGGGCACACTGCAGGCTCATGTTCAGCCTACCATCAACCAGTACCCCCAGGTCCCTCTCTGCCTGGCCACTCTCCAGCCCCTCTGACCCCAGCCTGTAGCACTGCCTGGGGTTGTTGTGGCCAGTGTGCAGAACCCGGCACTTGGATGTGTTCAATCTCCTGCCATTGGACTCTGTCCATCCCCCTGTACACCCATGAGAGATACCCGAGAGTTCTCTCTCTGCTGCTGGCCAGGCTGGTTCTAAAGTATCTGCTCGTACCAGCTGCAATCCACTTCCATGAAGTATTTTTCTTTAGATATTTAAATAGAAGATTCCATAATCCCTTTAGGATTACTTTTTTTGGATGTTGAGTTGCTGGAAGGTGTTCAGAGACGGGCAACAAAGCTGGGGAAGGGTTTGGAGCAAAGCCCTGTGAGGAGAGGCTGAGGGAGGTGGGGTTGCTTAGCCTGGGGAAGTGGAGGCTCTGGATGTGTTTAAAAAGAGCTTGGATGAGGCACTTGGTGCCATGGTTGAGTTGAGTAGATGGTGTTGGGTGATAGGTTGGACTTGATGATCTCAAAGGTCTCTTCCATAATTAACCTGGTTAAATCTGTATTGCTCTGTCTGCATTCTGCATTTTGAAAGCCAGCTCCATAGATCCCCTGCTGATCTTTTAGAGACTTTGAGAGATTATTGGAGAACTTTAGAGATTTTCAGAGAACTTCAGAGATTCTCAGAGATTTTTAGAGAATTGCAGAGATCTTTAGATAATTTTAGAGGAGATTTTTTGAGATTTTTTTTTTTTTAGAGGAGATATTGAACTGCTTTTTAGAGGAGAATTGTAGAGATCGTCTTAATGATTTATTTACCATCCTTTCTCTGGAAGGGCTGGCAAAACTGGAAGGGCCACAACCAAGGACAACATGGACCTCAAATACTCTGCAGCTCCTGTGAGGAAATAAAGATGAAAGTAGCAAGGTTAGCATAGGGTTTCTGTGGCTCTGCAGAGAGCTTTCACCACAGCTGAAAGATTACCATTAATGTTATCCACTCTGCAGCTGAAGGCTTCAGCTACTTTTGCACAGCCCATTACATTTTTGTTTCTCACTTTTATTCCCCAAATTGAAAGATAGCACCCAGGCAGGCACAACAGAAGTGCAAACTCAGGAGAAGAGATAAGGAGACAGAAGTGAAATAAAGTATCTCGAGGAGGCATGCCCTACACATTCTGCCAGAGGTGTGAGCTTGCTTATACTCCATATGCTTCATACAATCCCTTGCTTTGAATAGTGTATGGGGCTGGGTTAGCCCCAGTGTAATTCATCTTTTTGGAAGCAAATCACTTGTGATTTATTGAAGTGTAAATAAAATGTGCTATAGCTTGACTGCAACATTTTAATGAGCACGGCAGATGAAGTGACATACATCTCACCATTGGAATGTGGCTAATTGTGCTGCACGTCAACCACAACAAATACAAGAGGGGCCAAAGGTTGTGAGGGTGAACTGGCTTGGCTTTGCAAACAAGCAGCTAGATAATAATGGTTCTATGAGTGACTCTGGGCTCCTCAGTTCAAGAAGGACATTGAGACACTTGAATGTGTCCAGAGAAGGGCAAAGAGGCTGGCAGGGGTCTGGAGCACAGCCCTGTGAGGAGAGGCTGAGGGAGCTGGGGTTGCTTAGTCTGGAGAAGAGGAGGCTCAGGGGGAGACCTTCTTGCTCTCTCCAACTCCCTGAAGGGAGGTTGTAGCCAGGTGGGGGTTGGTCTCCTTTCCATGGCACCCAGCACCAGAACAAGAGGACACAGTCTCAAGCTGTGCCAAGGGAGGTTTAGGCTGGAAAGAGAGATTGGCCATTGGGATGTGCTGCCCAGGGAGGTGGTGGAGTCACCATCACTGGAGGTGTTTAAGAAGAGTCTGGACGAGGCACTTAGTCTCTTCTCCCAGGCAACCCACACCAGCCTTCTAGTCCAGTACCTTCCTACTCTAAATATTTGCCTGAAAAAGAGAGGTATATTTGGCCAATGGCATCCTGGCCTGGATCAGGAATAGTGTGGCCAGCTGGAACAGGGAAGTCATTGTGCCCCTGTACTCAGCACTGGTTATGCCACACCTTGAGTCCTGTGTCCAGTTCTGGGCTCCACAAATTCAAAAGGACATAGAGACTCTTGAATCAGTCCAGAGAAGGGCAACAAAGCTGGGGAGGGGTCTGGAGCACAGCCCTGTGAGGAGAGGCTGAGGGAGCTGGGGTTGCTTAGCCTGGAGAAGAGGAGGCTCAGGGGAGACCTTCTTGCTCTCTACAACTCCCTGAAGGGAGGTCTTTTCCAACCTGCTTGATTCTATGATTCTACAAAGTATGTAACACAAGTAATGGGTTCTAGGTGTCCATTTCTGAAGCTTTTCAATATATTCAGATGCTTCTGAGGTTTGCTTCTGTTAGAATTTTTCTTCCACCAAAGCGTACCTCATGTTTTAAAGTTCATAACATTTACTTTCACTTCTGCAATGCACTGCAGGCTTGGATCTTCCACCACATTTCTGGGCAGCTTCTGTTAACTGTTTGGCCACTTTGCTATCTGCATCTTCAATACCTAGACAGAATTTTCCTTGTTGCAACTGGTGAAGCCTTTTCTACCCTGTCACTGAAATGAGCTGAAATCCCCTGCAGATTGTATTCACCCTGTAAGACCTGCAATTCTCTGTCACAGAAGCAAATCCAGGCTGCTGTACCGGCATAAAGTTTTTTTCACTGTTTTAGTTAACAGCTATCCTAATTAACATCGCAGCTCTGCTGGTATTTAATTCACATTAACATTAAGAGTGAGGGAAATTCAGCACTTCCTGGAGGTGCACATCTGGCTGTGTATCTGCCTTCAGTAGTCACAGATAACAAGAGCTGCTCCCATAATCTTCCCTTCTGGAATCTAAATCAATCCAGTCCTCTCATCCCCTCCTCCCCGTGCCCATGCTAGCTGCAGGGAGGAAGGGATGAAATTCTTTTAAGTTGGCAAGAACTCCTGTGAAAAGAAAGCAACAAAGGGAAATAAAATGATGCATTTCTCTGGCAGTTGTGTTAATAAACCTTCTTATTTTTATCTTTCACATCTGCAAGTAGTCCTTGCACACCCCTAGTTTCCTGAACTAAGGCAAACTATTTAGAGCACGATTGTGGATGGTTTTTAGAACGTATTAGGGATGCAGTAGGCTGGAAGATAACAGAAAAAACATCTGCTGCAACAATGAGGAAAAGAAGAACTCTTTCTGAAGATTTCAGAATGCAGCTAAAAACCTACACTAAGGTGAAGAAACAGAAAGAGTATTGCAGCTCTATTGTAATGTCCCTGATGCAGCTGCGGTATAATCTTTGTATGGTATAGCAAATTCTTGTACTATATTTAACACAGGAACCAGCTCCATGAGGCCCAGAGAAGGGCCATGAGAACGAGCAGAGGGCTGGAGCTCCTCTCCTGTGAGGACAGACTGAGGGAGTTGGGGCTGTTCAGTCTGGAGAAGAGAAGGCTCCGAGGAGACCTAATTGTGGCCTATGAGGGGGCTACAAGAAAGCTGGGAAGGGACTTTTGAGGGTGACAGGGAGGGATAGGACCAGGGGTAATGGATCCAAGCTAGAGGAGGGGAGATTTAGATTAGACCTTAGGAAGAACTTGTTTCCCATGAGGGTGGTGAGACCCTGGCACAGGTTGCCCAAGGAGGTGGTGGAACCTCATCCCTGGAGGTTTTAAGGCCAGGCTGGATGTGGCTGTGAGCAACCTGCTGTAGTGTGAGGTGTCCCTGCCCATGGCAGTGGGGCTGGAACTGGATGATCCTTAAGGTCCCTTCCAACCCTGAACAATTCTGTGATTCTGTGAAATAAAGTCAAGAGTATACAATTATATTTTTATAATCAGATTACATGAAAACAGTTAAAGATTCCTTCCTGTACCCAACATGACTGTCTTTAACGACATGTCCCTTTCAGTGACAGCCTGACTGTCAGATGGCAGAGCAAAGTATTGCAGTAATCCAATTTGGATCTTGACTGCAGTATCACCACCAAGAGTGTTCACTTTTCTGTTTGCTGTTATTTATTCACTAACTTTTATTGGGACTGCTTTGTTCTCTCCCTCTCTATTAATTTTAATGTGAATCAATCTCCAGCAGAGCTGTCAATTTAATTAGGACAGATAACTATAACAGTAAAGAGAACTTCATACAAATAGATAATTTTAAATTCACTTCTGGAATAGATAGAATAATCATAGAATTGTTAGGGTTGGAAGGGACCTCAAGGATCAGCCAGTTCAAAGTTCCCTGCCTTGGGCAGGGACACCTCACACTACAGCAGGTTGCCCAGAGTCACATCCAACCTGGCCATAAAAACCTCCAGGGATGAGACTTCCACCACCTCCCTGGGCAACCTGTGCCAGTCTCTCACCACCCTCATGGGGAACAACTTCTTCCTAACATCCAATCTCAATCTACCCATTGCTAGTTTTGTTCCATTTTCCCTGGTCCTATCCCTCCCTGACACCCTCAAAAGTCCCTCCCCACCTTTCTTGTATCTCCCTTCAGATCCTGGAGGGCCGCAATTAGGTCTCCTGGGAGCCTTCTCTTCTCCAGACTGGACAACCCCAACTCTTTCACTCTGTCCTTATAGCAGAGCAGCTCCAGCCCTCTGCTCATCCTTGTGGCCCTTCTCTGGACACCTTCCAGCACCTCCAAATCCTTCCTGGCAAAGAGGCTCCAGAACTGGACACAGTACACCAGGTGGGGTCTGACCAGAGTGGAGTAGAGGGGGGGAGAATCCCCTCCCTCGCCCTGCTGCCTATGCTTCTCTTGCTGCAGCCCAGGATATGATTTGCTTTCTGGGCTGCAAGTGCTCACTGCTGGCTCATGGAGCTGCAGGTTTGATGGGGTGACTGCAATTTGCAGTTCTTTCAGCTACTGTCCTTTACAGTGTGCTTAAAGAGGTTTGTTTTCCTGTTTTCCTGTTTTCCTGTTTTCCTGTTCCTGTTGGCTGGTTGCTTGGTTGGGGTTTTTTTGTTTGGTTTGGTTCTGAAGTTTCATATATTTCCAAAGCAGCCTGGAAATCAAAATTCAGGGCACATTTTTCTTTGACAGGGTGTACTTCTGTGTCAGAGATTCTTGCACAAGCTGGTAGGGAGCTGGTACAGCTGCATTGCAGGGGACTTCAGCTGTGCTGCAAGTGTCAATAGGGTCATGTCCCTGTTTTGAGTCAAAGAAAGATGTGGACTTGCAAGATGAATTTTCTTGTAGGAGAGTAATGTAATTTTCAGTCCCTGCACAGCAGCACAGCTTTACTTTTCTTACATCTACCCCACAGCAGTGGAGTCTTGGAAGCAAAAGGAGTGGTTGACACACCTGAAGGCTGTGCTGCCATTTAGAGGGACCTGGACTTGGGCAGGGAGAAATCTATTGAAATCCAACAAGGGCAGGTATAGAGTCTTGCACCATGGAAAGAACAACCCCATGTAACAGTATGGGTTGGGGACTGACCTGTTGGAGAGCTGCGAAGGGAAACAGCACCTGGGGATTTTAGTGGATGGAAAGATGACTACGAGCCAGCAATGTGCTCTTGTGGCCAAGAAGGCCAATGGTATCCTGGAATGTATTAGAAGGAGAGTGGTTAGCAGGTTGAGAGGGGTTCTCCTGCCCCTCTACTCTGCCCTGGTGAGGCCACATCTGGAACATTGTGTCCTCAGTTCAAGAAGGGGCTCAAGAAACTGCTTGAAAGAGTCTGTCACAGAGCCACAAAGATGCTGAAAGCAGTGGACCATCTCCCTTCCAAGGAAAGGCTGAGGGTGCTGGGGGCTCTTTGGCTTGAAGAGGAGGAGCTTGGGGGTGACCTCATTCATGTTGATAAAGATGTGAAGGAGGGCAGAGCCAGGCTCCGCTCAGTGATGGAGGAGGTTCCATGTGAACACGAGGGAAAACCTTTTCACTGTGAGGGTGCCAAAACACTGGCATGGGCTGCATAGAGAGACTGTGGAGTCTCCTTCTCTGGAGACTTTCAAAACTCTCCTGGGATGCATTCCTGTGGGACCTAGTCTAGATAATCCTGCTCTGGCAGGGGGTTTGGACTGGATGGTCTTTCAAGGTCCCTTCCATCCCTTAACATCCTCTATTTCAGTGGCTCTGTGAAAAGAAACCACACTAAACCTTCCTAGTAAAGCTACATCTTGTTTATGAGCTGTGTCTGGGCAGCCCCAGGCACACATACTAGTTCAGACCTTGAATTAAAACCATTTATTGTGTGACCAAGAAGGCCAATGGCATCCTGGCCTGCACCAGAAATAATGTGGCTAGCAGGAGCCAAGAGGTCATTCTCCCCCTGTACTCAGCACTGGTTAGGCCACACCTTGAGTCCTGTTCTGAGCTCCTCAATTTAAGAAGGATATTGAGATACTTGAAAGTGTCCAGAGAAGGGCAACAAAGCTGGGGAGGGGTCTGGAGCACAGCCCTGTGAGGAGAGGCTGAGGGAGCTGGGGTTGCTTAGCCTGGAGAAGAGGAGGCTCAGGGAGACCTTCTTAACTCTACAAATCCATGAAAGGAGGCAGTAGCCACGTGGGGGTTCGTGTCTTCTCCAAGGCAACCAGCACCAGAGGACACAGTCTCAAGTTGTGCCAGGGAGGTTTAGGCTGGAAGGGAGGAGAAAGTTCTTCCCAGAAAGAGAGATTGTCCATTGGGATGAGCTGCCCAGGGAGGTGGGGGAGTCCCCATCCCTGGAGGTGTTCAAAAAGGGATTGGATGTGGCACTTGGAGCCATGGTTTAGTTGTCAGGAGGTGTTAGGTAATAGGTTGGACTTGATCTCTGAGTTCTTTTACAACCTTATTGATTCTAGGATTGTGTGACTTAGGCAGGTATCTTGCTAGAGCTGTAAACAAAGCAGGGAATGTCAGCCCTGAGAATTAGCTCATGTTTTCAGCACTGTTTTCTCCCCTTGTGTAATGAAATGAGAAGTAAATTGAAGGAGAAGAAAAAAAAAAATAATAATCAGGAATTTTAGGCAATGGCAAAATGTTTGCAGAGATTGTCTTTGAGAAAGCTTGACAGGATCTAATTTTCAGAGGGAACATGCCTTAGGTTTGGTGTATTGAAAACCATTAATAACTTAGAAGGTCAACATCTTTCCTTGGAAGCAGCCCTGTCACTGAAAATTGACTTGCCATTTGAAGTGTCCCCTCATATGTAAGCTTCATATTGCTCATATGTGTCAAATTGCTTCATGTTTGTCACAGTTGTCCATTTGGTTCATATTTCTGCATGAAATTGTGTCTGAATCCACTGACTGGAAACACGTGTTTACCTCAAATAGAGTGTTTCTCGTTTCTGAACAAAAAAAGAGAGATCCTTCTGTGAGATATTCAAAGAGCCCTCATGAAATCCTCCTTTCTTTCACTCTACAAATGCAAATACATTTGCAAACAGAAAGAAGGGTTTGCTCTGTTTGCCCCAGCTCAGGGAAACGGTGGTGCTGAGTGCAGGCAAACCTCATGAAGTTCGGTAAGGGTAAGTGCAGGGTCCTGCACCTGGGGAGGAATAACAACAAGCACCAGGACAGGTAAAGGGTTCCCCTGATGGAAAGCAGCTCCATGGAGAAAGACCTTGGAGTGCTGGTGGACACCGAAGTCTCCATGGAACATCAATGTGCCCTTGTGGCCAGTAGAGCCAATAGGGTCCTGGAGTGCATCAAGAAAAGTGTGGCCAGCAGGGCTGGGGAGGTTCTTCTCCCCCTCTACTCCGCCCTGCTGAGACCACACCTTGAATCCTGTGTCCACTTTGGGTCTCCACAGTTCAAGAGAGGCAGAGACCTGCTGGGGAGAATACAAAAGAGAGCTATGAGGATGCTTAGGAGACTTGAGCATCTCCCCCGTGAAGAGAGACTGAGAGCCCTGGGGCTGTTTAGCCTGGAGAGGAGAAGGCTGAGAGGGGATCCGATCAATGTCTATCAACATTTGAGAGGGGGTGTCAAGTGGCTGGGGGCCAAGCTCTTTTGGATGGTGCACAGTAATGAGACAAGGAACAATGGATACAAATTCCTACTTAGAAGGTTTCACCTCAACAGGAGGAGAAACGTCTGTACAGTGAGGGTGGCAGAGCCCTGGAAAAGGCTGTCCAGGCAGGTTGTGGAGTTTCCTTCTCTGGAGACTTTCAAAACCCACCTGGATGCATTCCTGTGTAGACTACCCTGGGTGATGCTGCTTTGGCAGGGGGATAGAACTGCATGATCTCTGGAGGTCCTTTCCAACATGGAATGGAATGGAATGGAATGGAATGGAATGGAATGGAATGGAATGGAATGGAATGGAATGGAATGGAATGGAATGGAATAGAATAGAATAGAATAGAATAGAATAGAATAGAATAGAATAGGGTAGGATAGGATAGGATAGGATAGGATAGGATAGGATAGGATAGGATAGGATAGGATAGGATAGGATAGGATAGGATAGGATAGGATAGGATTAACCAGGTTGGAAAAGAACTCAGAGACCATCAAGTCCAACCTATTACCCAACACCATCAAATCGACTCAGCCATGGCACCAAGTGCCTCCTCCAGGATCTTCTTAAACACCTCCAGGGATGGTGACTCCACCACCTCCCTGGACAGCATATTCCAATGGCCAATCTCTCTTGCTGGGAAGAACTTTCTCCTCACCTCCAGCCTAAACTTCCCCTGGTGCAGCTTGAGACTGTGTCCTCTTGTTCTGGTGCTGGGTGCCTGGGAAAAGAGACCAACCCCCACCTGGCTACAACCTCCCTTCAGGGAGTTGGAGAGAGCAAGAAGGTCTCCCCTGAGCCTCCTCTTCTCCAGGCTAAGCAACCCCAGCTCCCTCAGCCTCTCCTCACAGGGCTGTGCTCCAGACCCCTCCCCAGCTTTGTTGCCCTTCTCTGGACACCTTCCAGCAACTCAACATCTTTCCTAACCTGAGGGTCCCAGAACTGGACACAGGACTCAAGGTGTGGCCAAACCAGTGCTGAGCACAGGGGCAGAATGACTTCTCTGCTCTTGCTGGCCACACTGCTCCTGATACAGGCCAGGATGCCATTGGGAAGAGGTTGTTTTGGGTGTTTTTTACTGAAAGAGTGGTGATGTGTCAGAACAGACTGCCCAGGGAGGTGTTGGAATTACCACCCTCAGAGGTGGTCAAGAAATTTGTGGACAGGGCACTTTGGAACGTGGTTTTATGGCCATGGGGCTGTTGGGTTGATGCTTAGACTCAGGGATTTTAGGAGCCTTTTCCCAACCCATATGCTATGATTCTATGACTACTTTCTATTTTAGTACTAATTTATTTCTTTGGAAGACACATTATATCTGATTTAGGGATCCTTCTGATTTCATAAGGAAGCTAATCTCATCCTGCTGGGAGAAAATATTCAGACAAATGATGGTCTATTTTACTTCATTTCTTTTTTTTTCCCCTACAAACACAGGATGTGATTTGTGATAACTTTTTTGTATTAGGAGGAATGATTTATTTTAGCTTTTATGTAACTGCCTGGGAATCAAAATTACTCTGACTTCATTTAGACATATAGATCCAATTCATTTCCCTCCTCTCCCCCAACCCCTTATTAGTTTAGAGAGAGGGCAGCTACAATTGGGGTTGATAAGACTGGAGAAGAGGAGGCTCAGGGGAGACCTCATTGCCATCTACAAGTACCTGAAGGGAAGCTGTAGCCAGCTGGGGGTTGGTCTCTTCTCCCAGGCAACCAGCACCAGAAGAAGAATGGAATGGAATGGAATGGAATGGAATGGAATGGAATGGAATGGAATGGAATGGAATGGAATAGAATAGAATAGAATAGAATAGAATAGAATAGAATAGAATAGAATAGAATAGAATAGAATAGAACAGAACTAGGTTGGAAAAGACCTTTGATATCATTGAGACCACCATATAATCCAACACTATCTCATCAACTAAACCATGGCTCTATGTGCCTCATCCAGTCTCTTCTTAAGCACCTCCAGTGATGGTGACTCCTCCACCACCCCCTAGAAGACACAGTCTCAAGCTGCGCCAGAGGAGGTTCAGGCTGGATGTTAGGAAGAAGTTCTTCCCAGCAAGAGAGACTGGCCATTGGGATGTGCTGCCCAGGGAGGTGGTGGAGTCACCTTCCCTGGAGGTGTTTAAAAAGAGTTGATTAGATGTTGTTAGGTGATAGGGTGGGCTCAATGATATCAAAGGTCTTTTCCAACTTACTTAATTCTCTATTCTGTATTCTGTAAAAAAAAATGTCAGCAGGTTAAATGTCACTTCCTATTTCTTTTTCTGTGGTCTCCAGTGACAACACAAGAGGTAATGGGCACAAACTTCAACACAGGAAGTTCCAACTAAACATGAGGAGGAGCTTTTTAGTTTTGAGGGTGGTAGAGCACTGGAGCAGGTTGCTAGAAAGCTGGTGAAGTCTCCATCTCTGGAGTCTTGAAAACCAGCCAGGATATCCAAGAATCATAAAACTGTTAGGGCTGGAAGGGACCTCAAGGTCATCTAGGTCCAACCCCCCTGCCATGGCCAGGGACACCTCACACTGCAGCAGGTTGCTTACAGCCACATCCAGCCTGGCCTTCAAAACCTCCAGGGATGAGGCTTCCACCACCTCCCTGGGCAACCTGTGCCAGTCGCTCACCACCCTCATGGGGAACAACTTCTTCCTAACATCCAATCTCAATCTACCCATTTCTAGTTTTGTTCTGTTCCCCCTAGTCCTGTTACTACCTGACACCCTCAAAAGTCCCTCCCCAGCTTTCTTGGAGCCCCCTTCAGATACTGGAAGGCCACAATTAGATCTTCTTGGAGCCTTCTCCTCTCCAGGCTGAACCACCTTAACTCTCTCAGTCTGTCCTCAGAGCAGAGCAGCTCCAGCCCTCTGCTCATCCTCGTGGCCCTTCTCTGGACACCTTCCAGCACCTCCAGATTCTTCTGTGATAAGGGCTGCAGACCTGGACACAGTACTCCAGGTGGGATCTCAGCAGAGTGGAGCAGAGGGGGAGAATCACCTCCCTCAGCCTGCTGGCTAGACTGTTCAACAAGCTGCAGGTAAACCTGCTATGGCTTGTGGGGGGAGTTGGAGTGGATGAGCACTAGAGGTCCCTTTGAAGCTCTGTGAATCTGTGCCATGAATTTTACGTGGAAAACAAGGCAGATTGTATGGTTGTTTTGGGTTTTTTTTTTTACCTAAATGGAACTTTGTGGCATGTAAGGGTAGAAACTGATAGCTCAAATTAATTAATGAGGAATAACATGATAGCATGATAGTGTTCATTTGGTGTGGCTGTTGTAGCAAATCATCTTTTAGTGTTTAATTGCTTGCTGGAGAACTATTGTACCCCTGCTTTACATTTAGATTTAACAGGCTTCAAGTGAATAATGGATGCCAGGGTGGCTCTTGTGCATAAAAGATGTGTTCATTTAAAGGCAGCAATCCAACACAGCGTTGCAATTTATGTTGTAAAGTGTGGGGCCTGAAATATGTGCTTCAGATCACAGCTTGTGTGGGGAAGTGCAGCTTGAATTATTACAGCTAGGGCACGCTTCCATCCACATGGAGTCCCAGCCGGGAGGCTGTCACCCAGGGAAAATTCAGAATGCCCCTGATGGAAGACTTATTATTTTTAGTTATAGGGCATGAATTTTTAAGGCATTTGATTAAATTAACAGAATAGGAAAATGTGCTTCTGAAGTAGAATTATTTGGTGCAGTTGAGAACAAATCCCTCTTTGCAGCTGGACAAAGGCAATTAATTCTGATTCTGGTTCAAGGCCCACAACAATTTATTTTCTGTTTATTTGCTTTTTTAATTCCATCAAGTAAACTTCTGCACATCCTGTGGCTGGGAAACAGAGAGTTCTTCTACTTGCTCCTTCTATAGGTGCATTTCTCTGAGCAGATGTTACAGAATTAACCTGGTTGGAAAAGAGCTTTGAGATCATCCAGTCCAACCTTGGGCAGCCAGGCAGAAAGGGACCTGGGGGTACTGGTAGAGAGTAGGCTGAACATGAGCCAGTAGTGTGCCCAGGTGGCCCACAAGGCCAATGCCACCCTGGCCTGCATCAGGAGCAGTGTGGCCAGCAGGAGTAGGGAAGTCATTCTGCTCTGTACTCAGCACTGGTTAAGTCACACCTTGAGTCCTGTGTCCAGTTCTGAACCCCTCAGTTTAGGAAAGATGTTGAGTTGCTGGAAGGTGTCCAGAGAAGGGCAAGAAAGCTGGGGAGGGGTCTGGAGCACAGCCCTGTGAGGAGAGGCTGAGGGAGCTGGGGTTGCTTAGCCTGCAGAAGAGGAGGCTCAGGGAAGACCTTGCTCTCTCCAACTCCCTGAAGGGAGGTTGTAGCCAGGTGGGGGTTGGTCTCCTTTCCATGGCACCCAGCACCAGAACAAGAGGACACAGTCTCAAGCTGCACCAGGGGAGGTTTAGGCTGAATGTGAGGAAGAAATTCTTCCCAGAGAGATTGGCCTTTGGAATGTGCTGCCCAGGGAGTTGGTGGAGTCACCATCCTTGGAGGTGTTTAGGAGACTGGATGAGGCACTCGGTGCCATAGTTTAGTTGATTTGATGGTGTTGGGTGATAGGTTGGACTTGATGGTCTTCAAGGTCTTTTCCAACCTGCTCTGTTCTGTTCTGTTCTATTCTATTCTATTCTATTCTATTCTATTCTATTCTATTCTATTCTATTCTATTCTATTCTATTCTATCACCCTACACCATTCCTATGGCACTCCAGCACTGGTGAGCTTGTACCTTGAACACAGTGTTGTGTTTTGGGGCACTGAGAAGAAGGACACAGAGCTGCTGGAACATGTCCAAAGAAGGGCAATCAAACTGGTGAAGGATCTGGGGAACAGGCCAGGTGAGGAGTGACTGAGGAAACTAGGGTTGTTTAGTCTGGATAAAAGGGGTCTGAGGGGAGACCACATCGTTCGCTAGGAATGCCTGAACGATTGGAACGAGGTGGGGGTAACTCTCTTCTCCCAATAACAACTGGTAGAACAAGAGGAAATGACCTCAAGTTGCTCCAGGGGAGGTTTAGGTTGGATATTGGAAGAAACTTCTTCAGTGAAAGAGCTATTAAACACTAGAATAGGCTCCCCAGGGAGGAGGTTGAATCACCATCCCTGGAGGTGTTTCAAAGAGGCAGAGATGCGGTGCTGAGGGACTTGGTTTAACACCAGGCTTTGCAGCATTAGATAATGGTTGGATTTGATTATCTGAAAGGTTTTTACAGCCAAAATGATTCCATGATTCTATATTAAACACTGCAAAGAAAGTTAATTCTATGCCAGCCCAAACCAGCAAAGTGCAGTATGTATCAAACCATTTGAATGCTGCAGACATATAGTTTTTAAAGGCAGAAGGTCTCTGCTGTTCTTGAACAAAACCAGATCAACCTACCAAAGGATTCCAGGCCTTTCTCAAACAGCTGTGGAGTGACAGCTAAATTTAACCTCTCCCTAAAACTCTCTCTGAGAAATCCATTAGAAGCACTGCTGTGGTGCTTTTAAAGGTGTATTTCTAGCCAACCAATCACCCTCTGTCTTCAGACGGGGGTTATTAGGATGCCTCAGTTTCAACATGGACACTCCACAGCTAATGATACCCATTAGACCTGTGGGACAAGCCTGCACTTTCAGCTTAATGACTGCAGCCGTGGTCCTTCTCAAATGCTGGCAGCTGCAAGCACCTGCAAGTACCTGCTCCATTTAAAACAATGTCTGCAGAGTGCCTAGTGAGGGGCACCAGACCTAGTAACTGGTTAGGCCACACCTTGAGTCCTGTGTCCAGTTCTGGGCTCCTCAGTTTAGGAAAGATGTTGAGTTGCTGGAAGGTGTCCAGAGAAGGGTATCTGTAGACAGCAAAAAGGTCTCCCCTGAGCCTCCTCTTCTCCAGGCTAAGCAACCCCAGCTCCCTCAGCCTCTCCTCACAGGGCTGTGCTCCAGACCCCTCCCCACCTTTGTTGCCCTTCTCTGGACACAGGAATCAAGGTGTGGCCTCAGCAGTGCTGAGCACAGGGCAGAATGACCTCCCTGCTCCTACTGGCCACGCTGCTCCTGATGCAAGCCAGGATGCCATTGGCCTTCTTGGCCACCTATGCAGACTGCTGGCTCATGTTCAGCCTACTATCAACTAGTTCCCCCGAAGGGCTTTAAGAAGAGTTAGGTAGGATAAAATTGTACTGAAAGTATGATTAGTAAGGAGTGGGGTTTGCTTATTTTTAAAACAGAGAAGCATAGAAGGGTAGAGTTGCTTTGGTTGGCAAAGGCCTCTAAGATTGCTGAGTCCAACCTCAATCTAGTACCACCATGACCATTAAACCGTGTCCCAAAGTGCCCACATTTCCCCACATTTCTCGACCACCTCCAGCTGCCCAGGGAGGTGGTGGAGTCACCTTCATTGGGGGTGTTCGGGGAGAGACTTGATGGGGTGCTTGGTGCCATGGTTTAGTTCTTTAGGTGGGTTGGATTGGTTGATAGGTTGGACATGATGATCTTGAAGGTCTCTTCCAACCTGGTCTATTCTATTCAATTCTATTCAAAAATCACAGCATGAGCAATGATTAGCCAAAAAACCCCATAACAAACCAGTTGCAAGCAGGCTGCAGGGCACAGTTGACTTGTCAAATGGTTTACCATTTATTTAAAGTGAAGAAAAAAGGGTTCTGATTAAATTGGGATTGATCTGCAAAAAAGCCAACAGAATCAGTTGATTTCTTTTGTAGTGAAACAGGTAAATACTGATAGAATAAGCTACAGCAGGGGAGGTTCACACTGGACATTAGGAAATTATTTTTCATGGAAAGGGTGGTCAGGCTTTGGAATGTGCTGCCCAGGCAGGAGGCAGTTGAGTCACCAGACCTGGATGTATTTAAGGGTTGATTGGGTGTGGTAAGATGGGGATATGGTTTAGGGGTGAACCTTCTATAGTAGGGTAAATGGTTGGAGTTGGTGATCCAGAGGGTTTTTTTCCAAATAGGATAGGATAGGATAGGATAGGATAGGATAGGATAGGATAGGATAGAATAGAATAGAATAGAATAGAATAGAATAGAATAGAATAGAATAGAATAGAATAGAATAGAATAGAATAGAATAGAATAGAATAGAATAGAATTAACCAGGTTGGAAAAGACCTTCAAGATCATTGAGTCCAACCTGTCACCCAACACCATCTAATCAACTAAACCATGGCACCAAGTGCCATGTCCAATCCCCTCTTGAACACCCCCAGGGACGGTGACTCCACCACCTCCCTGGGCAGCACATTCCATTGGCCAATCTCTCTTCCTGGGAAGAATTTCTCCTAACATCCAGCCTAAACCTCTGCTGGCACAGCTTGAAACTGTGTCCTCTTGTTCTGGTGCTGCTTGCCTGGGAGAAGAGCCTAACTTCCTCCTGGATCCAGCCTCCCTTCAGGGAGTTGGAGAGAGCAAGAAGGTCTCCCCTGAGCCTCCTCTTCTGCAGGCTAAGCAACCCCAGCTCCCTCAGCCTCTCCTCATAGGGCTGTGCTCCAAACCCCTCCCCAGCTTTGTTGCCCTTAAATGTTTCTGTGAGGCAAGATTTTTGCTTCTACTCCACAGGGAATGCTTCATACATTTTCCTTTGCTTCATAGCTAGCAGAAGCAAGTGAGTAAATGCATGGAATGAAGAGCTGTCATTTTGTTTTGACTAACCATATGGTTAATATTTAAGGTAAAAATCCTTACAAAGATATCAGTCTCTAAATTTCACAAAAGGTAAAGTTTGGAAGGGTAAAACAGGATCTATTTTGAGTTTTCCTTTCTTCTAATACCTTCACATCACAAGCAGAAGGATTTTCCTTCGTGTTTAGTTAAATTAGCATAAAAGTCCATTTTCACTTACTGTGTGCCTGTGCATTTGCAGAAAGGTTTTCACTTGCTTTTGAACTCTCACCAGCTACAAAAATTTCAGGACCTTACCTGTTAAGGTAAGTTCCTGCATCTGGGTTGGGGCAATCCCAAGCACGGATATAGGCTGGGCAGTGAATGGCCTGAGAGCAGCCCTGAAGAAAGGGATTTGGGGGTCCTGGTGAACAAGAAGCACAACATGAGCCAGCAGTGAGCACTTGCAGCCCAGAGAGTCAAGCAGAGCCTGGGCTGCAGCAAGAGAAGTGTGGTTGATGGAGGTGATTCTCCCCCTCTGCTCCACCCTGGTGAGACCCCACCTAGAGCTCTGTGTCCAGTTTTGGAGCCACTATTACAAGGGATATGGACATGCTGGAGTGTGACCAGAGAAGGGCTATGAGGAGAACATTTTAGCTCCTCTCCTATGGAGACAGACTGAGGGAGTTGGGGTTATTCATAGTATCATAGTATCAGTCGGAATTGGAAGGGACCACAAGGATCATCTAGTTCTAACCACCCCTGCCATGGACAGGGACACCCCACACTAGATCAGGCTGGCCAGAGCCTCATCCAGCCTGGGCTTAAACACCTCCAGGGATGGGGCCTCAACCACCTTATTCAGTCTGGAGAGGAGAAGGCTCCAAGGAGGCCTAATTGTGGCCTTCCAGGACCTGAAGGGGGCCTAAAGAGGGACTTTTTAGGGTGTTGAGTAGTGACAGGACTAGGAGTAATGGAGCAAAACCAGAAGGCAGTAGATCCAGATTGAATAATAGGAAAAACTTGTTCTCCATGAGGGTGATGAGAGCATGGCAAAGGTTGCCCAGGGAGGTGGTGGAAGCCTCATGCCTGGAGGTGTTTAAGGCCAGGCTGGATGTGGCTGTGGGCAACCTGCTGTAGTGTGAGGTGTCCCTGCCCATGCCAGGAGATCAACCCTGATGATTCCATGATTCTATCATCATTCAAATTCCCTCCAAATATTTCACCATCTTTGATCAGACCTCATGAGTAGGCTAACTGCTGTCAATAGAATAGAATAGAATAGAATAGAATAGAATAGAATAGAATAGAATAGAATAGAATAGAATAGAATAGACCAGACCAGAACAGGTTGGAAGAGACCTTTGAGATCATCAAGTCCAACCTATCACCCAACACCATCTAATCAACTCAACCAGGGCACCAAACACCCCATCCAGTCTCCTCCTAAACACCTCCAGTGTTTGACCACTCTTCCACAACTGGAGAAATTCACTGGTAAGTGGCATGAAACTAAAACACACAACAGAATATCTTGAGTCAGAGAAACTGCAGAAGGCTGAGAAAGACATAAAATCAGATCTGTTCTAGTCTAAGGATCAAATTTGATGACTGAAACATTGTGTGAAATTAAAACAAAAATATCAGTCCAAGCACTTCAGAATCTTATTAACTAATTTGATTTTGCCTGTAAAAATAAAGGCAAAGGGCATGGGTGCAAGTGTTCCATTTAACATGTGCTTAGCTGCTATTAGATGTAATTGTTAAAATTTAGATGTATCCCCTGGGCAACATCACTTTAACCTGAGAGGTTTAATGCATTATATAAAGAAAATGACATTAGAAGTGGTCATTTCCCTGTTCATACCTCACTGCTGAACAGAGATAACTCTAATAGATCCTCTCTCTGTCTAACAGGGCAAGAGAAGGGGAGCAATAAGTGAGTTAAGATTAACAGATAGGGCTCAAGTGATCGTGTCCTCAGAATACTTTCTCTAGACATGTCGAGTTGCTCAAATGTGTCCAGAGAAGGGCAACAAAGCTGGGAAGGGGTCTGGAGCACAGCCCTGTGAGGAGAGGCTGAGGGAGCTGGGGTTGCTTAGCCTGCACAAAAGGAGGCTCAGGGGAGACCTTCTTGCCCTCTACAGCTACCTGAAAGGAGGTTGTAGCCCGGTGGGGGTTGGTCTCTTCTCCCAGGCACCCAGCACCAGCAAAAGAAGACACAGTCTCAAGCTGTGCCAGGGGAGGTTTAGGCTGGAGGTGAAGAAGAAATTCTTCCCAGCAAGAGAGATTGGCCTTTGGAATGTGCTGCCCAGGGAGGTGGTGGATTCCCCATCACTGGAGGTGTTTAAAAAGAGCCTGGATGAGGCACTTGGTGCCATGGTTGAGTTGATTAGATGGTGTTGGGTGATAGGTTGGACTTGATGATCGCGAAGATCTTTTCCAACCTGGTTAATTCTGTATTCTGTATAATTTCTGACTCGCTATGAAGGAGCTAAGATAGTCAAGAAGCAAGATAACTGTGCCTGAGCAATGCTCAGTGATGCTACAGCTAGCTGGCTTCTAATCTGGAGCAGGTTCACTTGCAGTTAATACAGGCATAGAAGTCTTAACAGTGATCGTTGTGGAAGCACTTTCCCTGTGTAAATATTTGTCACTGTATGAAAGCAGCTTCCCTAGGGATCTGAAGAGAAATCAAAAATAGCATAAATGATGTGTTTACATTCTGCCCCTGTCTTGTGGCTCTTTGGGTGGACTTTTAGAGGCTGTGCACATTTAGAGGCTCTGCAGTGGAGTTGTCATTAATGCACCGTGAGATTTTTCTCTTCACCCTTCCCTCCTTGTTGTTAGGAGAAATCAAGAGTTAATTGGTATAACCATGAAGAAAAGTCCTCCAGACACTGGAGAGTCCCAGTGGGGCAGCAGCTTGTCCCAGGATATTGTAGTCTGTTATTTGTTCTGTTTTCCTGTATCTCTATATTTAAGGAAGCATACAGATAATTCTTCCTCTCTCTTCTCCCCATCTCAGGCCCTGTGATGTTATCTTGTGGCAGGGGGGGAGAGGCTTTCTCCTGGCTGTGACTGGCAGTGAATTTCCAGCTACACCACAGGGCTGGTATTAGAGTAGCCCTGAAGAAAAGGACTTTGGGGTGTTGGTGGATGAGAAGCTCAACATGAGCCAGCAGTGAGCACTTGCAGTCCAGAAAGCCAGTCATATCCTGGGCTCCATGAAGAGAAGCATAGCCAGCAGGTTGAGGCAGCTGATTCTCCCCCTCTACTCCGCTCTGGTGAGACCCCACCTGGAGTACTGTGTCCAGTTCTGGAGCCTCTATTACATGAATGATGTGGAAGGTGTCCAGAGAAGGGCCATGAGGATTATCTGTGGGCTGGAGCTGCTCTGCTATGAGGACAGACTGAGAGAGTTGGGGCTGTTCAGTCTGGAGAAGAGAAGGCTCCAAGGAGACCTAATTGTGGCCTTCCAGTATCTGAAGGGGGCTCCAAGAAAGCTGGGGAGGGACTTTTGATGGTGCCAGGGAGTGACAGGACTGAGGAGAATGGAACAAAACTCAAAATTATTAGATTCAGGTTGGATGTTAGGAAGAAGTTGTCTCCCATGAGGGTGGTGAGAGCCTGGCACAGGCTGCCCAGGGAGGTGGTGGAAGCCTCCTGCCTGGAGGTGTTTGCAGCCAGGCTGGAGGTGGCTGTGAGCAACCTGCTGTAGTGTGAGGTGTGCCTGCCCATGGCAGGGGTTGGGACTGTATGATCCTTGGGATCCCTTCCAACCTTAATACTTCTATGATTCTATGGTTTTTAAAGCTCTGAATACCACTCCAATTGTAACTACATTTTATTTGCAGACAGCATTTGTGATACATTGCTGTTCAAACTCTCTACACCCAAACGTCCCAATTCCACCAAGCCAAACGTCATTTATGATGTAAATAATGTGGCTTGAGCACGCATGGCAGCATCAAAGCTGAGCTCTAGAGTGCCACAGATAAAAACTGGGCTTGCTTTTAATTTGCAGCTGAAGGCAAGCTGGCAAAGGGTCTTGCACAACACTTTGGCATGGAGTCTTTTAAAATATGCTCCCAGGTGTCCAACCCCATAAAAGGGAGGGATCAGCCCAGTCAGATGGAGAAGCAGTTAAGCCGTGGCAGGTAGTAGTGAAAGGTGAAGGACTGAGGGGAAGTGATCAAGATACTCAAGAGTTCCTTTGGATTTACAGTGCACCCTCTTCTCCTCCTGCCCTTTCAAGTCTCAGCAGCACACAAAGCAATTAATTCCCCAGGCTCTGTGCCTTCTTTTACTCTGATTTAGCTCGGGCATGAGTTCAGCTCTCTTAACTCTGCAAAGTTTCCATGAGCTGGTAATGGTTTCTCAGGGGTTGTAGTCATTTCTTGCAAATAGGCCAGCTTCCCACACGACCTGAGACAGCTTAGGTGCCCAGCTTCAGAATCTTTTCATTGTAAGGGCTCTTACCCTGGGAAAACGCAGGGCAAACCAGCAAATTGCCAATGACTCTTCCTTACAAAAGCCAGTCAGCAGCGGTGGCAGCTGCACAAAAAAGCAGGTAATGGCTCATTACAGAGTTTGGAGAAAATGGCACCGCCTGAGCAATGTGTTGCTGTACAACAATAAGGGCAGACAGAAAACATTTAATGGGATTATTTTGTTTTCTTTGGTAGCAGGCTCGGAAAACTTGGGGGAAGTTTGCCTGAAAATGTGTCTGTTCCTGATTGTGTTGGGAGGGAGGTGAGCAGGGAACACTGGCAGGCAGGTTGCAACAAATCTGGCTGATGAGTTTGAATGTCTTGCCAGACTTCATCTAAAGACTCCCCCTGCCTCCAGCTGGCTGCAGAAAAATGGCCACTTCAATACTGGAAGCAGAAAGATGTACTACCAGTGCTGCCGCATGCCCTCAGTGACAGAAATTTCCTGTCTGAGCTGTGATATCCTGATAGGTTTCCTTTAGCTTTCCCTGTGGAGCTGAACTACTAACATGTGTGGTTCAGCATCCCTAGATGACAAGAGGAGCACTGCTGCAGTAATGTTCAGGAGAAACCCCCCCAGGCACTTCGCCCATCGTTCTTTCTCTTGTTCCCTTCATGTTGCACTCCTTGCTTTTTCTCACTGCCTCACACTGTGTCCTCACCCTTCCTTCACCCTCTATTGTTATTTCCCCTTGGCTATATTCTCAGTCGCTCCCATTTCTGCCTATTTAGAACTCTCTTGCTCTAAGCAGCTGGCCAGCACCCAGGCAAAATGATGTTTTCTGCACCCTTAGAAATGATGTACAGAGTGTCTCAGGAATTACAGCTACTCCACATCTCATCCCAGAAACGAGACTAGTCGTGAAGAGCTGAGGCTCTTTACCTTAGAGAAGAGGAGACTGAGAGGTGACCTCATCAATGTTGATAAAGATGTGCAGGGTGAGTCTCAAGAGGCTGGAGCCAGGCTCTGCTCAGTGATGCCCAATGCCAGCACAAGGGGTAGTGGTGGAAGCTGAGGCATAAGAAGTTTCATGCAAATATGAGGAAAAAAATTCTTCACTGTGAGGGTGACAGAGCACTAGAAGAGGCTGCCCAGGGGGGTTGTGGAGTCTCCCTCTCTGGAGATAGTCAAAACTCACCTGGATGTGTTCCTGTGTGATCTGCTCTAGGTGATCCTCCTCTGGCAGGGGGTTGGACTGGAAGAGCTTTCAAGGTCCCTTCCAACCCTTAACATTCTGTGATGAAATTTGCCCTTTTGCCTGCCACCTTGGCCCACCAGAATCTCACCTTGGCCCACAGGGGCATCTCTGCTGGGGCACCTGGAGCACCTCCTCTGGATATTTGTTAGAGCTTTCATATTTTTCCAGCAGAGTTTTAAATATATACACACAAAAAAAACGTTTACCTTCTTTCTTAACTGCACTGTGATATTCAGGTTAAGCTTCTGTGCTGGGGAAATAGTTTAGAAATCAGTGTGCTTCAAAGCTAACCTTCTACTGTCATTATTTGATCTGGAAGGACAGAATAAAGTCAGAAAGGATTAAGGCATGAAGGACGCTACTATGAGGGGGTGGGGGGAAGAATAGAGGAGGGAGGCTAATATTCATGCTGTGAAATCCTGACTGTTAGAAGGAGATATTTAGGTTGGAAATGGTTAGTTCCAAGAGTGTCATTACCAAGCTTTCACTCTGATCTGCAAGTTGGTAGACAGCAATCAACCTAAAAAGGCCCTTGGAGATAAGTAGAACAACAGTCACAGTGCTGACAATCCGCCTTCCTTTTGCGTTTTGTACAACAGGCAACTCGCGTTTGTCATTCATCCGGAGAGTACTGCAGTATTTTATGGAAATCTTGGTCTGGAAAGGAGATCTCAAAGGACATCTTGTCTGGCCTGGAGAAGAGAAGGCTCAGGGGAGACCTTCTTGCTCTCTACAACTACCTGAAGGGAGGTTGTAGCCAGGTGGGGGTTGGTCTCTTCTCCCAGGCACCCAGCACCAGAACAAGAGGACACAGTCTCAAGCTGCACCAGGGGAGGTTTAGGCTGGGTGTTAGGAAGAAATTCTTCCCAGAGAGACTGGCCTTTGGAATGTGCTGCCCAGGGAGGTGGTGGAGACACCATCAGTGGAGGTTGAAAGAATAGAGTAGAATAGAATAGAATAGAATAGAATAGAATAGAATAGAATAGAATAGAATAGAATAGAAAATAGAACAGGTTGGAAGAGACCTTCAAGATCATCGCGTCCAACCCATCAACCAATCCAACCCACCCAAACAACTAAACCATGGCACCAAGCACCCCAGCAAGTCTCCTCCTGAACACCTCCAATGAAGGTGACTCCACCACCTCCCTGGGTAGCTGATTCCAAGGGGCAATCACTCTCTCTGTATAGAACTTCTTCCTAACCTCCAGCCTAAACCTCCCCTGGTGCAGCCTGAGACTGTGTCCTCTTGTTCTGGTACTGGCTGCCTGGGAGAAGAGACCAACCTCTGCCTGTCTACAACCTCCCTTCAGGTAGTTGTAGAGAGCAATGAGGTCTCCCTGAGCCTCCTCTTCTCCAGGCTAAGCACCCCCAGCTCCCTCAGCCTCTCCTCATAGGGCTTGTGTTCCAAGCCCCTCACCAATTTCATTGCCCTTCTCTCAACACATTCCAGCAAGTCAACATCCTTCCTGAACTGAGGGGCTCAGAACTGGACACAGTGTTTAGGAAGGGACTGGATGAGGCACTTGGTGTCATGGTTGAGTTGATCAGATGGTTTTGGGTGATAGGTTGGACTTGATGATCTCAAAGGTCTCTTCCAACCTGGTCTATTCTATTCTATTCTATTCTATTCTATTCTATTCTATTATTCTATTCTATTCTATTCTATTCTATTCTATTCTATTCTATTCTATTCTATTCTATTCTATTCTATTCTATTCTAGATGAGCCTTTAGCCAGCACCAGGTAAGTCAGGCAAATATTTCACAGAATCACAGAAACATTCAGGTTGGAAAAGACCCTCAGGATCACCAAGTCCAACCCAGAACCGTACTCTACAAGGCTCACCCCTACAAACCATAGCCCCAAGCATCACGTCCAAGCGACCTTTAAACACATCCAGGGTTGGTGACTCCAGCATCTCCCTGGGCAGCACATTCCAATTCCTGACCACTCTTGCTTTGAAAAATGTTTCCTAATGTCCAGTCTAATCCTACCCAGTGGCAGCTTGAGGCCATTCCCTCTTGTTCTGTCACCAGAAGCAGCCTCTCCACAGCATCCTTTCAGGTAGTTGTAGAGAGCAATGAGGTCTACCCCCAGCCTCCTCTGTTTCATACTAATCATCCCGAGCTCCTTCAGTTGCTCTTCATTAGATTTATTCTCCAGGCCCTTCCCCAGCTTCATTGCCCTCCTCTGCATTTTCTAGCTAAATTCTGAATGCATCCAAGGATGATGATGCTGTAGCCCCTGTGCACAGCCAGTTACAGCACTGCACTACTCTCCCTCCCTCCCCCACCTCCCTTCTCCACTCTTCCTTTCTGTGGAGCTTACAACTGAGTTTACAATTTCTTCTTACTTCAGTGTCATCTAGATCCATCTAGTGTCTTTTCAAGGCTCAAGTGAGAGTTCTGATTCCTTGACAGACTCCTCAAGAGTCCTCAGCATGCAGACACTCTCTGAATTCCACTCAGGGTTCCAGTGGGAGGATTCAGTGCATTGTCTCTTGTTCCCTCTTGCCTTGCAAATTGGTTTGCCACTTACACGAGCACATGCTGGGGACAACGAAGAGGTGCAATGTTTCCCAGGTTTATGTCTGGTTTTCATCTGCTCAGCTCAGCTGCATGAAGAGCAATAGAGTTAGGGAGTTCTAGGTGCTGCACACACACAGAGTACAAATGGTGCTTTTCTAAGTGGCTCTTTGTCAGGTTTTGATAAATGGAGGCCACTGCAAGGTGTCTGTCCCTTTCTGCTGTCCCAGCTTAGACTTGTGCATGACCACTGCAACATAACCTTCCTGTGTCAATTTCATCAGCAGACATTTAACATGAGCAAGGTACCTCGGCAAACAGGGTATGCACAAGTTAAAATTGCAAAGCAATTATTTAATGGCTAAATCACAGAATAAGTAGCTGAAGCTAATGAGCTATTACACTAAGCATTAATATTAAAGATGAGTCTTTGCTGTCCAAGCAATTAGCAGACTGATGGGAAGGGTCAGCTTCTGTTACTCCTTGGAATGGGTTCATCTCTAGTGTTGCTGAGTTGCCAGGGGATGGACTAGATGATCTTTCAAGGTCCCTTCCAGCCCCTGAAACTCTGAAATTCTGTGATTCTATGACTTCTTGGTTTTCCCTCAGGATTTGAACCCTTGTGTGGATAACTATTGCTGTCCCAACATCCTTACCTCTTTCTGCAGTCTTTTCTTGTTCGACTATCTCTGATCCATAGATTTCATAGGTCTTTGTCAAGGTTTGATGTGGGTGACTCCACCACCTGCCTGGGCAGCACATTCCAATGGCCAATCTCTCTTTCTGGAAAGAACTTTCTCTTCACCTCCAGCCTAAACTTCCCCTAGTGCAGCTTGAAACTGTGTCCTCTTGTTCTTGTGCTGTTGCTTGGGAGAAGGGACCAACTCCCACCTGGCTACAACCTCCTTTCAAGTAGTTGTGGAGAGCAAGAAGGTCTCCCCTGAGCCTCCTCTTGTCCAGACTAAACAACCCCAGCTCACTCTGCCTCTCCTCACAGGGTTCCAGACCCCTCCCCAGCTTTGGTACCCTTCTCTGGACACATTCAAGAGTCTCAATGGCCTTTTTAAATTGGGGAGCCCAAAACTGGTCACAGTCCTCAAGGTGTGGCCTATCCAGTGCTGAGTAGAGGGGCAGAATGACTTCCCTGGAGGGTAGAGGGGCTTTGCAGAGGGACCTCAACAGGCTAGACAGATGGGCAGAATCCAGTGGTATGAAACTTAACACATCCATCACCGGAGGTGTTTAAGAAGAGACTGAGTGAGCCACTTGGTGCCATGGTTTAGTTGATTAGATAGTGTTGGGTGATAGGATGGACTCGATGATCTCAAAGGTCTTTTCCAACTGATGATCTATTCTATTCTATTCTATTCTATTCTATTCTATTCTATTCTATTCTATTCCATTCCATTCCATTCCATTCCATTCCATTCCATTCCATTCCATTCCATTCCGTTCTATTCTATTCTGTTCTATTCTATTCTGTTCTATTCTATTCTGTTCTATTCTATTCCATTCTATTCCATTCTATTCCATTCTATTCCATTCTATTCCCTGCTCCTGCTGGCCACACTATTCCTGATGCAGGCCAGGATGCCATTGGCCTTCTTGGCCACCTTTGCACACTGCTGGCTCGTGTTCAGACAGCTGTCAACCACTACTCCCAGGTCCCTTTCTTATTTCCAGTGGCTTCCCTGAAGAGGTCAGGGAGCAAACAATATCATTTAATGAGGCTCAAAACATCAGTGGCATATGAAGCCAACACCAGCACAATTCCATACAAGAAGGCAGATAACCTCTTTTTCCTCAGGTCATTCTCCACTTCCCCTTTCAGGCCCTCCTCTCCCCACGCATAAGTGCTCTGCCAAACAGAGAGGTTAATGGGGGCTGTGCTGTGGCAGGGGACTGAGTGCAAAAATGCAGCTGGCTTTTAAAAACCATAAAAGAAAGTATTCTATCTGTCCCAGGGAGTCACTTTCTTCCTTGATAGCATAGCACAGTTCTGCATGAATTCTACTTATCTTTCTCTCGCTGCACAGAGCAAGGAGGCAGAGTAAATGAGCCATAGAAACTCGGTCAGTTTGGGGAGTTTTAGAAATGCTCTCTCTTTTTTTTTTGAGATGAAGATTTCAGTGCCCACAGTTTCATGTGTGCTAAGAAGCTTTCCTGAGAGATGAGCGCTGAAGAACGACCTACATGTCCCTTTTAGGTCAGTAGAGCCAGAATGAGCTCAACCCATTTAGCTTTCAGGCTGTGCATTGGTCAGGTGAATACTTTGAAATCATTTCACTGGAGAAGGTTAAAGGTTGGCATTTGCAGTTGTGACTTTTCTGTCCCAGTTTCAGACTCTTCCATCATAAAGTCAGTTCAGAACAGTTAAGAAAACCACCTAATAATGAAAAAACAAAGTCATTGTGCCCCTGTAGTCTGCACTGGTTAGGCCACACCTTGAGTACTGTGTCCAGTTCTGGGCCCCTCAGTTCAAGAATGACATTGAGATGCTTGAACTTAATATCATAGTATCAGCCAAGGTTGGAAGGAACCACAAGGATCATCTAGTTCCAACCCCTGCCATGGGCAGGGACACCTCACACTAGATCAGGCTGGCCAGAGCCTCATCCAGCCTGGGCTTAAACACCTCCAGGGACGGGGCCTCAACCACCTCCCTGGATAACCCATTCCAGGGCTTCACCACTCTCATGGGGAAGAACTTCCTCCTCACCTCCAGCCTGAATCTCCCCAGCTCCAGCCTCATTCCATTTCCCCTAGTCCTATCACTACCTGATGTCCTGAGCAGTCCCTCCCCAGCCTTCTTGTAGCCCCCTTCAGATCCTGGAAGGCCACAATGAGGTCACCTCGGAGCTTTCTCTTCTCCAGACTGAACAGCCCCAACTCTTTCAGTCTGTCCTCTCTTGTCCAGAGAAGGGCAACAAGGCTGGTGAGAGGCCTTGAGCACAACTCAAAGCCCTAATAGGAGAGGCTGAGGAAGCTGGGATTGTTTAGCCTGGAGAAGAGGAGGATCAGAGGAGACCTTCTTGCTCTCTACAACTACCTGAAGGGAGGTTGTAGCCAGGAGGGAGTTGGTCTCTTTTCTCAAGCAACCAGCACCAGAACAAGAGGACACAGTCTCAAGCTGCACCAGGGGAAGTTTAGGCTCGAAGGGAGGAGAAAGTTGTTCACTGAGAGAGTGATTCGCCATTGGAATGTGCTGCCCAGGGAGGTGGTGGAGTCACCATCCCTGGAGGTGTTCAAGAGGGGATTGGATGTGGCAGTTGGTGCCATGGTTTAGTCATGAGGTCTGTGGTGACAGGTTGGACTTGATGATCCTTGAGGTCTCTTCAAACTCTCTTGGGGGGGGAGGGGTGTGGTAATATAATTCCTTTCCTCTTCTCTCTCTTCACTCTCTATTCTCTCTCTCTCCCCTTCTGATCCATCCACTTCATTTGTGTAATAAATAGCCTAGCTGTTAATATTTTGGCCTCATTTGTGCCTCTAATTTCATAACAGGGGAATATTCAAAAGAACTGAGGCTCTTTCCTTCTCCAGACCAAGACAAGTGGTAAATGAGAAACGGAATCTGATTGCAGTCTCTCACTGGTGCATGTTAGCCTAGCCCAGCAGATGCAATGCTCTCTGTTCCACTGCAGTGAGCTCACTGCTGACTCCTCTAGCAAGCATTTTCTTTTTCTTTGCTTTTTTAATTCAGACAAGATAAATTATTCACTCTTTATTGAAGGAAGAAAAAGCATTTTAAAAAAAGACAAAATATACTACTTTTAAACTGTTAATTCATTCTTTCCCAACTCATTAAAAGAAAAAAGTATTTAATTTACTTTTATTAAGTAATTAAATGGAAGTTTAAAAAAAAGCTTCCTTTTATTAAGGAAGTTGGTTTTTTTAAGAGCTGGTAAATAATTTAAGGCTTTTGCAACTTCTTTATGCATCCATATATATATATATATATTTCAGGATATTTATAACTGCTTTAAATCAAGCCCTCACTAAGTTCTGTTCATGTGCATTAGAATAAATAAGAAGAAGTGATTTTAGAAAAGAACAGAGGCATAGCAGACTGTGATCCCAGAATCACAGAGTGGTCTGGGCTGGAAGGATCACAGGATGTAAGGGATTAGAAGGAACCTCTGGAGGTCTTCAAGTCCAACCCCCCATCAGAGCACGACCATAGAATGTAGGGCAGGTCGCACAGGAACACATCCAGACAGGGCTGGAAAGTCTCCACAGAAGGAGACTCCACAACCTCTCTGGGCAGCCTGCTCCAGTGCTCTATCACCCTTACAGGAAAGAAGTTACTGAGGTGAAACTTCCTGTGCTTTAGTATCCATCCATTACTCCTTGACCTATCACAGGGCACAAGTGAGCAGAGGCTGTCCCTGTCCCTTCCTTCCGAGTCACCATCACTGGAGGTGTTCAGGAGGAGACTTGATGGGGTGCTTGGTGCCATGGTTTAGTTGATTAGGTGGTGTTGGATGATAGGTTGGACTTGATGATCTCTGAGGCCTTTCCCACCTGGTTAGTTCTATTCTATTCTATTCTATTCTATTCTATTCTATTCTATTCTATTCTATTCTATTCTATTCTATTCTATTCTATTCTATTCTATTCTATTCCTGACCCCAAGCCCTCAGATATTGATAGACATTGATCAGATCCCCTCTCAGTCTTCTCTTCTCCAGATTAAACAGCTCCAGGACTCTCAGCCTCTCCTCCCCAGGCAGTCTCCAGTCCCTTCCTCATCCTTGTAGCCCTCCCTTGAACTCTCTCCAGCAGATCCCTGTCCCACCTGAACTGGGGAGCCCAGAACTGGATACAATATTCCAGGTGGAGCCTCAGTAGGGCAGAGTGGAGGAGGAGGAGAACCTCCCTGGATCTGCTGGATACATTCTTCTTAATGCACCCCAGGATCCCACTGGCCTTCTTGGCCACCAGGGCACTTTGCTGTCCCACACAGAACTTGTTGTCCACCAGCACTCCCAGGTCTTTCTCCAGAGGGCTGCTCTCCAGCAGGTCACTTCCTAAGCTGTACTGCTGCAGTTTATTCTTCCTTTCCAGATGAAGGACTCTGTATTTATCCTTGTTGAAGCTCATTAGTGACCTCCAAAGGCCAGCCCCCTCTGCAATAAGCAGGAACATCCTCAACTAGATCAGGTTGCCCAGAACCCTGTCGAGCTGCACATTCAATATCTTCATGATGTTTGGTGAGAAAATACCTAAGGAAAACCACCTAAAGAGGGAATTTTTTTCTTTTTTCTTTTTTTTTTTCTTTTTTTTTTTTTTTTTTCCTTTTCTTTTTGCCTTTTTTCCCCTTTTTCTTCTTTTTTTCTTTTTTTCTTTTTCATTCTTTTCCCTTTTTCCCTTTTTCTTCTCTTTTCCCTTTTTCTTCTTTTTTCTCTTTCTTTGTTCTCTTTGTTCTTTTTCTATTTTCTTTTTATCCTTTTTTCTTTTTCCCTTTTTCTTTCTGTTTTGTTTTTATTTTTTCTCTTTTTACTTTTTCTTTGTTTTTTCTTCTTCTTTTTTATCTTTTTTTTTATTTTTTCCCCTTTTTCCCTTTTTATTCTCTTTTCCTTTTTTCTTTTTTTCTCTTTCTTTGTTGTCTTTGTTATCTTTTTATTTTTTCCCTTTTTCTTTCTGTTTTTCTTTTTTCTTTGTTTACTTTTTTTTTTCTTTTTTTTTTCTCTTTCATTTTTTTCTTTTGTTTCTTTTCTTTCACTTTAATTTTCACTCTTTTCTTTCTTTTTCATTGTTTTCTTTTGTTCATGCTTCACATTTATATCTTCTTTCTTTTTCTCTTTAATTTGTTCCTTTCTCTCTCCCTCTCTCTTTTTTCTTTTTATTTCCCCTAATTTTTTCTTTCCCAGTGAAAACAGAGGGAGAGCTAAATGTCTTGTGGGTTTTTTTTCCTGCCTCTATCTTTTTTTGCTTTCTTCAGCAAAATCCTCTAAACTGGTGATGAGCTCTGTTCAAACATAATGACCAGAAAATTAATATTACTATTCTTACAGATGATATTACCTCCGGCTTGCTCAGTGGAGCTTTTCATAAAGACATTGGCTTGGATGTCCAACTGTGCTTTCACTTCTACATCTCAGGTAGAGACCATTAGCAGAGCAGTTTGAGGTGGTTTGCACTTTGAGTAATCACTCAAATGTGCATGTTCTGCTACTATTACAGAAACCAAGACAGAAATCCAGTAGGATCAGTGCTGTCTGCACTTCCAGGAAAGTTTAAAAGCCACGGGGTTTGTGTTGCTCAGCTACTTTCAGCCAATCCTTCTGCAACTTCTGCTGTTTTCTGTCAGATGTGTTTATGTCATGAACTGGAGGACAGCTTGATCATCCCTGCTCTTCATCATGGGCTATACAGCAAAATTTAGGTATTTGAGTTGGTTGTTATCAGAGAATTCTCTCTGCCAATGTGGGTTCAGGTTTCTTTGTCCACCTGGGGCCTAGGTTCTTTTCAGTCCACACACTCCTGGGCTTGATGTAATCTGGCACACACTGGCTTGCAGATGTGCTTCTAGAATGCCATGCATTTGGGTTTTTTTTAACAGCTTCAGGCTCATATAGAATGCAGAATTAACCAGGCTAGATCATGAAGTCCAACCTATCACTCAGCACCATCTAATCAACTCAACCATGGCACCAAGTGCTTTATCCCGTGTCTACTTAAACACCTCCAGAGATGGTGACTCCACCACCTCCCTGGGCAGCACATTCCAAGGGACAATCTCTCTGGGAAGAATTTCTTCCTCAGCTCCAGTCTAAACCTCCCCTGGTGCAGCTTGAGACTGTGTCCTCTTGTTCTGGTGCTGCTTGCCTGCGAGAAGAGACCAACCCTTACCTGGCTACAACCTCCCTTCAGGTAGTTGCAGATGGCAATAAGGTCTCCTCTGAGCATTCTTAATGTCTGTAGGGACTGAAGTAGGAATGACTGCAAAATGGTGTCACAACTAAGCTTGTGAGGGAGAAACAATATATCAAGGAAATTCAAGTTCAAGGAAACTAAATGTTCATGAGGAGGCAGCTTACCTCAGCAGTCACCTCTGAAGAAATCCACAGGGGGATGATGTTTGCCTACGTGCTTCACAGGGAGAATCCTTCCAATCAGATAATTGTACTCCCAAACCTGTCTCTGTGGCTTTCAGACCACTAGCAGTGCAATGTGATTGTGTTCAGAGGACATTTATGATTGCCAGGTAATGTTGTTCAGGAAATGGTGGCTGAGGGGATGGAGAAATGCAGATTTATTTCAAAAATGCTCTGAAACATGAAAGGGTTTGGGGTTTTTTGATGGTTTTTTTTTTTTGGTTTTAGGGTGCTGTCTACAAGTACCTGAAAGGAGGTTGTGGAGAGGCTGCTGCTGGTCTCTTCTCACAGGTAATTAGTGATTCTTTTAGGAACAAGTTGTTCCCCATGAGGGTGGTGAGAGACTGGCACAGGTTATCCAGGGAGGTGGTGGAAGCCTCATCCCTGGAGGGTTTGAAGGCCACGCTGGATGTGGCTGTGAGCAACCTGCTGTAGTGCGAGGTGTCCCTGCCCATGGCAGTGAGGTTGGAACTGGCTGATCCTTGAGGTCCCTTCCAACCCTGACAATTCTATGATTCTATGATTCTATGACAGAACAAGAGGCAATGGCCTCAAGCTGCATCTGGGTAGGTTTAGGCTGGACATTAGGAAAACATTTTCCCAGCCAGAGTGGTCAGGGATTGGAATGTGCTGCCCAGGGAGGTGGTTGAGTCACCATCTTTAGCTGTGTTTAAAGGTCATTTGGATGTAGTTGAAGGTCTCTTCCAACCTGGTGTATTGTATTGTATTGTATTGTATTGTATTGTATTGTATTGTATTGTATTGTATTGTATTGTAGTGCTTGGGGATATGGTTTAGGGGGGAACTTTGTGACACACATCTTTTTTTACCTCCCCAGGGGTGATTTCTAATTCCTAGCACACCAGAATTCAAGCACTGCTGAGGAAACTACCAATGCAAAAGCTTCTTGGTGAAACAACTGAAGCAGAATTCCACTCTGCAGGTTTCAATAAATTCCCAGATGTCACAATGAAAAAACAAATTGCAGGCCCAGACAATAAAATTTGCATATTATTGCCAACATAGCTTGGATAAAGTATGACATTTATGAAGAAGTAGCTGTAACACAACATTTGCCTGTTCATAACATCTTCATAACGACATTTCAGTCTCAGAAACTGGTAATTTTTACTGCAATCTTTCTTAGATAAGGCATGCAAAGTACCTTTCAAGAACTAACAGCAAAACCAGGGGTGCATTACCTGAAGAAAGGGACTGAGCCAAAACCCACTCAAGTAAATAGGAGCCCTTTGACTAAGTTTATTAGGGTTTTAATCAAGGCTGCAATGCTAGGGGTATAACTTCACGTGCTGGAATGTGTCCAGAGAAGGGCAACAACGTTGGTGAGGGGTTCTATAGCACATCCCTATGAGGAGAGGCTGAGGGAGCTAGGGTTGCTTAGCCTGGAGAAGAGGAGGCTCAGGGAGACCTTGCTCTCTACAACTGCATGCAGGGAAGTTTTAGTCAGGTGAGGGTTGGTCTCTTCTCCCAGGCAACCACCCCCAGAACAAGAGGACACAGTCTCAAGCTGCACAAGGGGAGGTTCAGACTGGATGTTAGGAGGAAATTGTACACAGAGAGAGTGATTGCCCATTGGTTCAGGAGGGCATTGGACGTCGTGCTTGATGCCATGGTTTGCTGGTCATGAGGTGTTGGGTGATGGGTTGGACTTGATGATCTTTGAGGTCTTTTCCAACCTTATTGATTCTATGGTTCTGTGAATGGGCTGCCTGGGGAGGTGGTGGAGTCACCATCATTGGAGGTGTTTATTAGGAGACTGGATGGGGTGCTTGGTTGCATGGTTTAGTTGATTAGGTGGTGTTGGATGATAGGTTGGATGCGATGATCCTGAAGGTCTCTTCCAACCTGGTCTATTCTATTCTATTCTATTCTATTCTATTCTATTCTATTCTATTCTATTCTATTCTATTCTATTCTATTCTATTCTATTCTATTTACCCCTGGAACAGGTTGCCCAGGTAGGTGGTGGACGCCTCATCCCTGGAGGGTTTTAAGGCCATGGTGTATGTGCCTCTGAGCAAGCTGATATAGTGTGAGGTGTCCCTGCCCAGGGCAGGGGGGTTGGAACTGGATGATCCTTCAGGTCCCTTCCTTCCCTAACCATTCCATGATTCAGCTTTAGCTCACAAAGTTGTGCTGCTAATCCACAGAATCTAGTTTTGCTTCATGCCAAAATGTGCTTTACCTGTTGATTTTCACTCCATGTTTTCCATGTTTTTTGTTTTAGAAGATGTTTATCCAAGTGTTCTCTATATAGAATCACAGAATTGTCAGGGATCCTTGACACCTCAAGGATCATCCAATTCCAACCCCCTGCCATGAGCAGAGACACTAGAGCAGTTTGCTCAGAACCCCATCCAGCCTGGCTTCTACCACCTCCCTGGGCAACCTGTGCCAGCATCTCACCACACCTAACTTTTTAACTCTTCATTCCAACCTTGGTGATTCTGTGTGACTCTGTGATTCATATAAGTCAAACCAAATAAAAAAAATTAAAATAAATTCCTAGTGAAAAAATAAAACCTATTTCCATTGTAGTGGATCTTGGATGTCAGCTGCATTCACGTTTTTATTATTAGCATTGTAAAGTTTATTTGGTCCAGAATCGTGGAATCTGGTCTGGGTTGGAAGGGACCTTCAAAGCTCACCGGGTCCAACACCCTCTGCAGTCAGCAGGGACATCCTCTCAGAAAGAGAGATTGGCCATTGGAATGTGCTGCCCAGGGAGGTGGTGGAGTCACCATCACTGGAGGTGTTCAAGAAAGGAATGGATGTGGCACTTGGAGCCTTGGTTTAGTTGTCAGGAGGTGTTGGGTGTTAGGTAATAGGTTGGACTTCACCATGAGAGTGGGGAAGCCCTGGAATAGGAAGGACATTGAGACACTTGAACATGTCCAGAGAAGGGCAACGAGGCTGGGGAGAGGCCTTGAGCACAAGCCCTGTGAGGAGAGGCTGAGGGAGCTGAGCTTGCTTAGCCTGGAGAAGAGGAGGCTCAGGGGTGACCTCATGGCTCTCTACAACTCTCTGAAAGGTGGTTGTAGCCAGAAAGAGGTTGGTCTCTTCTCTCTAGCAACCAGCACCAGAACAAGAGGACACAGTCTCAAGCTGTACCAGGGGAAGTTTAGGCTGGAGGTGAGGAAGAAACTTCTTCACAGAGAGATTTGCCATTGGAATGTGCTGCCCAGGGAGGTGGTGGAGTCACCATCCCTGGAGGTGTCCAAGAGGGGATTGGATGTGGCACTTGGTGCCATGGTCCAATCATGAGGTCTGTGGTGACAGGTTGGACTCAATGATCTTTGAGGTCTCTTCCAACCTTGGTGATGCTGTGATACTGTGATACTCTGAATGAGTTGTCCGTGGAGGTGGTTGAGGTCCTGTCCCTGGAGGTGTTTAAGAGCAGGCTGGATGAGGCTCTGGCCAGCCTGATCTAATGCAGGGTGTCCCTGCCCATGGCAGGGGGGTTGGAACTAGATGATCCTTGTGGTCCCTTCCAACCCTGACTGATGCTATGATGCTATGATACTATGACTTGATGATCTCTGAGGACTTTTCCAGCCTGGTTGATTCTTATGCTTCTAAATTGATTTCTCAAGGAAACTTTAAACAGGAATTCCTAACCCAGCTGAGGACAACACAGCTGAGACATCTCAGCCAAAAGAAAACCCTGTTTATCTAAAGAAATATTTTACTGCTGGAGCATGGCATGGATTGCTTGGCTAAAGGTCACACAGTTTCCTAACCTGAAAGTGTTTCTCTAAATGCTTCTGAAACCTTTGGGTTTTGTGTTCAAACTGAAAAAAGACTTCACAGTTTCATCTTTTCTTTATTTTCAGTTTTCTCTTTGATTGAAGACAGTCTGCAGAACAGCTCAATAGGAGGTGTTAATACTTTTAAGGAACAGTACTGCTATCAATAAAATTCAGGTGAAATTGGTTTAGCTTATTGATGGGTAACATAATTGAAAGACTCAACCTTTGTCAGCAAGGAAGAGAGGTGAATGTGAATCTGCTTTGTTTTAAAGAGTAAATGTGGCCATGTCTCACAAAGACAAAAAGTAACACAGTAGTAATGGTACACAAGAGCTCTCCTGTAGTTTTCAAGGTTAGAACTCTGCAGATGAAAATGTGCAGACCTAGGGTAGGAAGAATGAATTTTGAAGGCTTTTTGAAATGTTGTTGGCAATGGAATGGAATGGAATGGAATGGAATGGAATAGAATAGAATAGAATAGAATAGAATAGAATAGAATAGAATAGAATAGAATA
Source organism: Picus viridis (assembly GCA_033816785.1). NCBI lineage: Eukaryota > Metazoa > Chordata > Aves > Piciformes > Picidae > Picus > Picus viridis. The sequence continues at coordinate 44,143,674 of CM066575.1, read as the reverse complement.
GAATAGAATAGAATAGAATAGAATAGAATAGAATAGACCAGGTTGGAAGAGACCTTCGAGATCATCAAGTCCAACCTATCAGCCAACACAACCTAATCAACTCAACCATGGCACCAAGAGTCCCATCAAGTCTCTTCCTAAACACCTCCAGGGATGGTGACTCCACCACCTCCCTGGGCAGCACATTCCAAAGGCCAGTCTCTCTTGCTGGGAAGAACTTCTTCCTCACATCCAGCCTAAACCTCCCCTGGTGCAGCTTGAGGCTGTGTCCTCTTGTTCTGTTGTTGGTTGCCTGGGAGAAGAGATCAACCCCCACCTGGCTGCAACCTCCCTCCAGGTAGTTTAGTTGTAGAGAGCAATAATGTCTTCCCTGAGCCTCCTCTTCTCCAGGCTAAGCAACCCCAGCTCCCTCAACCTCTCCTCACAGGGCTGTGCTCCAAAACCCTCCCCAGCTTTGTTGCCTTTCTCTGCATCCAGAGCCTGGAGAAGAGAAGGCTCAGAGGTGACCAAATTGTGGACTTCCAGTATCTGAAGGGGGCTACAAGAAGGCTGGGGAGGGACTTCTCAGGCTCTCAGGTAGGGATAGGACTAGGGGGAATGGAATGAAGCTGGAGGTGGGAAGATTCAGGCTAGATGTGAGGAAGAAGTTCTTCCCCATGAGAGTGGTGAAGCCCTGGAATGGGTTGTCCAGGGAGGTGGTTGAGGCCCCGTCCCTGGAGGTGTTTAAGGCCAGGCTGGATGAGGCTCTGGCCAGGCTAATCTAGTGTGGGGTGTCTCTGCCCATGGCAGGGGGTTGGAACTATCTGATCCTTGTGGTCCCTTCGAACCCTGACTGATACTATGATACTATGATGCTATGAAATCAGATGAAGAGCAACTGAAGGAGCTGGGGATAGACAGTTTGAAAGAGAGAAGGCTCAGGGGAGACCTCGTTGCTGTCTCCAACTACCTGAAAGGAGGTTGTGGATAGGCTTCTGCTGGTCTCTTCTCACAGGTAATTAGTGATTCTTTTAGGAAGAAGTTGTTCCCCATGAGGGTGGTGAGAGCCTGGCACAGGTTACCCATTGAGGTGGTGGAAGCCTCATGCCTGGAGGTATGGAAGGCCAGGCTGGATGTGGCTGTGAGCAACCTGCTGTAGTGCGAGGTGTCCCTGCCCATGGCAGGGGTTGGAACTAGATGATCCTTGGGGTCCCTTCCAACCCTGACAATTCTATGATTCTATGGATCTATGATAGAACAAGAAGGAATGGGCTGAAGCTGCATCTGTGTAGGTTTAGACTGGACATAAGGAAGAAATTTTCCCAGCCAGAGTGGTCAGGGATTGGAATGTGCTGCCCAGGGTGGTGGTTGAGTCACCAACCTTAGCTGTGTTTAACGGTCATTGGGATGTAGTGCTTGGGGATATGGTTTAGGGGTGAACTTTGTGACGTACCTCTTCTTTTACCTATGATTCATACTCTTTTCTAGCCTCATATTGCACATATGGAGTAGTGCAGATAAACTTGTGATAGAATCACAGAATCATGGAATCTTAGAGGAAGGGGCTTTGAATAATCATCCAGTCCAACCCCCTGCCAAGGCAAGATCACCTAGACTAGGTGACACAGAAACACATCCAGGTGGCCTTTGAAAGGCTCCAGAGAAGGAGACTCCACAACCTCTCTGGGCAGCCTGCTCCAGGGCTCTGTCACCCTCACAGTGAATTCCATTTTTTTCTTATGTACACATGGAACCTCCTCTGCTCCAGTTTGCACCTGTTGCCTTTTGCCCTATCTATCAGTGGACATCACTGAGAAGAACCTGGCCCCATCCTCCCAACACTGCCCTTCACTGCTTTATGCACATTAGTGAGGTCACCCCTCAGACTCAGTCTGGGTCTGAAGACAGCAAGCTTCCTCAGTCTTTGCTCACAAGGGAGATATTCCACTCCCTTCAGCATCTTTATGGCTCTGTGTTAGAACCTCTGTCCCCTGAGGTTCTTCTTGAACCAAGGGAACCAGAAGTGGACACAACACTCCACATGTGTCCTCACCAGGGCATAGTCAAGGGAGAGGAGAACCTCTCCGGACCTATTCACCACACCTTTTCCAATACATCCCAGGATTCCCTTGGCCTTCTTGGCCACAAGGGTACACTGGTGGTTCATGGTCATCCTGTTGTCCAGAACTCTCAGGTCCTTTTCCCCAGAGCTCCTCTCCATTATGCCTGTGATAGTAATAGAGCAGGATCATCATTAGATCGTTTTCACTGTAGCGCCTCTTCATCACAAAAAAAAAGCCTCTTGAACTTCACTGTAATTAGAACATCAAGAATTTTAGGAACCAGATGACCTATTCCATTACATCTTAATTGTGAATTAAATGCTGAAATTCTTCAGCTGAAGCAACATTCCAACAGAAAGTGCAAACTCTCAGACATTTCGGGTGACGACCGCTAATGCATAAGCCTCGGCAGGTTGTCAGACAGAAGACATTACCCTTCACTCTGTAGAAAAGAGTTTTCAAGGCTATCATTTTGATTATGTCTCTAAAAGCATTAAATTAAATATATAAAGAGGCCTTGTCATCTACCAATGTGCAGAGGATTCAATATGCCAGCCACAAGGCAAAACCCAGCCTGACATTAGGGAAAGAATTGAGCGTGACAGCTGCAGCAGTTCGGTCTCGTGGAAGGTTGTGTGTGCTGGCAAAGACTGTACAGCAGGTCCTGGCTGGGAAGTGGCATTTGCAAAGGTCATGGAGCTCCTTAGCACTGTTCAATTACTGCACAAAGGGTACCACTGACAGTTTTAACACTGTGGTTAAATTAGCTAAGTACTAGCCGAGACGATCAAGCTTTGGACAGGGATGCTTGGATAATGTCTGTGTAGAATCATTGAATTGTTAGGGTTGGAAGGGACCTGAAGGATCATTTAGTTCCAACCCCACAGCCCTCCACTGGTCTCTCTCTAGAACTTTCCTGTCCCTCTTGAACTGGGGAGCCCAGAACACAAGACTCCAGATGTGACCTTACCAGGGTGGAGTAGAGAACCTCCCTAGACATGGTGGCCACACTCTTCTTAATGCACCCCAGGATACCAGTGGCTTTCTTGACCACAAGGGCACATTGCTGTCCCATGGATAACTTATTGTCCAGCAAGATTCCAAGGCCCTTCTCCATGCATCTGCTTTCCAGCAGGTCAGCTCCTAATCTGGGGCAGGGTGTCACTCTGGAATTGCTACCTCCCTGATCTTGATATCTTGATGTCTTTAGAAACTGCAGTGAGCAGTGATGAGGGCTGGAAACAAATGGGAAAACTAAGACAAAGAGATTTCTCCACTTTCATTTTTTTTTTTTTCTTTCCTTTCCTACTGTGGTATTTATTTACTTTTAGTAAGAAGTTAATTGGAAATCTGGAATAATTCTCTCTGTCTGAAAAAGTTACCAACATGCAGACAGGTGTTTGAGTGTGCATGCAGGCAGGTAAATTAGGAGGATCACTAAAGATTAACTTCAGGTTATATGAACCTAAAATAAAGCAATGCCAAGTGACCTCTGGGACACAGACAGAGCTGCTTCAGTGACATAATCTTACTTGCCAGTAAAGCAAGTAAAGTAAAGATTCCCTCATGAAAGTACCACAAGTCCTTTTATATTAAGAGAAGCAACTTGAAATCCCTGTGATTCCTTAAGTGACTATACAAATAACAGCCCAAACTTACTTCATTGGAGTCCACCTTATTCATAGAATCACAGAATTGTTAGGGTTGGAAGGGATCTCAAGGGTCATCCAGTTCCAAGTCCCCTGCCATGGGCAGGGACACTTCACACTATATCAGCTTGCTCAGAGGCACATACACCATGTCCTTCAAAACCTCCAGGGATGAGACTTCCACCACCATCTTGGGCAACCTGTGCCAGACTCTCACCACCCTCATGGGGAACAACTTCTTTCTAACATCCAATCTCAATCTACCTATTTCTAGTTTTGTTCCATTCCCCCTAGACCTATCACTCCCTGACACCCTACAAAGTCCCTCCCCAGCTTTCTTGGAGCCCCCTTCAGATACTGGAAGGCCACAACTAGGTCTCCTCAGAGCCTTCTCTTCTCCAGACAGAATAACCCCAACTCCCTCATTCTGTCCCCATAGGAGAGGAGCTCCAGCCCTCTAATCATCCTTGTATTGATAAACCAGCCCGGTCTTCAAAACCTCCAGGGAGGAGGCTTCCACCACCTCCCTGGGCAAGCTGTGCCAGTCCCTCACCACCCTCATGGGGAGCAACTTCTCCCAATCATCCAATCTGATTGTACCCATTTCTACTTTCCTTCCATCCCCCTAGTCCTATCCTTACCTAATGACAAAATGCATGGCAGAAAGACGTCAAATATCCTATTTGTGTTGCCTTGGGTTCTCTTCTTTGCTCCTGAAAGTCAGGGAAAAGATCAGAGCACCATGTAGTTGTCCTGTAGCTTCTGAAGGTATTGACACTCTCAGTCCAGCAGTTTTTATCATGACTGCAAAAATATAGATAAGGAATGAGGAGTAAGGCACAATATTTGATTTTAGCTGCTATTGAGCCTGTCCTTTATTTCAGCTGTTCTCTTCAGAATGAGTAATCTGAATCAATAACCTACTGATCAACTTGTATTGACATGCAGCTCAAAAACACAGCAGGACCAACATTTGCTTTGCTGTTTGCAAAATGCACCAAGTTTGTTGTGCTTATCCTGCAAACAGTTTCAATGAAATCAGCATCACAGAATCATTTAGGATGGAAAAGACCTTTAAAGTCTTCAGGTCAAACCATTGATCCAGCACTGCCAAGTTCTCCATGTCCCTAACCACCACATCTACACATCTAAAAACCTCCAGGAATGGTGACTCAACCACTTCCCTAGGCAGCCTATTCCAGTATAGAATCATTGAAGCAGGTTGGAAACAGCCTCAGAGATTATCAAGTCCAACCTATTACCTAATACCTAACACCTACTGACAAATGAACCATGGCTCCAAGTGCCTCATCCAAGCCTCTTTTGAATACCTCCAGGGATGGTGACTCCACCACTCCCCTGGGCAGCACATCCCAATGGCCAATCTCTCTTCCTGGGAAGAAATTATTCCTCACTTCCATCCTAAACTTCTCCTGGTGCAGCTTGAGACTGTGTCCTCTTCTTGTGGTGCTGGTTGACTGGAAGAAGAGACCAACCCCCAACTGGCTACAACCTCCCCTCAGGGAGTTGTAGAGAGCAATAAGGTCTCCCCTGAGCCTCCTCTTCTCCAGGCTAAACACCTCCAGCTCCCTCAGCCTCTCCTCACAGGGCTGTGCTCCAGACCCCTCCCCAGCCTCGTTGTCCTTCTCTGGACATGTTCCAGTCAATCAATGTCCTTCTTAAACTGAGGGGCCCAGAACTGGATGCAGGACTCAAAGTGTGGCCTAAGCAGTGCTGAGCCCAGGGCAGAATAAGTTCCCTGCTCCTGCTGGCAGTACTTTATAAATTGGTCAGGGATGATTTTTTTGTTCCTAATATTCAACCTAAACCTTTCTTTGTACAACTTGAGGACACTTCCTCTTGTGCTATCCTTTCTTAGCTGGAGAAAAAGGTAACAGCTATCAGAGATGTGTGCAACACCTTGAGGATGAAGAGAGCCATTTGTCAGCACTTCTGCGCAGCTTATAAATATCAAATTAATTCCCTGCCAAGGCAAATTGTCTTCTTAGTTCTGGTGCTTTCCATTTTCAGTATGAAGATTTGTTTTCAGTTTGAAGATTTGTTTTCTGCGTGTTTCTTACATGCATAAAACTCTTATTGATTGTAACCATAACATCCCAGAATTGTTTCAGTTGGAAAAGACAGATTGCAGAATTAAGCAGGTTGGAAAAGACCTCAGAGATCATCCAGTCCGACCCTCCTGCCAAAGCAGGGTCACCTAGAGCAGGTCACACAGGAATTCATCCAGGAAGGCTTTGAATATATCCAGAGAGGAAGACTCCACAACCCCCCTGGGCAGCTTGTTCCATGGCTCTGTCATCCTCACAGTGAAAGGTTTTTTCCTCATGTTTTCATGGAACTTCCTATGCCTCGACTTCCACCACTGCCTCTTGTGCTGGCATGGGCATCACCAAATGGAGCCTGGCTCCAGCCTCTTGGCACTCACCCTGCACATCTTTATCAACATGAATGGGGTCACCTCTTTGTCTCCTCTTCTCCAAGCTAAAGAGCCCTCAGCTTCCTCAGTCTGTCCTCATAAGGAAGGTGCTCCACTTAAGCATTTTTTGTGGCATTTTTGTGGATGTTAGGAAGAAATTCTTCCCAGTAAGAGAGATTGGCCATTGGAGTCTGCTGCCCAGGGAGGTGGTGGAGTCACCATCACTGGAGGTGTTTAGGAAGAGCCTGGATGAGGCAGTTGGTGCCATGGTTGAGTTGATTAGATGATGTTGGTTGATAGGTTGGACTTGGTCCCTTCCAGCCTCTGACATTCTGTGATTCATAAATATCTGAAGGTTGGGTGCACGTTGTTTAAATCTTCCAGAGAAAAACTCAGGCAGGTTGTGGAGTCTCATTCTCTGGTAATGTTCCAAACCCACCTGGACACATTCCTGTGTGATCTGCTCTAGCTGATCCCGCTCTGGCAGAGGGGTTGTATTGAATGATCTCTCGAGGTCCCTTCCAGCCCCTAACATTCTGTGATACTGTGAAAAACATTAAATTCTGCTTCACTTATGGCAATTAACAACACCACTTCTTCCTCCTTCAACTGGGGAATCTGAAGGAAAAAAAAAAACAACAATAAAACCCAAGAAAAATCTTAGTATCAGTCAGGATTGGAAGGGACCACAAGGATCATCTGGTTCCAACCCCCTGCCATGGGCAGGGAAACCCCACACTAGATCAGGCTGGCCAGAGCCTCATCCAGCCTGCTCTTAAACACCTCCAGGGACGGGGCCTCAACCACCTCCCTGGACAACCCATTCCAGGGCTTCACCACTTTTATGGTGAAGAACTTCCTCCTCATGTCCAGCCTGAATCTCCCCACCTCCAGCTTCATTCCATTCCACCTCCAGCTTCATTCCATTCCATCTTCTACAATCTGTGGGGGGAAAAAAACCCACCAAAACAACAAAAACACCACCCCCCAATCACCTGCTCCCTTTTCACTCCCCCCAGCACTTTGGTAATGCATAGAGTGAGTAAAGGGGTAAAGAAAATAAAGGAATCCAGGAATGACTGACATCAACCATAACTCAGTGTTCAGTCAGTGGCACGTCATGCATATTGTGCTAACAAGGATTGTAATTGCTTTCTCACCAAATGCTGTGCCAGATCTTTTCAGTGAATAACTGCCTGTGTGTGATGTGCCATCACTCCATCACTGCCAGTTCAAGAGGCGTTTCTCTGGGAGAGAAGAAAAGTGAAGGTATTCAACTCACTCAACTCACTCCTCTGAGCTTGTAGATTCAGTATTGAACAGCTAGAGAACACCAAAAGATTGTGCAGAACTAGTATCTAAAATGATGATCAATAGAAAGGAAGAGTCATAGAATAGAACAGAACACAACAGAACAGAATAGAATAGAACGGAACAGAATGGAATGGAATGGAATGGAATGGAATGGAATGGAATGGAATGGAATGGAATGGAATGGAATGGAATGGAATGGAAATACAATACAATACAATACAATACAATACAATACAATACAATACAATTAACCTGGTTGTAAAAGACCTCAGAGATCATCAAGCCCAACCTAACACCCAACACCATCTGATCAACTCAACCATGGCTCCAAGTGCCTCATCCAATCCCCTTTTGAACACCTCCAGGGATGGTGACTCCACCACCTCCCCGGGCAGCACATTCCAATGGCCAATCTCTCTTTCTGGGAAGAACTTTCTCCTCACCTCCAGCCTAAACTTCCCCTGGCACAGCTTGAGACTGTGTCCTCTTCTTCTGGTGCTGGTTGCCTCGGAGAAGAGACCAACCCCCACCTGGCTACAACCTCCCTTCAGGGAGTTGGAGAGAGCAAGAAGGTCTCCCCTGAGCCTCCTCTTCTCCAAGCTTAAGCAAGCCCAGCTCCCTCAGCCTCTCCTCACAGGGCTGTGCTCCAGACCCCTCCCCAGCTTTCTTGCCCTTCTCTGGACACCTTCCAGTGTCTCAACATCTTTCCTAAACTGAGGAGCCCAGAACTGGACACAGTCCTCAAGGTGCGGCCAAACCAGTGCTGAGCACCGGGGCAGAATGACTTCCTGCTCTTGCTGGCCACACTGTTCCTGGTACAGGCCAGGATGCCATTGGCCTTCTTGACCACCTGTGCACACTGCTGGCTCATGTTCAGCCTATTCTCAACCAGTAGCCCCTCCTGGCTACCTGGCTACAACCTCCCTTCAGGTAGTTGTAGACAGCAATAAGGTTTACCCTGAGCCTCCTCTTCTCCAGGCTACACAACCCCAGCTCCCTCAGCCTCTCCTCACAAGGCTGTTCTCCAGATCCTTCCCCAGGCTCGTTGCCCTTCTCTGGACACGTTCAAGTATAACATGCTAAGCCATGTAGTCTGACATGCCATAAGCTAGAAAAGAATGAAATAAAGTGAGCTTGGAGACAAAGCAGCAGCAGCAAGCTGTAAAACAATTTTCTTTTGACAGCTTCTGAACAGCTACGAAACTGCTCTCAGTTCTGGTGCCTCTGGGAGTATGAGATGGATATCAGTTTCCTGGTAGTTTGGGAGCTGAAGAGAGGAATCTGGGCAGGAAAAGAATGTCCCTACTGAAATGAATGCATAAATAAATTTGATTCCTACTGAAAATAGGTTTGAGTTAACATGAAGCAAGCCTTTTGTTTCAGGCACTTTTTGGTAGAAGGAAAGGAGGTGGAAATTAAAAGTCTAGACTTTGTTTGAACTCAGCCAGATTCTGCCTTTTGCCAGAATCAGTTTAGTGCTTTGGCAATTCACTCAGGTTATGGCAGACATCTTTCAAACCCACTTTCTGTCTGAATGCCACAAAGGCTTAAATTAGAATGCTTGAGGACATGTTGGAGCAGGGATACTCTCCCTTCACTTGGCTGAAAATGTATATTTGATGGGAGACTTCTCTACCTGCGCTGGGTTTGGCTGAGCTGGAATGAATTCTCCCCAAAGCACCCTTCTAGTGCTGTGTTTTGCAGCAGCAATTGATAACACAGCAGTGTGTTGGCTACTGTTGAATAAATATCCAGGCAGCATCTTTTGAATACTTCTTCACCCCAAGAGTAAGCTGAGGAGTGGGCAAGACATGGGTGAGCCAGCTGACCCAGCCTGGCCAAAGGGGTATCCCATGCCAGATGTCCCTTGAGGTCCCTTCCAACCCTAACCATTCTATGATACTGTGATTAGCTCAGATATAAGAATGAATTGACAGAAAGAAGTGGGGGGAAGTGTCCATGGCCATCTATCCTAGAAAGCAGCCCTGTGGAAAAGGATTTGAGGATGCTGATGGATGAGAAGCTGGACATGAGCAGGCAGTATGAGCTTGCAGCTCAGAGGGCCAATCACATCCTGAGCTGCATCAAGAGGTGCATTCCCAGCAGATCCAGAGAGGTGATTCTGCCACTTAGCTCTGGTGAGACCTCACCTGGAGGACAGCATCCAGCTCTGGGGCCCTCAATCCAGGAAGAACATGTCCTTCCTGTGCTGAGGGTTCCAGAGTTGGAGGCAGAGGTTGAGCTACAGGTGGTGTTTTCAAAGACAAAGTAATGAAGCCCAGCACATATTCCCCTCCTGACTTACATCTGACATGGACTAAGTCTTGTAGACCTTCTGAAAGAAACACAGCCACTTATTGCTCCTTTCAGCCTCATACATTTGGATGTGGCCATTTGTAGTAATCTTTTATTTCAATTGTGTGCTCTTAAAACCAGTAAATATATCCCACCAAAGAAACTTACCATGATCTTTCTCTCTTACAAAGCGAGCCAGCTCTCTCTCCCTCAGTACTATGTTGTCTTGCCCTTTTCATCTTCCTGAGCTAAACTTTTGCACCAGACACTGTCACCATCATCTGCTGGATGATCATAGAACCATAGAATCATAGAATCATTAGGGTTGGAAGGGACCTCAAGGATCTTCCAGTTCCAACCCTCCTGCCATGGGCAGGGACAGCTCACACTACAGCAGGTTGCTCAGAGACACATCCAGCCTGGCTGCAAACACCTCCAGGGATGAGACTTCTACCACCTCCCTAGGCAACCTGTGCCAGTCTCTCACCACCCTCATGGGGAAGAACTTTAGAATAGAATAGACTAGAATAGAATAGACTAGACTAGAATAGAATAGAATAGAATAGAATAGAATAGAATAGAGTAGAATAGAATAGAAGAGTAGAATAGAATAGAATAGAATAGAATAGAATAGAATAGAATAGAATAGAATAGACCAGACCAGACCAGACCAGACCAGGTTGGAAGAGACCTTCGAGATCATCGTGTCCAACCTATCATCAACTTCTTCCTAACATCCAATCTGAATCTACCAATTTCTAGTTTTTTTTTTCCCACCCCCACCCCAGTCCTATAACTCCCTGACACCCTCAAAAGTCCCTCCCCAGCTTTCTTGTAGCCCCCTTCAGATACTGGAAGGCCACAATTAGGTCTTCTAAGAGCCTTCTCTTCTCCAGACTGAGTATGAAATGATACTGATTTGGATGTCACACCTCAGCAGATAATAAATCCAGCAACCCTAAGCTCATGCAAATGATTATTGTGGCATAGCTCAATGAATTATTTGACAAACATTATTCAGACAGGTCTTATAAGAAGAGACACTCATTGCTTGAGCCCTGATTATTTCAAAGGTGTAAGGATCTGAGTTTCCCGTAGCAACATGGGAACAATTATGCAGGTGACATATAATGAAGCATCTGGGTTGGAGCTTAGGACATTTTCAGAGGCAGCAGGAAAGCAAATGTTCCCAAATGATGGGTACAAGAAGGTACATCTTGCCACTAATTTGGCACAAATGGAAAAGTCAGGGTTTTAATTGGTTCAAAGGACAAACTGGCGTGATACAATATGGGGAAAAGAGCAGGCCCTCGGGGTGCAGTGGCAAAGAGCACCGCAGCCTCTGATTTGGCATTAAGCAAAAGTAACCAAAAAGGTGTTTAAACAGGAATAAACATAGCTGTGAGCAATTTGTTTCTGCTCAGTGTGCTCAGACCTCGAACCTCAATCCACTGAAACTGGTTTCCTGTGATAAGTATTTGAGAGCAAACACACCGCAGGTGCCCACCGCTGACGTTTGGAGCTGACTTTTAAGCTCCTTCCCAAAGGAGCAGCAGATTGTGCTTCTCTTCCTTCTGTGTTAGTGGAAGGCAGGGAAGAAAGCAAAGCAGAAGACATTTGCTTCATTTTCAGGTGTCCTGCACAAAAGCTGACTTTGGATGTTTTGGGGGAGGCTGTGGATGTGGTCTACCTGGACCCCTTGCAAGGCCTTTGACACTGTTCTCCACAGCAAACTCCTGGCCAAGCTGTCAGCCCCTGGCTTGGACAGCAGCACTTTGAGCTGGGTTAGGAACTGGCTGGAGGCTGAGCCCAGAGAGTGGTGGTGAATGGTGCCACAGCCAGCTGGCAGCCAGGCACTAGTGTTGTCCCCCAGGGATCAGTGCTGGGCCCCATCCTGTTCAATATCTTTATTGATGATCTGGAGGAGGGGATTGAGTCCATCAGCAGATGGGGCAGATGACACCAAGCTGGGAGCAGGTTAGAGGGCAGAAGGGCTCTCCAGATGGACCTTGAGAGGCTGGACAGATGGGCAGAGTCCATCATGATGGCATTCAGCAAGTCCAAGTGCCAGGTTCTACACATTGGCCACACCAACCCCATGCAGTGCTACAGGCTGGGGTCAGAGTGGCTGTAGAGCAGCCAGGCAGAAAGGGCCCTGGGGGTGCTGGTTGGCAGCAGCTGAACATCAGCCAGCACCAGAACAGGAAGACACAGTCTCAGGCTGTGCCAGGGGAGGTTTAGGCTGGATGTTAGGAGGAAGTTCTATACAGAGAGAGTGATTGCCCATTGGAATGGACTGCCTGGGGAGGTGGTGGAGTCACCATCATTGGAGGCGTTCAGGAGGAGACTTGATGCGGTGCTGGGTGCCATGGGTTAGTTGTTTAGGTGAGTTGGATTGGTTGATGGGTTGGACGCAATGATCTTGAAGGTCTCTTCCAACCTGGTTTGGTCTATTCCATTCCATTCCATTCCATTCCATTCCATTCCATTCCATTCCATTCCATTCCATTCCATTCCATTCTATGGGTGGAAGATGAGACACAGGAAGTTCCATGAGGAAAAGCTTTTTCATTGTGAGGGTGACAGAGCAGTGGAACAGGCTGCCACGAGGGGTTGTGGAGCCTCCTTCTCTGGACAAATTCAAAACTCTCCTGGATGTGTTCCTGTGTGATCTGCTCTAGCTGGCCCTGCTCTGGCAGGGGAGGATGGACTGGATGAGCTTTCGAGGTCCCTTCCAGCCCCTAACGTTCTGTGACCCTGTGAAACAGATTGGAAAAGCCTGAAATTTCCCATCAAACCACTTCTTCCAGGAGGAGTTTGGATTTTCTACTAAACAGCTCTCAGTTAGAAGTGTTTGTTTAGAAATCTCTTGTTTGCAAAAAAAAAACCCCACAGCTGGAGAAAGCGAAGACGAGACCAATTATTTTGCTCTTCAAGCACATTCATTCTCTGCCTCGTTGACTTAGGGAAGAGCTAAACAAAGTGAAGTCTTTGTGTGCTTTAATACAGAGGGATTATTGGTGAGGCACTATTTTAGCACTCACGAGGCTGCAAATTATGGGCATTAATCCAAGTTTCATTTGGCATTCGGTGGAGTGATAACTGGCATTGAGAATCTCATCTCCAGGATGCTGAAATCCTCCTAGAGTACATGGGGAAAGAAGTGAGGTTCGGCATTTCCAATCTCCTGCAGCTTTTTTTCACTTCTCATTCTTGACAGCAGCATTGCAGCCATATCCTAGGTCTCCTACCCACATGTAGGTGGAAGATCTGCTGCTGAATGGATTCAGCATTGCAATGCAGAGTTTTAAACGCATAATCTAGGAGTGTGAGCTCTGATTAACAAAGGGAACCTCCCTTAACTGTTCATAGAATCATAGAATCAATAAGGTTGGAAAAGACCTCAGAGATCATCAAGTCCAACCTACTACTTAATACCTAACACCTCCTGACAACCCAACCATGGCACCAAGTGCCACATCCAAGCCTTTTTTGAACCCCTCCAGGGATGGGGACTCCACCACCTCCCTGGGCAGCACATTCCAAAGGCCAACCTCTCTTTCTGGGAAGAACTTTTTCCTCACCTCAAGCCTCAACTTCCCCTGGCACAGCTTGAGACTGTGTCCTCTTGTTCTGGCCGCCTGGATGTTCCTCTATTCCAATCATTTTTATTCCCCTATGCTTGCAGGAAGAAATTTTGATCAGCAGCAGCTCATGTGGCGTTTGTGGGTGTCAGTGATTGATGCCCAGATTCAAAATTGGCTGCCTTTGGTCTGCTCTTGACGTCTTTAGAAGCTGCAGTGTGCAGGGATGAGGGCTGGAAACATATGGAAAAACTGAGACAAACCGTTTTCTCCACTTTCTTTTTTTTTTTTTTCCCTTTCCTATTGTGGTATTTATTTATTTTTTAATTAGAAATTAATTGCTGGCTCATGTTCAACCTACTGTCTACCACTACCCCCAGGGCCCTTTCTGCCTGGCTGCTCTCCAGCCACTCTGACCCCAGCCTGTAGCACTGCCTGGGGTTGCTGTGGCCAATGTGCAGCACCTGGCACTTGGATGTGTTCAATCTCCTGCCCTTGGACTCTGCCCATCTGTCCAGCCTGGCAAAGTCCCTCTGCAGAGCTCTCCTACCCTCTAACAGATCAACTCCTGCCCCCAGCTTGGTGTCCTCTGCAAACTTACTGATGATGGACTCAATCCTCTCATCCAGATCATCAATAAATATATTGAACAGGATGGGGCTCAGCACTGATCCCTGGGGGACACCACTGGTGACTGGTTTTAAGTGTAAGGATGTTTCCAGATGGTATAGAAACACACATGTCCAGAGAGGGGCCACGAGGATGATCAGAGGGCTGGAGCACCTCTCCTCTGAGGACAGACTGAAGGAGTTGGGGCTGTTCAGTCTGGAGAAGAGAAGGCTCCAAGGTGACCTCATTGTGGCCTTCCAGTATCTGAAGGGGGCCTACAAGAAGGCTGGGGAGGGACATCAGGTAGTGATAGGACTAGGGGGAATGGAATGAAACTGGAGGTGGGAAGATTCAGGCTAGATGTGAGGAGGATGTTTTTCACCATGAGAGTGGTGAAGCCCTGGAATGGGTTGTCCAGGGAGGTGGTTGAGGCTCTGTCCCTGGAGGTGTTTAAGCCCAGGCTGGACGAGGCTCTGGCCAGCCTGATCTAGTGTGGGGTGTCCCTGCCCATGGCAGGGGGCTTGGAACTGGATGATCCTTGTGGTCCCTTCCAACCCTGACTGATATTATGATACTATGCTACATATCAGAAGTGTCACAAGATTTATGCCATGCACTCCCTGATCTCCAGCATATCTGGAGTAATCCATGCAAATTAATATAGAATGTCCCTTTCACTTTATGAGATGCTAGCAAGTCGATGTGCTGCATATTATCTGTGCAGGAGAACTCTGTTCAAGATCTCATTACAAGAGAAAATATTTCATCCTTCTGTCTTTACCAATACCCCAGTAGTCAGCAAAACCACTAAACTGTGCTTCAAAACTGTCAGCTTAATTCGTGGAAGGGGCAATGTGACTGTGTTACAGGCTATCATGCTGGAAATTGAATCTCTGCCTCGCCTCTTTTACTTGACAAAATGCATTGCTTCAGGATTTCCCTAAAAGGTTTTATACTTTTAAGGTTTTTCTGCAATACACCTTGCAGGGTAGTCATGTGCACCTTGTAAGAATTTGGTGGTTTTTTTTTCTTGCCATTAGGACAAGGGGTAATGGATTCATTCAACAAATCCAAGTGCCGGGTGCTGCACTTTGGCCACAGCAACCCCATGCAGAGCTACAGACTGGGGTCGGGGTGGCTGGAGAGCTGCCAGAGAGGGAGCTGGGGGTGTTGATTGACAGCCACCTAAACATGAGCTAGCAGTGTGCCCAGGTGGCCAAGAAGGCCAATGGCATCCTGGCCTGCATTAGGAATACTGTGGCCAGCAGGAGCAGGGAGGTCATTGTGCCCCTGTACTCTGCATTGGTTAGGCCACACCTTGAGTCCTGTGTCCAGTTCTGGGCTCCTCTATTTAAGAAGGACACGGAGACACTTGAATGTGTCCAGAGAAGGGCAACAAGGCTGGGGAGAGGCCTTGAGCACAGCCCTGTGAGGAGAGGCTGAGGGAGCTGGGGTTGCTTAGCCTGGAGAAGAGGAGGCTCAGGGAGACCTCATTGCTCTCTACAACTACCTGAAAGGTGGTTGTAGCCAGGAAGGGGTTGGCCTCTTCTCCCAGGCACCCAGCACCAGAACAGGAGGACACAGTCTCAAGCTGCACCAGGGGAAGTTTAGGCTGGAGGGGAGGAGAAAGTTCTTCACTGAGAGAGTTGTTCGTCATTGGAATGTGCTGCCCGGGGAGGTGGTGGAGTCACCATCCCTGGAGGTGATCAAGAGGGGACTGGATGTGGCACTTGGTGCCATGGTCTAGTCATCAGGTCTGTGGTGACAGGTTGGACTCGATGATCTTTGAGGGCTCTTCCCACCTTGGTGATGCTGTGATACTGTGATATAAATTATAGCACAGGAAGCTCCACCTCAACATGAGGAGGAACTTCTTCACTGTGAGGGTCACAGAGGGGGGTTGAGACTTTCAAGACCCATCTGGCTGCATTCCTGTGTGACCTGTGCTGGATTCTATGGTCCTGATCTGGCAGGGGTTGGACTGGAAGATTTCTGGGGGTCCCTTCCAACTCACAGAATCACAGAATCACCAAGGTCGGAAAAGACCTCAAGGATCATCATGTCCAACCTGTCCACAGACCTCATGACTAAACCACAGCACCAAGTGCCATGTCCAATTCCCTCTTGAACACCTAACATCCTGTGATCCTCTGGCAGCCTTTTAAAGGGATGATATATAAAAATATCTTTACTAGTGGGCATGCCAGCACCAGAACAAGAGGACACAATCTCAAGCTATGACAGGGGAAGTTTAGGCTAGAGGTGAGGAGAAAGTTCTTCCCAGAAAGAGTTGTTTGCCACTGGAATGTGCTGCCCAGGGAGGTGGTGGAGTCACCATCCCTGGAGGTGTTCAAGAGGGGTTTGGATGTGGCATTTGGAGCCATGGTTTAGTTAGTCATGAGGTGCTGGGTGACAGGTTGGACTTGATGATCTCTCAGGTCTTTTCCAACCTTATTGATTCTATGATTCTATCATTTTATCATTCTATGATGAGCTGATTAATTTTATTGATCCTTTGGCATCTTCCTAATGGAATTTTAAGGGAGAGTGACAAAAAAGTAGTAGTTTAATAGTTTGGATACAACCGCTTTGCTCTGCTCTGGTGGGACCTCACCTGGAGTTCTGCATCCAGGTCTGGAGCCCTCAATACAGGAAGGTCATGGACCTGATGGCGTAGGTCCGGAGTAGGGGGTTGAAGCACCTCCGTTATGAGGACAAGCTGAAGGAACTGTGGTTGTTCAGCCTGGAGAAGTCTCCATAGTAGTATCAGTATCAGTCAGGGTTGGAAGGTACCACAAGGATCACCTAGTTCCACCCCCCCTGCCATGGGCAGGGACACCCCACACTAGAGCAGGCTGGCCAGAGCCTCATCCAGCCTGGTCTCCAGGGAGACCTTCGAGTACCCGAAGGAGCTTTTTCATTTTACAAGTAAATAGATTTTTATAAGAAACTGCAATTTTTGCCTTGTATGCAAAAATTCATTTGCTCCTGGCAAACGTGCCCTTTTTTACCCACCCCAAAGGTGTTTGCACTCCCTGTCAATGTGTGGTTTTAATTCAGTCCTGAAAGCTTGAATGCCAGCTCAATGGCTATGGGAATTTCTTAGAGTCAGGAGCAGGAAATGCTAATTGCTGCCCTTTGTGCTTGCAGCTGACTTCAGAATTGTTCAATCCATTGTGCTGCTTTCACAATGGATCTCCATTAGCAAAGGGATTACCAAGAGGCTTGCCATTCAAAATGGCACTTGGGCTTTTTGTCTTGATTAAGCGGAGGAGTCAAGAAAGCTGACCCAGCAATGAATCTCTGACATCCTCTGTGTTTAGAGGCCCTGGCTGTCTTCTGCTGATTAAATCCTTCTGTAGAAGCATCTGTAATGTAAGCACGTGCTTCTGTAGGGTTTAAAATATCTCAATTCCCCTTGTTTTCTACAGCTCCAATTTCACTGCAGTGACTCCTGTAAGAGACTACATCTTGTCTCTCTTGATGTGACTCAACAAAGATAAAATCACCTTTGCTCCTTGCCCAGACAATAGCTGAGGTGTATTGGGCACTGGATAACTCTCTCTGGAACATGCACAGAAAAGATCATCTCTACCCATCAGCTACCCCGGAAAGGAGGATGGTGCAAAAGGACAATGGATTCACCACCTGGACATACCTAAAAACACTGTGTAAAGTATCTGAGCAATTCCTGCTGAGGAGAAGAAAAAAACCTGAGCAATGCCTGCTCTGAAGATGAAAAACAGAGAAGAAAATACCAGGAGGGAAAAGGACAGACACAGGAGAAATGGCATCACCTGGAAGCAGCAGAGCAGGAGGAACCTTCTCTCCATGTCCGAAGTTCTCCCTGCTGCAACTCACGGAGCTGAAGAGGCTGCTCAGAGAAGGAGTTGGAGTTGGACTTTGGGATCTCTCCTCCCTCCCCTCCTCCAGTGGAGGACAGCACAGCCAACATGGATGACATCTCCTCCACACCAAAGTGGCAGCAGCCTTCCTCCACAGACCCAAACTGTCTTGGGGGTAGGGAGTGTGGTAGTATAATTCCTTTCTTCTTTCTCTCCCTCTTCTCTCTCTCTCTCTTTCTGCCCCACTCTCTCTCTTCTTCTGTTCTGTCCACTTTATTCTGTTAATAAATAGAATAGAATAGAATAGAATAGAATAGAATAGAATAGAATAGAATAGAATAGAATAGAATAGAATAGAATAGTAGGATAGGATAGGATAGGATAGGATAGGATAGGATAGGATAGGATAGGATAGGATAGGATAGGATAGGATAGGATAGGATAGGATAGGATAGGATAGGATAGGATAGGATAGAATTAACCAGGTTGGAAAAGACCTGTGAGATCACCAAGTCCAACCTATCACCCAACACCATCTCATCAACTCAACCATGGCACCAAGTGCCTCATCCACTCTCGTCCTAAACACCTCCAGTGATGGTGACTCCACCACCTCCCTGGGCAGCCCATTCCAATGGCCAATCTCTCTTTCAGTGAACAACTTCTTCCTAACATCCAGAGGCTTTTGCCTCTCTATAGTTTTTTTTTTTTCCTGAAGGGCTGTTGATATTTTGGCCTCATTTGTGCCTCTAATTTCCTAACAGGGGAATGTTCAGAAGAACTGAGGCTCTTTCCCTCTCCAGACTGAGACACTCCCCCTGAAAAGGAGGTGATGGATGAAATTTTTACACTGCTCAGTCTATGTCCAGCCTCACAGAAGGCATCTTGCATATTGATAAAAAACCACCACAAAAAACCCAGTGCTTTTTGATGACTGAAGTATGAGGCACACCTTCCTCCAACTTTTGCAAGGTCAGAGTGGCCACTGTGCTGATGATTTACCCCCATCATAAAAAAGATGTGTATCTGTGAAACGGCAGTAACACTTGTTGCTTGTTAATTGATCCTCACTACCATCCACCCCTTAAACTGCCTTGAGAGCAGCCCTGAAGAAAAGGACCTGGGGGTGCTGCGGAGTGAGAAGCCTAATATGAACTTCCAGTGTGCACTTGCAGCCCAGAAAGCCAATCAGATCCTGGGCTGCATCAAGAGAAGCATAGGCAGCAGGGCGAGGCAGGGGATTCTCCCCCTACTCTGCTCTGGTGAGACCCCACCTGAAGCACTCTGTCCAGTTCTGGAGCCTGAATTATAGGAAGGATCTGGAGGTGCTGGAAGGTGTCCAGAGAAGGGCCACGAGGATGATCAGAGGGCTGGAGCTGCTCTCTCCTATGAGGACAGACTAAGACAGTTGGGGCTGTTCAGTCTGGAGAAGAGAAGGCTCTGAGGAGACCTTCCAATATCTTAAGTGGGAGGAGGTGTCTAGGCTGAGGTCAATAAGGGAAAGCGAAAGGGAGTTGGACTTGTGGGAGAAGGCTCTGCAGATCTCCCCTGCTGAGGGACGGGCCCCTGAGAACAGAGAGGGATGGACACGGGTCCCTGCCAAGGGTGGCAAGAGAAATCCGCCCCGGCCCTCTCCTCCTCCTCCGCTGCCCTTGCATAATAAGTATGAGGCCCTGCAGGCTGAGGGCGGTGGGGATGAGAGGGCTGAGGAGCAGCCATCCGGGGGGGAGATCAAGGCCAAGCAGTCCCCGCCGGCTGTAACGACCAGCTCCGGGGGCAGCCTAAGGCCAAGCCTAAGGCCAAGCCTAAGGCCAAGCAGTTCCCAACAGCTATAACGACCAGCTCCACAAAGAAAACGAGAAGGGTTATAGTTGTTGGGGACTCTCTCCTGGGGGGTGCTGAGGGACCCATATGTCGTCCCGACCCATCCCACAGGGAGGTCTGCTCTCTACCCGGGGCGCGAGTAAGGGACATTGCAAGGGGAATCCCCAAGCTCATCAGTCCCTCTGACTATTACCCTCTACTGGTGATACAGGCTGGGAGTGATGAGATCGACAGGAAGGGCACCAGGGCAATTAAGAAGGAGTTTAGGGCCCTTGGACAGTTGATCGATGGGGCAGGCGCGCAAGTGGTGTTCTGCTCAGTTCCCTCAGTGGCAGGGGAGTACACTGAGAGGAACAGGAGAACCCACACCATCAACAAGTGGCTCAGGGAATGGTGCCAGCGGAGGAACTTTGGTTTCTTTGATCATGGGGCAACTTTTATGGCACCTGACCTGCTGGGTCCTGATGGGGTACATTTATCTAGAAGGGGCAAGAGAGTCCTAGCACTAGAGTTGGCAGGGCTCATTAGGAGGGCTTTAAACTAGGTCTGAAGGGGGTGGGTGAAGACATCGGTCCCTCTGCAGAGGTAAGAGTAGGGCACAAGGTAGGGTCAACTGAGAGGTCGGGAGCCCAGCTGCAGTGCATGTACACCAATGCATGCAGCCTGGGCAATAAGCAAGATGAGCTGGAGGTCCTAATCCACCAGGGCAACTATGATATAGTTGCCATCTCAGAAACATGGTGGGACAACAGGCACGATTGGAGTGCTACACTGGGGGGTTACAGGCTCTTTAGGAGGGATAGGAGAGGGAGAAGAGGAGGAGGGGTGGCTTTGTATATTAGGGAGACACTTTCTGCCTCTGAACTTGAGGTGGAAGATGAGGGAATTGAGAGCCTGTGGGTTAAAATCAGAGGGCAGCCCAACAAATCTGACATCCTGGTTGGAGTCTGTTATAGACCACCCAACCAGGATGAGGAGGTTGATGAATTATTCTACAAACAACTGGAGGCTGTTTCAAGATCATCAGATCTTGTCCTCGTGGGTGACTTCAACCTGCCAGATATCTGCTGGGAACTTAATTCAGCAGAGAGAAGGCAGTCCAGAAGATTCCTGGAGCGAATAGAGGACTGCTTCCTGACGCAGCTGTTAAGCGAGCCTACCAGGGGACAGGCTCTGCTTGACCTGCTGCTCTCCAATAGGGAAGGGCTGGTGGGAGATGTGACCGTGGGAGGCTGCCTAGGGTGCAGTGACCACGAGATAGTGAAGTTTTCAATATGCAGGGAGATAGGGAGGAGTACCAACAGAACCTTCACCTTGGACTTCCGGAGGGCAAACTTCAGCCTCTTTAAGAAACTTATTTGTAAAGTTCCCTGGGTACCAACCCTCATGAACTGAGGGGTCCAGGAGGGTTGGACCTACTTCAAAAAGGAGCTCTTGAAGGCACAGGAACTGGCGGTTCCCATCTGCCGAAAGATGAGCCGGCGGGGAAGGCGACCGGCCTGGATGAGCAAGCAGCTCCTGGAGGAATTAAGGGAAAAAAAGAGGCTGTATCACCTTTGGAAGGAGGGGAAGGCTTCTCGAGGTATGTTCAAGGAAGTGGTTAGATTATGTAGGAATAAAATTAGAGAGGCAAAGGCCCAGTTGGAACTGAAACTGGCCACCTCTGTGAAAGAAAATAAAAAGCAATTTTACAAATATATCAATGCTAAAAAGAAGGGCAAGAAGAATCTCCACTCCTTACTGGACCTGGAGGTCACCGTGTTCCCCTCCAGGTCCAGTAAGGAGTGGAGATTCTTCTTGCCCTTCTTTTTAGCATTGATATATTTTAAAATTGCTTTTTATTTTCTTTCACAGAGGTGGCCAGTTTCAGTTCCAACTGGGCCTTTGCTTCTCTAATTTTATTCCTACATAATCTAACCACTTCCTTGAACATACCTCGAGAAGCCTTCCCCTCCTTCCAAAGGTGATACAGCCTCTTTTTTTTCCCTTAATTCCTCCAGGAGCTGCTTGCTCATCCAGGCCGGTCGCCTTCCCCGCTGGCTCATCTTTCGGCAGATGGGAACCGCCAGTTCCTGTGCCTTCAAGAGCTCCTTTTGAAGTAGGTCCAACCCTCCTGGACCCCTCGGTTCATGAGGGTTGGTACCCCAGGGAACTTTACAAATAAGTTTCTTAAAGAGGCTGAAGTTTGCTCCCCTCGGAAGTCCAAGGTGAAGGTTCTGTTGGTACTCCTCCCTATCTCCCTGCATATTGAAAACTTCACTATCTCGTGGTCACTGCACCCTAGGCAGCCTCCCACGGTCACATCTCCCACCAGCCCTTCCCTATTGGAGAGCAGCAGGTCAAGCAGAGCCTGTCCCCTGGTAGGCTCGCTTAACAGCTGCGTCAGGAAGCAGTCCTCTATTCGCTCCAGGAATCTTCTGGACTGCCTTCTCTCTGCTGAATTAAGTTCCCAGCAGATATCTGGCAGGTTGAAGTCACCCACGAGGACAAGATCTGATGATCTTGAAACAGCCTCCAGTTGTTTGTAGAATAATTCATCAACCTCCTCATCCTGGTTGGGTGGTCTATAACAGACTCCAACCAGGATGTCAGATTTGTTGGGCTGCCCTCTGATTTTAACCCACAGGCTCTCAATTCCCTCATCTTCCACCTCAAGTTCAGAGGCAGAAAGTGTCTCCCTAATATACAAAGCCACCCCTCCTCCTCTTCTCCCTCTCCTATCCCTCCTAAAGAGCCTGTAACCCCCAGTGTAGCACTCCAATCGTGCCTGTTGTCCCACCATGTTTCTGAGATGGCAACTATATCATAGTTGCCCTGGTGGATTAGGACCTCCAGCTCATCTTGCTTATTGCCCAGGCTGCATGCATTGGTGTACATGCACTGCAGCTGGGCTCCTGACCTCTCAGTTGACCCTACCTTGTGCCCTACTCTTACCTCTGCAGAGGGACCGATGTCTTCACCCACCCCTTCAGACCTAGTTTAAAGCCCTCCTAATGAGCCCTGCCAACTCTAGTGCTAGGACTCTCTTGCCCCTTCTAGATAAATGTACCCCATCAGGACCCAGCAGGTCAGGTGCCATAAAAGTTGCCCCATGATCAAAGAAACCAAAGTTCCTCCGCTGGCACCATTCCCTGAGCCACTTGTTGATGGTGTGGGTTCTCCTGTTCCTCTCAGTGTACTCCCCTGCCACTGAGGGAACTGAGCAGAACACCACTTGCGCGCCTGCCCCATCGATCAACTGTCCAAGGGCCCTAAACTCCTTCTTAATTGCCCTGGTGCCCTTCCTGTCGATCTCATCACTCCCAGCCTGTATCACCAGTAGAGGGTAATAGTCAGAGGACTGATGAGCTTGGGGATTCCCTTGCAATGTCCCTTACTCGCCCCGGGTAGAGAGCAGACCTCCCTGTGGGATGGGTCGGGACGACATATGGGTCCCTCAGCACCCCCCAGGAGAGAGTCCCCAACAACTATAACCCTTCTCGTTTTCTTTGTGGAGCTGGTCGTTATAGCTGTTGGGAACTGCTTGGCCTAGGCTTGGCCTTAGGCTTGGCCTTAGGGCTGCCCCCGGAGCTGGTCGTTACAGCCGGCGGGGACTGCTTGGCCTTGATCTCCCCCCGGATGGCTGCTCCTCAGCCCTCTCATCCCCACCGCCCTCGGCCTGCAGGGCCTCATACTTATTATGCAAGGGCAGCGGAGGAGGAGGAGAGGGCCGGGGCGGATTTCTCTTGCCACCCTTGGCAGGGACCCGTGTCCATCTCTGTTCTCAGGGGCCCGTCCCTCAGCAGGGGAGATCTGCAGAGCCTTCTCCCACAAGTCCAACTCCCTTTCGCTTTCCCTTATTGACCTCAGCCTAGACACCTCCTCCCACTTAAGATATTGGAAGGTCTCCTCAGAGCCTTCTCTTCTCCAGACTGAACAGCCCCAACTGTCTTAGTCTGTCCTCATAGGAGAGAGCAGCTCCAGCCCTCTGATCATCCTCGTGGCCCTTCTCTGGACACCTTCCAGCACCTCCAGATCCTTCCTATAATTCAGGCTCCAGAACTGGACAGAGTGCTTCAGGTGGGGTCTCACCAGAGCAGAGTAGGGGAGAATCCCCTGCCTCGCCCTGCTGCCTATGCTTCTCTTGATGCAGCCCAGGATCTGATTGGCTTTCTGGGCTGCAAGTGCACACTGGAAGTTCATATTAGGGCTTCTCACTCCGCAGCACCCCCAGGTCCTTTTCTTCAGGGCTGCTCTCAAGGCAGTTTAAGGGGTGGATGGTAGTGAGGATCAATTAACAAGCAACAAGTGTTACTGCCGTTTCACAGATACACATCTTTTTTATGATGGGGGTAAATCATCAGCACAGTGGCCACTCTGACCTTGCAAAAGTTGGAGGAAGGTGTGCCTCATACTTCAGTCATCAAAAAGCACTGGTTTTTTTGTGGTGGTTTTTTATCAATATGCAAGATGCCTTCTGTGAGGCTGGACATAGACTGAGCAGTGTAAAAATTTCATCCATCACCTCCTTTTCAGGGGAGTGTCTCAGTCTGGAGAGGGAAAGAGCCTCAGTTCTTCTGAACATTCCCCTGTTAGGAAATTAGAGGCACAAATGAGGCCAAAATATCAACAGCCCTTCAGGAAAAAAAAAACTATAGAGAGGCAAAAGCCTCTGGATGTTAGGAAGAAGTTGTTCACTGAAAGAGAGATTGGCCATTGGAATGGGCTGCCCAGGGGAGGTGGTGGAGTCACCATCACTGGAGGTGTTTAGGACGAGAGTGGATGAGGCACTTGGTGCCATGGTTGAGTTGATGAGATGGTGTTGGGTGATAGGTTGGACTTGGTGATCTCACAGGTCTTTTCCAACCTGGTTAATTCTATCCTATCCTATCCTATCTATCCTATCCTATCCTATCCTATCCTATCCTATCCTATCCTATCCTATCCTATCCTATCCTATCCTATCCTATCCTATCCTATCCTATCCTATCCTACTTCTATTCTATTCTATTCTATTCTATTCTATTCTATTCTATTCTATTCTATTCTATTCTATTCTATTCTATTTATTAACAGAATAAAGTGGACAGAACAGAAGAAGAGAGAGAGTGGGGCAGAAAGAGAGAGAGAGAGAAGAGGGAGAGAGAAGAAGAAAGGAATTATACTACCACACTCCCTACCCCCAAGACAGTTTGGGTCTGTGGAGGAAGGCTGCTGCCACTTTGGTGTGGAGGAGATGTCATCCATGTTGGCTGTGCTGTCCTCCACTGGAGGAGGGGAGGGAGGAGAGATCCCAAAGTCCAACTCCAACTCCTTCTCTGAGCAGCCTCTTCAGCTCCGTGAGTTGCAGCAGGGAGAACTTCGGACATGGAGAGAAGGTTCCTCCTGCTCTGCTGCTTCCAGGTGATGCCATTTCTCCTGTGTCTGTCCTTTTCCCTCCTGGTATTTTTTCTTCTCTGTTTTTCATCTTCAGAGCAGGCATTGCTCAGGTTTTTTTCTTCTCCTCAGCAGGAATTGCTCAGATACTTTACACAGTGTTTTTAGGTATGTCCAGGTGGTGAATCCATTGTCCTTTGCACCATCCTCCTTTCCGGGTAGCTGATGGGTAGAGATGATCTTTTCTGTGCATGTTCCAGAGAGTTATCCAGTGCCCAATACACCTCAGCTATTGTCTGGGCAAGGAGCAAAGGTGATTTTATCTTTGTTGAGTCACATCAAGAGAGACAAGATGTAGTCTCTTACAGGAGTCACTGCAGTGAAATTGGAGCTGTAGAAAACAAGGGGAATTGGAGATATTTTAAACCCTACAGAAGCACGTGCTTACATTACAGATGCTTCTACAGAAGGATTTAATCAGCAGAAGACAGCCAGGGCCTCTAAACACAGAGGATGTCAGAGATTCATTGCTGGGTCAGCTTTCTTGACTCCTCCGCTTAATCAAGACAAAAAGCCCAAGTGCCATTTTGAATGGCAAGCCTCTTGGTAATCCCTTTGCTAATGGAGATCCATTGTGAAAGCAGCACAATGGATTGAACAATTCTGAAGTCAGCTGCAAGCACAAAGGGCAGCAATTAGCATTTCCTGCTCCTGACTCTAAGAAATTCCCATAGCCATTGAGCTGGCATTCAAGCTTTCAGGACTGAATTAAAACCACACATTGACAGGGAGTGCAAACACCTTTGGGGTGGGTAAAAAAGGGCACGTTTGCCAGGAGCAAATGAATTTTTGCATACAAGGCAAAAATTGCAGTTTCTTATAAAAATCTATTTACTTGTAAAATGAAAAAGCTCCTTCGGGTACTCGAAGGTCTCCCTGGAGACCAGGCTGGATGAGGCTCTGGCCAGCCTGCTCTAGTGTGGGGTGTCCCTGCCCATGGCAGGGGGTTGGAACTAGGTGATCCTTGTGGTACCTTCCAACCCTGACTGATACTGATACTACTATGGAGACTTCTCCAGGCTGAACAACCACAGTTCCTTCAGCTTGTCCTCATAACGGAGGTGCTTCAACCCCCTACTCCGGACCTACGCCATCAGGTCCATGACCTTCCTGTATTGAGGGCTCCAGACCTGGATGCAGAACTCCAGGTGAGGTCCCACCAGAGCAGAGCAAAGCGGTTGTATCCAAACTATTAAACTACTACTTTTTTGTCACTCTCCCTTAAAATTCCATTAGGAAGATGCCAAAGGATCAATAAAATTAATCAGCTCATCATAGAATGATAAAATGATAGAATCATAGAATCAATAAGGTTGGAAAAGACCTGAGAGATCATCAAGTCCAACCTGTCACCCAGCACCTCATGACTAACTAAACCATGGCTCCAAATGCCACATCCAAACCCCTCTTGAACACCTCCAGGGATGGTGACTCCACCACCTCCCTGGGCAGCACATTCCAGTGGCAAACAACTCTTTCTGGGAAGAACTTTCTCCTCACCTCTAGCCTAAACTTCCCCTGTCATAGCTTGAGATTGTGTCCTCTTGTTCTGGTGCTGGCATGCCCACTAGTAAAGATATTTTTATATATCATCCCTTTAAAAGGCTGCCAGAGGATCACAGGATGTTAGGTGTTCAAGAGGGAATTGGACATGGCACTTGGTGCTGTGGTTTAGTCATGAGGTCTGTGGACAGGTTGGACATGATGATCCTTGAGGTCTTTTCCGACCTTGGTGATTCTGTGATTCTGTGAGTTGGAAGGACCCCCAGAAATCTTCCAGTCCAACCCCTGCCAGATCAGGACCATAGAATCCAGCACAGGTCACACAGGAATGCAGCCAGATGGGTCTTGAAAGTCTCAACCCCCCTCTGTGACCCTCACAGTGAAGAAGTTCCTCCTCATGTTGAGGTGGAGCTTCCTGTGCTATAATTTATATCACAGTATCACAGCATCACCAAGGTGGGAAGAGCCCTCAAAGATCATCGAGTCCAACCTGTCACCACAGACCTGATGACTAGACCATGGCACCAAGTGCCACATCCAGTCCCCTCTTGATCACCTCCAGGGATGGTGACTCCACCACCTCCCCGGGCAGCACATTCCAATGACGAACAACTCTCTCAGTGAAGAACTTTCTCCTCCCCTCCAGCCTAAACTTCCCCTGGTGCAGCTTGAGACTGTGTCCTCCTGTTCTGGTGCTGGGTGCCTGGGAGAAGAGGCCAACCCCTTCCTGGCTACAACCACCTTTCAGGTAGTTGTAGAGAGCAATGAGGTCTCCCCTGAGCCTCCTCTTCTCCAGGCTAAGCAACCCCAGCTCCCTCAGCCTCTCCTCACAGGGCTGTGCTCAAGGCCTCTCCCCAGCCTTGTTGCCCTTCTCTGGACACATTCAAGTGTCTCCGTGTCCTTCTTAAATAGAGGAGCCCAGAACTGGACACAGGACTCAAGGTGTGGCCTAACCAATGCAGAGTACAGGGGCACAATGACCTCCCTGCTCCTGCTGGCCACAGTATTCCTAATGCAGGCCAGGATGCCATTGGCCTTCTTGGCCACCTGGGCACACTGCTAGCTCATGTTTAGGTGGCTGTCAATCAACACCCCCAGCTCCCTCTCTGGCAGCTCTCCAGCCACCCCGACCCCAGTCTGTAGCTCTGCATGGGGTTGCTGTGGCCAAAGTGCAGCACCCGGCACTTGGATTTGTTGAATGAATCCATTACCCCTTGTCCTAATGGCAAGAAAAAAAAACCACCAAATTCTTACAAGGTGCACATGACTACCCTGCAAGGTGTATTGCAGAAAAACCTTAAAAGTATAAAACCTTTTAGGGAAATCCTGAAGCAATGCATTTTGTCAAGTAAAAGAGGCGAGGCAGAGATTCAATTTCCAGCATGATAGCCTGTAACACAGTCACATTGCCCCTTCCACGAATTAAGCTGACAGTTTTGAAGCACAGTTTAGTGGTTTTGCTGACTACTGGGGTATTGGTAAAGACAGAAGGATGAAATATTTTCTCTTGTAATGAGATCTTGAACAGAGTTCTCCTGCACAGATAATATGCAGCACATCGACTTGCTAGCATCTCATAAAGTGAAAGGGACATTCTATATTAATTTGCATGGATTACTCCAGATATGCTGGAGATCAGGGGAGTGCATGGCATAAATCTTGTGACACTTCTGATATGTAGCATAGTATCATAATATCAGTCAGGGTTGGAAGGGACCACAAGGATCATCCAGTTCCAAGCCCCCTGCCATGGGCAGGGACACCCCACACTAGATCAGGCTGGCCAGAGCCTCGTCCAGCCTGGGCTTAAACACCTCCAGGGACAGAGCCTCAACCACCTCCCTGGACAACCCATTCCAGGGCTTCACCACTCTCATGGTGAAAAACATCCTCCTCACATCTAGCCTGAATCTTCCCACCTCCAGTTTCATTCCATTCCCCCTAGTCCTATCACTACCTGATGTCCCTCCCCAGCCTTCTTGTAGGCCCCCTTCAGATACTGGAAGGCCACAATGAGGTCACCTTGGAGCCTTCTCTTCTCCAGACTGAACAGCCCCAACTCCTTCAGTCTGTCCTCAGAGGAGAGGTGCTCCAGCCCTCTGATCATCCTCGTGGCCCCTCTCTGGACATGTGTGTTTCTATACCATCTGGAAACATCCTTACACTTAAAACCAGTCACCAGTGGTGTCCCCCAGGGATCAGTGCTGAGCCCCATCCTGTTCAATATATTTATTGATGATCTGGATGAGAGGATTGAGTCCATCATCAGTAAGTTTGCAGAGGACACCAAGCTGGGGGCAGGAGTTGATCTGTTAGAGGGTAGGAGAGCTCTGCAGAGGGACTTTGCCAGGCTGGACAGATGGGCAGAGTCCAAGGGCAGGAGATTGAACACATCCAAGTGCCAGGTGCTGCACATTGGCCACAGCAACCCCAGGCAGTGCTACAGGCTGGGGTCAGAGTGGCTGGAGAGCAGCCAGGCAGAAAGGGCCCTGGGGGTAGTGGTAGACAGTAGGTTGAACATGAGCCAGCAATTAATTTCTAATTAAAAAATAAATAAATACCACAATAGGAAAGGGAAAAAAAAAAAAAAAAAAGAAAGTGGAGAAAACGGTTTGTCTCAGTTTTTCCATATGTTTCCAGCCCTCATCCCTGCACACTGCAGCTTCTAAAGACGTCAAGAGCAGACCAAAGGCAGCCAATTTTGAATCTGGGCATCAATCACTGACACCCACAAACGCCACATGAGCTGCTGCTGATCAAAATTTCTTCCTGCAAGCATAGGGGAATAAAAATGATTGGAATAGAGGAACATCCAGGCGGCCAGAACAAGAGGACACAGTCTCAAGCTGTGCCAGGGGAAGTTGAGGCTTGAGGTGAGGAAAAAGTTCTTCCCAGAAAGAGAGGTTGGCCTTTGGAATGTGCTGCCCAGGGAGGTGGTGGAGTCCCCATCCCTGGAGGGGTTCAAAAAAGGCTTGGATGTGGCACTTGGTGCCATGGTTGGGTTGTCAGGAGGTGTTAGGTATTAAGTAGTAGGTTGGACTTGATGATCTCTGAGGTCTTTTCCAACCTTATTGATTCTATGATTCTATGAACAGTTAAGGGAGGTTCCCTTTGTTAATCAGAGCTCACACTCCTAGATTATGCGTTTAAAACTCTGCATTGCAATGCTGAATCCATTCAGCAGCAGATCTTCCACCTACATGTGGGTAGGAGACCTAGGATATGGCTGCAATGCTGCTGTCAAGAATGAGAAGTGAAAAAAAGCTGCAGGAGATTGGAAATGCCGAACCTCACTTCTTTCCCCATGTACTCTAGGAGGATTTCAGCATCCTGGAGATGAGATTCTCAATGCCAGTTATCACTCCACCGAATGCCAAATGAAACTTGGATTAATGCCCATAATTTGCAGCCTCGTGAGTGCTAAAATAGTGCCTCACCAATAATCCCTCTGTATTAAAGCACACAAAGACTTCACTTTGTTTAGCTCTTCCCTAAGTCAACGAGGCAGAGAATGAATGTGCTTGAAGAGCAAAATAATTGGTCTCGTCTTCGCTTTCTCCAGCTGTGGGTTTTTTTTTTTGCAAACAAGAGATTTCTAAACAAACACTTCTAACTGAGAGCTGTTTAGTAGAAAATCCAAACTCCTCCTGGAAGAAGTGGTTTGATGGGAAATTTCAGGCTTTTCCAATCTGTTTCACAGGGTCACAGAACGTTAGGGGCTGGAAGGGACCTCGAAAGCTCATCCAGTCCATCCTCCCCTGCCAGAGCAGGGCCAGCTAGAGCAGATCACACAGGAACACATCCAGGAGAGTTTTGAATTTGTCCAGAGAAGGAGGCTCCACAACCCCTCGTGGCAGCCTGTTCCACTGCTCTGTCACCCTCACAATGAAAAGCTTTTCCTCATGGAACTTCCTGTGTCTCATCTTCCACCCATAGAATGGAATGGAATGGAATGGAATGGAATGGAATGGAATGGAATGGAATGGAATGGAATGGAATGGAATAGACCAAACCAGGTTGGAAGAGACCTTCAAGATCATTGCGTCCAACCCATCAACCAATCCAACTCACCTAAACAACTAACCCATGGCACCCAGCACCGCATCAAGTCTCCTCCTGAACGCCTCCAATGATGGTGACTCCACCACCTCCCAGGCAGTCCATTCCAATGGGCAATCACTCTCTCTGTATAGAACTTCCTCCTAACATCCAGCCTAAACCTCCCCTGGCACAGCCTGAGACTGTGTCTTCCTGTTCTGGTGCTGGCTGATGTTCAGCTGCTGCCAACCAGCACCCCCAGGGCCCTTTCTGCCTGGCTGCTCTACAGCCACTCTGACCCCAGCCTGTAGCACTGCATGGGGTTGGTGTGGCCAATGTGTAGAACCTGGCACTTGGACTTGCTGAATGCCATCATGATGGACTCTGCCCATCTGTCCAGCCTCTCAAGGTCCATCTGGAGAGCCCTTCTGCCCTCTAACCTGCTCCCAGCTTGGTGTCATCTGCCCCATCTGCTGATGGACTCAATCCCCTCCTCCAGATCATCAATAAAGATATTGAACAGGATGGGGCCCAGCACTGATCCCTGGGGGACAACACTAGTGCCTGGCTGCCAGCTGGCTGTGGCACCATTCACCACCACTCTCTGGGCTCAGCCTCCAGCCAGTTCCTAACCCAGCTCAAAGTGCTGCTGTCCAAGCCAGGGGCTGACAGCTTGGCCAGGAGTTTGCTGTGGAGAACAGTGTCAAAGGCCTTGCAAGGGGTCCAGGTAGACCACATCCACAGCCTCCCCCAAAACATCCAAAGTCAGCTTTTGTGCAGGACACCTGAAAATGAAGCAAATGTCTTCTGCTTTGCTTTCTTCCCTGCCTTCCACTAACACAGAAGGAAGAGAAGCACAATCTGCTGCTCCTTTGGGAAGGAGCTTAAAAGTCAGCTCCAAACGTCAGCGGTGGGCACCTGCGGTGTGTTTGCTCTCAAATACTTATCACAGGAAACCAGTTTCAGTGGATTGAGGTTCGAGGTCTGAGCACACTGAGCAGAAACAAATTGCTCACAGCTATGTTTATTCCTGTTTAAACACCTTTTTGGTTACTTTTGCTTAATGCCAAATCAGAGGCTGCGGTGCTCTTTGCCACTGCACCCCGAGGGCCTGCTCTTTTCCCCATATTGTATCACGCCAGTTTGTCCTTTGAACCAATTAAAACCCTGACTTTTCCATTTGTGCCAAATTAGTGGCAAGATGTACCTTCTTGTACCCATCATTTGGGAACATTTGCTTTCCTGCTGCCTCTGAAAATGTCCTAAGCTCCAACCCAGATGCTTCATTATATGTCACCTGCATAATTGTTCCCATGTTGCTACGGGAAACTCAGATCCTTACACCTTTGAAATAATCAGGGCTCAAGCAATGAGTGTCTCTTCTTATAAGACCTGTCTGAATAATGTTTGTCAAATAATTCATTGAGCTATGCCACAATAATCATTTGCATGAGCTTAGGGTTGCTGGATTTATTATCTGCTGAGGTGTGACATCCAAATCAGTATCATTTCATACTCAGTCTGGAGAAGAGAAGGCTCTTAGAAGACCTAATTGTGGCCTTCCAGTATCTGAAGGGGGCTACAAGAAAGCTGGGGAGGGACTTTTGAGGGTGTCAGGGAGTTATAGGACTGGGGTGGGGGTGGGAAAAAAAAACTAGAAATTGGTAGATTCAGATTGGATGTTAGGAAGAAGTTGATGATAGGTTGGACACGATGATCTCGAAGGTCTCTTCCAACCTGGTCTGGTCTGGTCTGGTCTGGTCTATTCTATTCTATTCTATTCTATTCTATTCTATTCTATTCTATTCTATTCTACTCTCTTCTATTCTATTCTACTCTATTCTATTCTATTCTATTCTATTCTATTCTATTCTAGTCTAGTCTATTCTATTCTAGTCTATTCTATTCTAAAGTTCTTCCCCATGAGGGTGGTGAGAGACTGGCACAGGTTGCCTAGGGAGGTGGTAGAAGTCTCATCCCTGGAGGTGTTTGCAGCCAGGCTGGATGTGTCTCTGAGCAACCTGCTGTAGTGTGAGCTGTCCCTGCCCATGGCAGGAGGGTTGGAACTGGAAGATCCTTGAGGTCCCTTCCAACCCTAATGATTCTATGATTCTATGGTTCTATGATCATCCAGCAGATGATGGTGACAGTGTCTGGTGCAAAAGTTTAGCTCAGGAAGATGAAAAGGGCAAGACAACATAGTACTGAGGGAGAGAGAGCTGGCTCGCTTTGTAAGAGAGAAAGATCATGGTAAGTTTCTTTGGTGGGATATATTTACTGGTTTTAAGAGCACACAATTGAAATAAAAGATTACTACAAATGGCCACATCCAAATGTATGAGGCTGAAAGGAGCAATAAGTGGCTGTGTTTCTTTCAGAAGGTCTACAAGACTTAGTCCATGTCAGATGTAAGTCAGGAGGGGAATATGTGCTGGGCTTCATTACTTTGTCTTTGAAAACACCACCTGTAGCTCAACCTCTGCCTCCAACTCTGGAACCCTCAGCACAGGAAGGACATGTTCTTCCTGGATTGAGGGCCCCAGAGCTGGATGCTGTCCTCCAGGTGAGGTCTCACCAGAGCTAAGTGGCAGAATCACCTCTCTGGATCTGCTGGGAATGCACCTCTTGATGCAGCTCAGGATGTGATTGGCCCTCTGAGCTGCAAGCTCATACTGCCTGCTCATGTCCAGCTTCTCATCCATCAGCATCCTCAAATCCTTTTCCACAGGGCTGCTTTCTAGGATAGATGGCCATGGACACTTCCCCCACTTCTTTCTGTCAATTCATTCTTATATCTGAGCTAATCACAGTATCATAGAATGGTTAGGGTTGGAAGGGACCTCAAGGGACATCTGGCATGGGATACCCCTTTGGCCAGGCTGGGTCAGCTGGCTCACCCATGTCTTGCCCACTCCTCAGCTTACTCTTGGGGTGAAGAAGTATTCAAAAGATGCTGCCTGGATATTTATTCAACAGTAGCCAACACACTGCTGTGTTATCAATTGCTGCTGCAAAACACAGCACTAGAAGGGTGCTTTGGGGAGAATTCATTCCAGCTCAGCCAAACCCAGCGCAGGTAGAGAAGTCTCCCATCAAATATACATTTTCAGCCAAGTGAAGGGAGAGTATCCCTGCTCCAACATGTCCTCAAGCATTCTAATTTAAGCCTTTGTGGCATTCAGACAGAAAGTGGGTTTGAAAGATGTCTGCCATAACCTGAGTGAATTGCCAAAGCACTAAACTGATTCTGGCAAAAGGCAGAATCTGGCTGAGTTCAAACAAAGTCTAGACTTTTAATTTCCACCTCCTTTCCTTCTACCAAAAGTGCCTGAAACAAAAGGCTTGCTTCATGTTAACTCAAACCTATTTTCAGTAGGAATCAAATTTATTTATGCATTCATTTCAGTAGGGACATTCTTTTCCTGCCCAGTGTACTTCGTTCAGTTACGTATTACTGTGAGGATGTGCAGAAGGGTTTTAGAAGTGGCAGCGTGGAGAGAAAAACTTCGAGACAGCAGGAACTGTGACAGCTCAAAGCAACCATTATTTTGTAGAGTGGCAGCAGTCAGCCCTGATTAGGAGCACTGCAGAGGATGGAATTCTGGACAACAAAAGTCGTTTCTCCCTCTGGAGAAGATAATCTGGAGAAAATGATTGTGAGCCTATCAGGCCTGGAAACCACCAATGGTTGGGGGAGGGAAGCCAAATCCTGAAGAGCAAGAAAATTAAACACTGCAAAGGAAGTGCTGTGAGGAGTGAGATTGTGATTTGTGGGGAGGTTGCTTAATCCACCTGGCCTGGACAATTAGTGAGGATTATCTCTCTCATTTATTTATTTATTTATTGGCAATTTGCATTGCTTTCTGTCAATAATCCAACAGGAGACTCTTTCAGTGGCATGGCTAGAGAACCTTGAGCTAGCTCTAGGGGCTTTATTTATTTTGTGTTAAACAGGAGTAAAGTTTGTGTGGGGAGTTCTTTCTGTTTCAGGACTTTGTATTCTGGGGTGTTTTGTCATAGAATCACACAATAGAATAGGATAGAGTAGAGTAGGGTAGAGTAGAGTAGAGAGTAGAGTAGAGTAGAGTAGAGTAGAGTAGAATAGAATAGAATAGAATAGAATAGAATAAGACAGAATAGGGAATAGAATGAATAGAATAGAATGAATGAAGATAGAATAGAATAGAATAAGTGTACCAGATTGGAAGAGACCTTTGGGAGATCATCAAGTCCAACCTATCACCCAACACCACCTAATCAACTCAACCATGGCACCAACACCCCATCCAGTCTCTTCCTAAACACCTCAGTGATGGCTGACCTCCACCACCTCTCTGGGCAGCATCCCAATGGCAAATTACTCTTTTCTAGGAAGAACTTCCTCCTCACCTCCAGTCTAAACCTTCCTGGTGCAGCTTGGGACTGTGTCCTCTTGTTTTGATGCTGCTGGCTTGGGGAGAAGAGACCAACCCCCACTTTGCTACAGCCTCCCTTCAGGTAGCTGGAGACCTGCAATAAGATCTCCCCTGAGCCTCCTCATCTCCAGGCTCCCAGCCCCAGATAGAATGGTCCAGACCAGAAAGGACCTCAAAAGGGTCATTCAGTCCAACCTCCCCACAGTCAGCAGGACATCCCCAACTGGATCAGGCTGCCCCAGGGCTTTGTCGAGGCCTCACCTTGGACCATCCTCAGAGGGGACCTCAACCACCTTCCTGGGCAACCTGATCCAGTGTTCCACCAACACTCATAGTGAAGAACTTCTTCCTGCAATCAACCCAATCGTCTGCTCTTCTCTGGTTTTGGAAGCTGTGCCCTCATCCTGTCCACACAGAGCTCTTCTTAACAGCCTCTCTATCTTCTGTAGGCATCCTTCAGATGCTGAGCCTCCTGAGTCCCTCAGACCTTCTCTTCTCAGGCGTGGACCACACCACAGGCTCCCTCGACCCATGTCCTCCAGCTTGAGCTTCTCCAAACCATGATCTTTTCGTGGCCTCCTCGGACCCTCTCCATCAGGTCCATGTCCTTCTTATCTTAGGGCTCCAGACCTGTGATACTCCAAAGTAGAATCTCTTTTGTGTGTTTTGAGTTTGGGATTTATTGTGTTTTTTGTTGGAGTCTTTCTTCTTTTCTTATTTGTTTTGTCATTTGCTTTTGTGTGTTAGTTATTGGATTTTGGATTTTATTATTGGACATTTTGTTTGGTCTTTCTTGGGTTTGTTTAGATGGTTTGGTGTGTTGTTCATGTTATTAATTTTGTTGCTATTAGGCTTTGTTTGCTGTTAGGTTTTGTTTGCTATTGAGTTTGGTTGTTGTCATTAGGTTTTGGTTGGGTAAGTTTAGGTTTAAGTTGATTTGATTTGTTTGAGCTTTTGTTTGTAGGTTTTTATTTGTTTGGGTTGGTTTGGTTTGGTTGTCTTAATGGGTCTTGTCTGTTTCATGTGGGTTTTGTTTTTGTTATTGGTCTTCATTGCTGAGTTCTTTGGTTCTTTGGGTTTTGTTTGTTTCATGTTGGTATTGTTCACTATTGAATTTTGTTTGTCTATTATTGATTCTGTTGCTGTTAGGTTTAGTTTAGCGTCTATTAGGTTTGGTTGGGGGGTAGGATTGGGTTTAGATGATTTGGGTTTTGTTTGTAAGTTAGGCTTTGTTTGTCTGTTACGTTCCTTATTTGACTTAGGTTTAGTTTGGTTCTTATTGGGTTTGCTTGTGTTATTAGTTGTATTTTGTTATTGTGCTTTTGTTTCAATTTTCACTGTTTCAGGTTTTGTTTTATGGTCTTTGTTTGCTATGGGTTCTGTTTGGTTCTTACAGTTTTGTTTCATTCTATTAGTTTGTTTGTCTTTGATTTTGTTTGTCTGTTAAGTGAGTTTTGTTTGGTTGGGTTTTTGGGTTTGTTTCTTACTAGGATTTTGTTATTTATTTATTTGGTTGGTTTTAGGTTTTATTTGTTTGGTTGGTTTTTGTCTGTTACTGGGTTTTGTTTAGTTGTGAGTTTAGGTTTGTTTGCTTGCTATTGAAGCTATTTTGTTTTATTAAAGTATTTTGTTGGAGTTGGAGTTTTATTTGTTGTTTTAGTTTTGTTTGTCTTTGGGTTTTGTTTGGTTAGGTTTGGGTTTGTTTTTGTCTTTAGGTTTTTGTTTGTCTGTTATTGAGTTTTGTTTGTTTATCATGAGGTGTTTTTTGGTTAGGTTTGGTTTGTTGTTTGGATTGTTGTATTTGGAGGTTTAATTAGTTGGTTTTGTAGGTCTTATTTAGATGGTTTAGGTTTTATTAGTTGATTTAGGTTGTTTGCTATTAGGTTTGATTTGTTATTGCATTTGTGGCTTCTTTAGAGGTTTGGGTTTATTTAGGTTGGGTGGATTGGTATTATGAGGTTTTGCAGGTTTTAGGGGTTGGGTTTGATTTGGTTTGGTTATCTTGGGGTTTGTCTTTGTCTGTTTTAGGTTTTGTTTACCTGGTGTTGGCTTGTTGTTTAGTTGCTATTGGCTTTTATTTGGTATTGGATTTTGTTGGTTCATTATTTAGGTTTTAATTTGGATTTCTGTATGGAGTTTGTTCATGGTTTTTTGGTTGGTTTGGGTTTGTTTGGTTCTTTGTTAGGTTTTGTTTATTATTAGGGTTGGATTGGTTTGTCATTAGGTTTGGTAAAGGATTAGGATTTGGTTTTAGGTTTGGTTTGGATGAGTTTTGGGTTTTGTTTGTGTTAGTGGTTTTGTTTGGTTCTTGCACTGGTTGTTTGTTAATTTGGACTCTTTGTTATTAGGTTTGTTTGGTTGGGTTTGGGTTTTGTTTGCTTATTCAGTGAGTTTTGGTTAGTTGGATTTAGGTTTTATTTGTTATTAGGTTTGTTGAATTGAGTTTGAGTTTTGTTAGTTGGGTTGGGCTTTGTTTAGTTGGGTTTGGGGTTGGTTTTGTTTGCTACTGGGTTTTATTTGTTGTTATTGCATTTTTGTTGGCTTGGGTTTGTGTTAGGTTGGGTTGGGTTTTGTTTGTTATTATTGGGTTTTGCTTGGTTGGGTTTGGGTTTTCTTGTTTGCTATTAAGCATTGTTTGGCTGGGTTTTGGTTTTGTTTGGGTTGGGTTTTGTTTGTTATTGGGTTTTGTTTGGTTGGGGATTTGGTTTTGCTTGGTTAGGTTTGGGTTTTATTTGTTTGCTATTAAGCATTGTTTGGCTGGGTTTGGGTTTTTTTGGGTTGGGTTTGTTTGTTATTGGGTTTAGTTTGGTTGGGGTTGGAGTTTCTCTGCTATTGAGTTTGTTTGGCTGGGTTTGGGGTTTGTTTATTACTGGGTTTTTTTTATTGGGTTTTGTTTGGTTTTCTGTTTGTTTGGTTTGGTGTTTGGTTTGGTTAGGGTTTTAACTAGAGGTTCAGCATCTTAAAGCCTGAACTAAATTTAAGCTGATATCACCTCTTAAAAAAAAAAAAAGAAGGGAAAGAAAGAAAAACAGAAAGCAAACAATAAAAAGAAAAAAAAAAAAAACGATGGAAAGTCAATGAACAGCTCTTTGAATATCCTGAAAGTTGTTGTTCTGGAAAAGAGGGGTACAGGAATCTCAGGTTTGGAGTTCCACTGAGCATACTGAAGCCAAAGGAGCTCTTTTGAACTTCAAAAGTGCCACTGTAAGCCTTCTGCAACGTTCTGCATGCAAGATTCATAAAGGCCCATTTGGAAAGGGCCTAATATTTCCTGAGGGCTTTAGCCTCAAGGCAATTGGTGTTCTCTTGTTGCTTTTAATGTCACACTATATCATGTGTGAGCTCTAGGTACATATCAACATCTTGCATTGTACAATCCCACCATACTTCACTGAAATGTTAAGCTTTCAGCACTGTCGCCTACAATATGATAATTGCAGTCATTCAGGCACTAAAACTGGCACATTTCTATTCCACAGAATATCACAGGTTACTCAGACATTTGTCACCCTACCTCCTTCTACAATTTTCTAAGTGGCACTTAGCTATAAAAGGGAAGATGGCAGCCTGTGCCAGATCCACGACTGTAAAAAGCAGACCTTTATCCTCAGTTCTGCTCTTCACCTGCAGCACCAAACTCCAAACAGTTGTTCTCTTTTCTCCCTCCCTCCCCTCCCTCCCCTCCTCCTTCCCCCATCCTATGGTAATGTAAGATATTCCACCTTTTTGATCTTCCCAAACATATTTCAGCTCTTTTGAAGACTGTGTCGATGTAGTTTTTAGAAAGCCCTTTAAAATTTTTTATACTTTTAAAACTTCCTGAAGTAGAAAGAGGCTTTTAAAATTTAATATACACATGGCTCATCCTCCTGTCTGGCTTCAAGACTGCTGTGAAAACCAGGCTGGGAGTGTCACCATTCTCTGTCTTCTGCTCTCCTGGAAATTTCATGGCTCCCTGCATGAAGATTCAGGGCAGGAGAAAGAACACTCAGCATCTCCTGCTAGGAACAGCTCTGTAACAGAGCATCACTCTCACTTTTAGGAGGCATAAAATCATAGAGTCATTGAACTGTTAGGGTTGGAAGGGGCCTCCAAAATCATCCCTCCCAATGCCCCTGCCATGAGCAGGCACACCTCCACACTACAGCAGGTTGCTCACAGCCACATCCAGCCTGGCCTTCAACACCTCCAGGGATGAGGCTTCCACCTCCTCCCTGGGCAACCTGTGCCAGGCTCTCACCACCCTCATGGGGAAGAACTTCCTAACATCCAATCTGAATGCACCCCCATTGCTATTCTTTTTTCCCATTCCCCCTGGTCCTCTCACTCCCTGGCACCTTAAAAGTCCCTTCCCAGATTTCTTGCAGCTCCCTTCAGATACCGGATGGCCACAACTAGGTTTTCTCTGAGCCTACTCTTCTCCAGACTGAACAGCCCAGCTCCATCAGTCTGTCCTCATAGCAGAGCAGCTTCAGCCCTCTGCTCATTCTCATGGCCCTTCTCTGGACACCTTCCAGCACCTTTGGATACTTCCAGAACTGACACATTACTCCAGGTGGGGTCACAGCAGAGTGGAGAAGAGGAGGAAAATCACCTCCCTCACCCTGCTGGCTGTGCTTCTCTTGCTGCAGCCCAGGATGTGATTGGCTTTCTGGGCTGCAAATGCACACTGGTGCACATACAAAGCCACAGTGTGCACCTGCAGTCCAATCAAGGGATGGCTTTACAGCTGCTTTCTGTTTTTATGACAGCAATTTGCATGGGCTTTCCAGGATTTAAATATTTTTCTCCCCCTTTCCTTAAAAAAATATAATAGTAATAAAAAAAAAGCACTTTGCTGAAGGTGTCAGTGAGGAGCTAGAATTGAGAAAATTCCTGGGAGTACTAAAAAGCTTAGAGCCAACATAACAAAGGATAATTGTGCAAGCCCTGCTCTTAGCTTAGCTATCCATTTGAGTTTGAATTATGTATTTAAGTGCTTGTAGTTACAGAAACCAATATATCCTCAGAGATTCACAGAATCATTTTAGGGTGGAAACGATTTTCAAGATCACAGGCTCACAGGATGGCAGGGGTCGGAAGGGACCCAAAGAGAACATTGAGTGCAACCCCCTGCCAGAGCAGGACCATACAATCTAGCTCGGGTCACACAGGAACACATCCAGACAGGCCTTAAAAAACGTCTCCAGAGGAGACTCCGCAACCTCTCTGGGTAGCCTGCTCCAGGGCTCTGGGACCCTTACAGTGAAAAATTCCCTCTGTGTTGAGGTGGAACCTCCTGTGCTGCAGCTTGCATCCATTGCTCCTTGTCCTATCCCAGGGAGCAAGTGAGCAGAGCCTGTCCCCTCCTTCCTGACCCCCAGCCCTCAGATATTGATAAACATTCATTAAATCCCCCCAAATCTTCTCTTCTCAGACTAAAGAGCCCCAGGGATCTCAGCCTCTCCTCCCCAGGCAGTGCTCCAGTCCCCTAATCAGGCTCATAGCTTTCTGCAGGACTCTCTCCAGCAGATCCCTGTCCCTCTGAACTGGGAGCCCAGAACTGAACACAGTACTCAAGATGAGGTCTCCCAGGGCACAGCAGAGTGGGAGGAGAACCTCCCTGGATCTGCTGGACACTCTTCTTAATACACCCCAGGATCCCACTGGCCTTCCTGGCCACCAGGGCACACACTGCTGTCCCATTGAGAACTTGTTACCCACCAGGACTCCCAGGTCCTTCTCCATGGGGCTGCTCTCCAGCAGATCACCCAGCCTGTACTGCTGCAGTTTATTATTCAGTGAGGAACTGGAATTGAGAACATTCCTGGAAGTACTAAAAAAGCTTAGAGTGGATGTAACAAAGAATAATTGTGCTAGTGCTGCTCTTAGCTTAGCTCTCCATTTGAGTTGGAATTATACATTTAAGTGCTCTTAGTTACAGAAACCAATATATCCTCAGAGGTGCACAGAATCATTTGGGTTGGAAATGACTTTAAGATCATTGTCCTGCTAAAAACAGAGGATGATTTCAAAATAGTTTCATAATCTGTGGCAGATTTCTTTTTTTTTTTTTTTGATGTAACATGAAGGCAGAGGAACTGAGTTAGGGAGCTAATGAGTGGAAATTAACCATCTTTCAGTTTGTGACTCTGCACAAGCTCTAAAAGCTCATTTTCAGGTGTTCACAAGCCATAGATGTTACGGGAAGGATCTGGAGGTGCTGGAAGTGCTGTTATTTCTCTGCTCTGACAGGTGTGATCATTGCAGCTTTCATTTGTAATGGAGGTGGGGGAGGTTGTGTGTAGTTTTTATCCTTGGTTTGGTTTTGTTTTGAGCAATGTGTCCTTTGCAACACCCTTCCGGTGAATTGGTTTAGGTATAAATGGATGGGATGAAATGCAGTTGGCTGGGCTTGTATAGATGTACAGGACTGAACCAATGGATGCTTTCATGAATCACAGAATAGCCTGGGTTGAAAGCAACCACCAAAGGTCATCCAGTCCAGCTCCCTCGTTAGGAAGACATTCCACTGCCTTCAACATCTCTGTGGCTCTGTGCTGAACTCTCAAGCAGTTCCCTGAGGTCCTTCTTGAACTGAGGGCCCCAGAACTGGACACAGTATTCCAGATGTGGCCTCACCAGGGCAGGGGAAGGAGAACCCCACTCAGCCTACTAACCACAGCCCTTCTAATCCACCCCAGAATGGCATTGGCCTTCTTGGCCACAAGAGCACCTTGCATTACATTTAATCCTAACTTACGAGCTCGTCGTTGTGCTGAAGTGTGTCAGAGACACAAGTATGGGAGGTGCTACGGAGCACTCCTGTGAGAAAGGATCCCATGAG
Organism: Picus viridis; assembly: GCA_033816785.1. Taxonomy (NCBI): domain Eukaryota; kingdom Metazoa; phylum Chordata; class Aves; order Piciformes; family Picidae; genus Picus; species Picus viridis. The sequence goes on along the minus strand of CM066575.1, from coordinate 44,101,878 downwards.
TCTGCACAGTTGATATAAAAGTTTTGACAGAAATTTTGAAGAAAGAGAGAGCTGAACCTTTCCCCCTTTCCCCTGTGAACAGCCACCATAACTACTGCCATTGATACTGGGAAGAGGATTGTTTTCATCTTAGTTTTAGAAGTGAATCTTCAAGCGCATTATCCCACTTCAAATGTCTGCACAGCAGGTAATCTTTCGTATGACATAGCTTGAACTAGAGGAAAGACAGAGTTGCTTTAACAAGAGTGAAGAGGAATTCCAGTTGTGTTTAAGTGTATCCTTTGAACTGCATAGCTGCTCTTTGACAACGAACTGCCACCCTGCACCTTGTTTTGTAAGGTTTGAATGGGAAGCCAGTGCACAGAAAGAGGAATAGCAGATGTGTTACAGGCTGTACCCACTGAGAGTCACAGGCAAAGCAATCCCATGAGCAAGTTCAGAGGTGAAACCTCTGCAACTGTTGCAAGAAGTATCTGGAGGTGCTGCAGCATGTCCAGAGTAGGTCCATGAGGATGATCAGAGGGCTGGATCTGCTCTGCTATGAGGACAGACTGAGAGAGCTGGGGCTGTCCAGTCTGAGAAGAGAAGGCTCAAGGAGACCTAATTGTGGTCTTCCAGTATCTGAAGGGGCTCCAAGAAAGCTGGAGAGGGACTTCTGAGGGGTCAGGTGGGATAGGACCAGGGGGAATGGAGCAAAACTAGAAATGGGTAGATTGAGATTGGATGTGAGGAAGAAGTTGTTGCCCATGAGGGTGGTGAGAGACTGGCGCAGGTTGCCCAGGGAGGTGGTGGAAGCCTCATCCCTGGAGGTTTTTGCAGCCAGGCTGGATGTGGGTGTGGGCAGCCTGCTGTAGTGTGAGGTGTCCCTGGCCATGGCAGGGGGTTTGGAACTGGATGATCCTTGAGGTCCCTTTCCAACCCTGACCATTCCATGATTCTAAAGAACCATCAAATGTGAGCTCAAACTGTACAAATCAGAGGCACAAAACTCAGAGCAACGGTCAATGCTGCAGCAGCTGGGGTGTCAGTTAAAGAATGGCAGTGTGGAAGCTTGATTCAAGTGGCTGAATACATCAACCAACCAATCAAGCAATCAATAAACCAATAAAATTGTTCCATTACCAATCTTAGATGAAAAATGTCTAGAAAGAGCCATTTATTCCTTTGAGTTACATGAAGGAAAACAGAACATAAGTATCTGGAAAAGAGAAATATGGTGCAGGAAAAAATCATCCCTAACTTGACTTGGAGAGGGGGTCAGTGTGTGTGTGTGCCTCTGTGTGTGTGTGTCTTTGTGTGTTTCTTTGGGGTTTTGTATCCTTGCAAAACGCAAAGGAGAAAAAAAGCAGCAAAAACCCCACAGAAAATATTTACACTCTCAGGTAGCTTTTGAGTTGCAGATTTGGGCATTTAAGTTGTTGTGGGTTGGGGTTTTGGGGTTTTTTTTGGAGGGTAGGGGCCAGAAATACAAAGAAATGGTGGATAAAAAGGGGATAAAAATATGACAGAAGAAGAGGAAAATCATAGAATAGAATAGAATAGAATAGAATAGAATAGAATAGAATAGAATAGAATAGAATAGAATAGAACAAAACCAGTTTGGAAGAGACCTTCAAGATCATCAAGTCCAACCTATCATCCAACACCACCTAATCAACTAAACCATGGCACCAAGCACCCTATCAAGTCTCCTCCTGAACACCTCCAGGGACGGTGACTCCACCACCTCCCTGGGCAGTACATCCCAATGGCAAATTACTCTTTCTGGGAAGAACTTCCTCCCACCTCCAGCCTAAACCTCCCCTGGCACAGCTTGAGACTGTGTTTGACTGTTAGGGTTGGAAGGGACCTCAAGGATCAGCCAGTTCCAACCCCCTGCCACGGGCAGGGACACCTCACACTACAGCAGGTTACTCACAGCCTGGCCTTCAAAACCTCCAGGCATGAGGCTTGCACCACCTCCCTGGTCAACCTGTGCCAGTCTCTCACCACCTCATGGGAAGAATTTCTTGACTCCCAAACTCTGAAATTCATTATGGAGGTGTGAGAACAGCATTAAAACTTTGAACCTTGCAGCACTGTTTTCTTTTACCCTGGTGCATGACTTAGCCTCCATACTATCAGCTTCTTACGAGAGAATGAGCAAATCTTTCCACAACCTCTCTGACAGTCTCTTGATCGTGAATAACATTGGCACAGATGGTGATATTTCTGTTTATGATCATGTTTAACTGGGAAGCTGATAATGTTAGAGTTAAAAGGCAAATGTTTGGCACAGAGCCCAAAAGTTACCTCAGGCAGAAGCTTCATTTGGACTGTGCTAAAGTAAATTAAAACAAGAAAAAGAAAGAAAAATAGAGGAAAAAGAAATGAAAGAGGAAATTAATGTAGCTTACTATCACAAGACAATGACTTTGAATCCTGCAACACTGTTTGTTGTCACAGAATCACACAGAAACATTCAGGTTGGAAAAGACCCTTGGGATCACCAAGGCCAACCCAGAACCCTGCTCTACAAGGCTCACCCCTAAACCCACAGCCCCAAGCACCACATCCAAAACACCTTTAAACACAGCCAGGGCTGGTGACTCCACCACCTCCCTGGGCAGCACATTCCAAGCCCTGACCACTCTTTCCATGAAACAATCGTTCCTAATTTCCAGTCTAAACCTATCCCGTTGCATCTTGAGGCCATTCCCTCTTGTTCTATCACTAATTGCCTGTGAGAAGAGACCAGCAGCAGCCTCTGCCCAACCTCATTACAGGCAGTAGTAGACAGCAATGAGGTCTCCATTCAGCCTCCTCTTTTTCCAAACTAACCATCCTCAGCTGCTTCAGTTGCTCTTCATCAGATTTATTCTCCAGGCCCTTCCCCAGCTTTGTTGCCCTCCTCTGCACTGGCTCCAGCACCTCCACATCTCTCTTGCATTGCAGTGCCCAAAACTGGACACAACATTGAGGTGTGAGGTCACTAATTCCCAGGACAGGGGGACAATCACCTCCCTAGTCACCATCACTGGAAGTGTTTAAAAAGAGCCTAGATGAGGCACTTAGTGACATGCTTTAGTTGATGAGCTGGTGTTGGGTGATAGGTTGGACTTGATGATCTTGAAGGTATTTTCCAACCTGGTTAATACTGTATTCTGTATTCTTACTCCTGCTGGGCACAGCATTTCTAATAGTCTACCTTCTGCTCTCTCAACACCATCTCTACCTTTTATTTCTCCTTCTAAATTCTTCTATGTTCTTTTAAATTGCAAGTGAGAAGGATTTATATTCAACTTCTTTAAAACTGCCATGGCAGAGGGGTGGAAAGGGGCTAGGAAAAGTCTTCTGTGTAGCTAACAAACACCTCTTTAAATAATGTGACTTTGCCCTACAGGAAACACCTCTCACCCTTCAACACTGCATTGCATTGTGCAATTGTCATCACTGATTTAGTGTCTGTTGAATACTTGCTGCATACCTGACAGCAGCTGAAGGGTACAGTTTGAGGAGAGGAAAGGAGAGGAGAGGAGAGGAGAGGAGAGGAGACTCGAGGAGAGGAGAGGAGACTCGAGGAGAGGAGACTGGAGGAGAGGAGACTTGAGGAGAGGGAGAGGAGAGGAGACTCGAGGAGAGGAGAGGAGGAGACTCGAGGAGAGGAGAGGAGACTCGAGGAGAGGAGAGGGAGACTCGAGGAGAGGAGACTCGAGGAGGAGACTCGAGGAGAGGAGAGGAGAGGAGAGGAGAGAGAGGGAGAGGAGAGGGAGGGAGAGGAGAGGAGAGGAGAGGAGAGGAGAGAGAGGAGAGGAGAGGAGAGGAGGGAGAGGGAGAGAGAGGAGAGGAGAGGAGAGGAGAGGAGAGGAGAGGGAGAGAGGAGAGGAGAGAGAGGAGAGGGAGGAGAGAGGAGAGGAGAGGAGAAGAGAAGAGAAGAGAAGAGAAGAGAAGAGAAGAGAAGAGAAGAGAAAGAGAAGAGAAGAAGAGAAAGAGAAGAGAAGAGAAGAGGAGAAAAGAGAAGAGAAGAGAAGAGAAGAGAAGAGAAGAGAGAAGAGAAGAGAGAAGAGAAGAGAAGAGAAGAGAAGAGAAGAGAAGAGAAGAGAAGAGAAGAGAAGAGAGAAAGAAGAGAGAAAAGAGACCAGGTTGGAAGAGACCTTCAAGATCATCACGTCCAACTCATCACCCAACACCACCTAAACAACTAAACCATGGCACCAAGCACCCCATCAAGTCTCCTCCTGAACACCTCCAGTGATGGTGACTCCACCACCTCCACGGGCAGCAACATTCCAATGGGCAATCACTCTCACTGTATAGAACTTCTTAACATCCAGCCTAAACCTCCCTGGCACAGCTTGAGACTGTGTCCTCTTGTTCTGGTGCTGGTTGCTGGGGGGAAAGAGACCAACATCTGCTTGTCTACAGCCTCCCTTCAGGGAGTTGTAGAGAGCAATAAGGTCACCCCTCAGTCTCCTCTTCTCCAGGCTAAGCAACCCCAGCTCCCTCAGCCTCTCCTCATAGGGCTTGTGTTCCAAACCCCTCACCAACTTCGTTGCCCTTCTCTGGACATGTTCCAGCAAGTCAACATCTTTCCTAAACTGAGGGGCCCAGAACTGGACACAGGACTCAGGTGTGGCCTAGCCAGTGCAGTGTCCAGGGGCAGAATGACCTCCCAGTATCACAGTATCACAGTATAACCAAGGTTGGAAGAGACCCCAAGGATCATCAAGTCCAACCCCGTCCCAACAGACCTCACAACTAGACCATGGCACCAAGTGCCATGTCCAGTCTCCTCTTGAACACCTCCAGGGACGGCGACTCCACCACCTCCCCGGGCAGCCCATTCCAATGACGAATGACTCGCTCAGTGAAGAACTTCCTCCTCACCTCGAGTCTAAACCTCCCCTGGCACAGCTTGAGACTGTGTCCCCTTGTTCTGGTACTGGTTGCCTGGGAGAAGAGACCAACCCCCTCCTGTCCACAACCACCCTTCAGGTAGTTGCAGAGGGCAATGAGGTCACCCCTGGTCCTTCTCTTCTCCAGGCTAAACAACCCCAGCTCCCTCAGTCTCTCCTCATAGGGCTTGTGCTCAAGGCCTCTCACCAGCCTTGTTGCCCTCCTCTGGACACGTTCAAGTGTCTCGTGTCCTTCTTAAACTGAGGGGCCCAGAACTGGACACAGTACTCAAGGTCATGACCTAACCAATGCAGAGTACAGGGGCACAATGACCTCCCTGCTCCTGCTGGCCACACTATTCTAATACAGGCCAGGATGCCATTGGCCCTCTTGGCCACCTGGGCACTGCTGGCTCATGTTTAGGCGGGTGTCGATCAGCACCCCCAGATCCCTCTCTGTTTGGCAGCTCTCCAGCCACTCTGACCCCAGCCTGTAGCTCTGCATGGGGTTGCTGTGGCCAAAGTGCAACACCCGGCACTTGGACTTGTTGAATGTCATCCCATTGGACTCCGCCCATCTGTCCAGTCGGTCCAGGTCCCTCTGCAGAGCCTTTCTACCCTCTAACTGACTAACATCTATTCCCAACTTGGTGTCATCTGCAAACTTGCTGATGACTGACTCAATTCCCTCATCCATATCATCAATGAAGATGTTAAAGAGGATGGGGCCCAACACTGATCCCTGGGGGACACCACTGGTGACTGGCCGCCAGCCGGATGTGGCACCATTCACCACCACTCTGGGCTCGGCCCTCCAGCCAGTTCCTAACCCAGCGCAGAGTGTTACTGTCCAAACCATGAGCTGACAACTTAGCCAGCAGTTTGCTGTGGGGGACGGTGTCAAAGGCCTTGCTGAAGTCCAGGTAGACCACATCCACAGGCCTCCCCACGTCACCCAGACGGGTCACCTGATCATAGAAGGAGATCAGGTTGGAGAGGCAGGACCTGCCCTTCCTAAATCCATGTTGGCTGGACCTGAGCCCTGGCCATCCTGCAGGTGTGTGCAGTTATTGCCGCCAGGATAATCTGCTCCATCACTTTCCCTGGCACTGAGGTCAGGCTGACTGGCCTGTGGTTTCGGGTTCTCCATCCGTCCCTTCTTGTGGATGGGGACCACATTGGCCAGTTTCCAGTCATCTGGGACCTCTCCAGTGAGCCAGGACTGGAGGAAAATGATGGAGAGCGGCTTGGCCAGCTCATCTGCCAGCTCTCTCAGCACCCTAGGATGGATCCCATCTGGTCCCATGGACTTGTGGATGTCCAAGTGGCTCAGCAGGTCCCGAACTAGTTCCTCATGGATTTCTGGGGTACTACACTGCTCCCCAACCCTACTACCCAGCTCAGGGAGAGCCACTCATCCTGGACTCCTACCTTGCTGTTAAACATCGAGGCAAAGAGGCGTTCAGGACCTCAGCCTTTTCCTGATCTTCGGTCACCGTGTTCCCCTCCAGGTCCAGTGGAGACTGGAGATTCTTCTTGCCCTTCTTTTTAGCATTGATATATTTGTAAAATTGCTTTTTTATTTTCTTTCACAGAGGTGGCCAGTTTCAGTTCCAACTGGGCCTTTGCTTCTCTAATTTTATTCCTACATAATCTAACCACTTCCTTGAACATACCTCGAGAAGCCTTCCCCTCCTTCCAAAGGTGATACAGCCTCTTTTTTCCCCTTAATTCCTCCAGGAGCTGCTTGCTCATCCAGGCCCAGTCGCCTTCCCCGCTTGGCTCATCTTTCGGCAGATGGGAACCGCCAGTTCCTGTGCCTTCAAGAGCTCCTTTTTGAAGTAGGTCCAACCCTCCTGGACCCCTCAGTTCATGAGGGTTGGTACCCAGGAACTTACAAATAAGTTTCTTGAGGCTGAAGTTTGCCCTCCGGAAGTCCAAGGTGAAGGTTCTGTTGGTACTCCTCCCTATCTCCCTGCATATTGAAAACTTCACTATCTCGTGGTCACTGCACCCTAGGCAGCCTCCCACGGTCACATCTCCCACCAGCCCTTCCTATTGGAGAGCAGCAGGTCCAAGCAGAGCCTGTCCCTGGCAGGCTCGCTTAACAGCTAGATCAGGAGCAGTCCTCTATTCGCTCCAGGAATCTTCTGGACTGCCTTCTCTCTGCTGAATTAAGTTCCCAGCAGATATCTGGCAGGTTGAAGTCACCCACGAGGACAAGATCTGATGATCTAGAAACAGCCTCCAGTTGTTTGTAGAATAATTCATCAACCTCCTCATCCTGGTTGGGTGGTCTATAACAGACTCCAACCAGGATGTCAGATTGTTGGGCTGCCCTCTGATTTTAACCCACAGGCTCTCAATTCCCTCATCTTCCACCTCAAGTTCAGAGGCAGAAAGTGTCTCCTAATATACAAAGCCACCTCCTCCTCTTCTCCCTCTCCCTATCCCTCCTAAAGAGCCTGTAACCCCCCAGTGTAGCACTCCAATCGTGCCTGTTGTCCCACCCATGTTTCTGAGATGGCAACTATATCATAGTTGCCCTGGTGGATTAGGACCTCCAGCTCATCTTGCTTATTGCCCAGGCTGCGTGCATTGGTGTACATGCACTGCAGCTGGGCTCCCGACCTCTCAGTTGACCCTACCTTGTGCCCTACTCACCACCTCTGCAGAAGGGACCGATGTCTTCACCCACCCCCTTCAGACCTAGTTTAAAGCCCTCCTAATGAGCCCTGCCAACTCTAGTGCTGGGACTCTCTTGCCCCTTCTAGATAAATGTACCCCATCAGGACCCAGCAGGTCAGGTGCCATAAAAGTTGCCCCATGATCAAAGAAACCAAAGTTCCTCCGCTGGCACCATTCCCTGAGCCACTTGTTGATGGTGTGGGTTCTCCTGTTCCTCTCAGTGTACTCCCCTGCCACTGGGGGAACTGGGCAGAGAACACCACTTGCGCGCCTGCCCCATCGATCAACTGTCCAAGGGCCCTAAACTCCTTCTTAATTGCCCTGGTGCCCCTTCCTGTCGATCTCATCACTCCCAGCCTGTATCACCAGTAGAGGGTAATAGTCAGAGGACTGATGAGCTTGGGATTCCTTGCAATGTCCCTTACTCGTGCCCCGGGTAGAGAGCAGACCTCCCTGTGGGATGGGTGGGGGACGACATGTGGATACCCTAACACCCCAGGAGGTCCACAACAACTGCCAACCCTTCCTGGTTTTCCTTTGGAGCTTCGTTATAGCTGTTGGGAACTGCTTGACCTTAGGCTGGCCTTAGGCTTGGCCTTGAGCTGCCCCCGGAGCTGGTCGTTACAGCCGGCGGGGACTGCTTGTATGATCTCCCCCGGGATGGCTGCTCCTCAGCCCTCTCATCCCCACCGCCCTCAGCCTGCCAGGGCTCTTATATAATGTGGGGCAGCGGAGAGGGGAGGAAGGGCGATGATTTCTCTTGCCACCCTTGGCAGGGACCCGTCCATCCCTCTCCGTTCTCAGGGGCCCGTCCTCAGCAGGGAGATCTGCAGAGCCTTCTCCCACAAGTCCAACTCCCTTTTGCTTTCCCTTATTGACCTCAGCCTAGACACCTCCTCCCTAAGATATTGGAAGGTCTCCCTCAGAGCCTCCTCTTCTCCAGACTGAACAGCCCCAACTGTCTTAGTCTGTCCTCATAGGAGAGAGCTCCAGCCACCAGACTCCTCGTGGAGGAAAGTTCACCTGCTCACCTGACACAGGTGTCCTCTCTCTCCTCTATTCCAACTGCCAGGCTGAAGCACTCTCTGCAGTTGGCAGCCTGGACTCCAGCATGCTGGAAGTTCATATTAGGCTTCCCCACCCGCAGCACCCCAGGTCCTTTCAGGGATAGCCAAGGCAGTTTAAGGGGTGGATGGTAGATCAATTGTCATGAAACAACTCTGTCTGGGTAGATGCTATTTTTCTACTGGTCAATCATCAGCACAGTGGCCACTCCACCTTGCAGTTGGAGGAGTGTGTTCAAAACAATTTTTTTTTTTTTTTATCAATATGCAAGATGCCTTCTGTGAGGCTGACATAGACTGAGCAGTGTAAAAATTTCATCCATCACCTCGTCCTAAACACCTCCAGGATGGTGACTCCACCACCTCCCTGGGCAGCCCATTCCAATGGCCAAAGTGAACAACTGAGGCTTTTGCCTCCTCTATAGTTTTTTTTTTCCTGAAGGTTGATACGGCCTCATTTGTGCCTCTAATTTCCTAACAGGGAATGTTCAGAAGAACTCTCCGACTGAGACTGAAAAGGAGGTGATGGATGAAATTTTTACGCTCCCGTGTCCAGCTCACAGAAGGCATCTTGCATATTGATAAAAAACCTGCTTTTGATGACAATCCACCTGCCTCCAACTTTTGCAAGGTCAGAGTGCCACCTGATGATTTACCCCATCATAAAAAAGATGTGTATCTGTGAAACGGCAGTAACACTTGTTGCTTGTTAATTGATCCTCACTAATCCACCCAAACTGCAGAAACTCACAAAGCAAGGGGTGCTGTCCCAAAGGCAACGGTTCTGATCGGCTATCTTTTATGATGCAAAAATGTTCCTGTGTGACCTGCTCTGGAGGAAGGTGCTGCTCAGTCATCGCTGGTTTTTGTGGTTTTTTACCAATACAAGATGCTCTCTGTGAGGTTGGACATAGACTGGTCCATCCATCCTCTAATGTTCTGTGATTCTGTGAATTTCCCAGGGCAGCTTTGTTCAGCATTGTGGGAAGAAGTTGTTCACTGAAAGAGAGTTGTGGGGGCCTTCCTGTGGGCTCACTGTGGGGGCCTCAGGAAGGCCCCACAATCTCTCTCTCTTTCTGCCCCACTCTCTCTCTTCTTCTGTTCTGTCCACTTTATTCTGTTAATAAATAGAATAGAATAGAATAGAATAGAATAGAATAGAATAGAATAGAATAGAATAGAATAGAATAGAATAGGAGTAGGATAGGATAGGATAGGATAGGATAGGATAGGATAGGATAGGATAGGATAGGATAGGATAGGATAGGATAGGATAGGATAGGATAGGATAGGATAGGATAGGATAGGATAGGATAGAATTAACCAGGTTGGAAAAGACCTGTGAGATCACCAAGTCCAACCTATCACCCAACACCATCTCATCAACTCAACCATGGCACCAAGTGCCTCATCCACTCTCGTCCTAAACACCTCCAGTGATGGTGACTCCACCACCTCCCTGGGCAGCCCATTCCAATGGCCAATCTCTCTTTCAGTGAACAACTTCTTCCTAACATCCAGAGGCTTTTGCCTCTCTATAGTTTTTTTTTCCTGAAGGGCTGTTGATATTTTGGCCTCATTTGTGCCTCTAATTTCCTAACAGGGGAATGTTCAGAAGAACTGAGGCTCTTTCCCTCTCCAGACTGAGACACTCCCCCTGAAAAGGAGGTGATGGATGAAATTTTTACACTGCTCAGTCTATGTCCAGCCTCACAGAAGGCATCTTGCATATTGATAAAAAACCACCACAAAAAACCCAGTGCTTTTTGATGACTGAAGTATGAGGCACACCTTCCTCCAACTTTTGCAAGGTCAGAGTGGCCACTGTGCTGATGATTTACCCCCATCATAAAAAAGATGTGTATCTGTGAAACGGCAGTAACACTTGTTGCTTGTTAATTGATCCTCACTACCATCCACCCCTTAAACTGCCTTGAGAGCAGCCCTGAAGAAAAGGACCTGGGGGTGCTGCGGAGTGAGAAGCCTAATATGAACTTCCAGTGTGCACTTGCAGCCCAGAAAGCCAATCAGATCCTGGGCTGCATCAAGAGAAGCATAGGCAGCAGGGCGAGGCAGGGGATTCTCCCCCCTACTCTGCTCTGGTGAGACCCCACCTGAAGCACTCTGTCCAGTTCTGGAGCCTGAATTATAGGAAGGATCTGGAGGTGCTGGAAGGTGTCCAGAGAAGGGCCACGAGGATGATCAGAGGGCTGGAGCTGCTCTCTCCTATGAGGACAGACTAAGACAGTTGGGGCTGTTCAGTCTGGAGAAGAGAAGGCTCTGAGGAGACCTTCCAATATCTTAAGTGGGAGGAGGTGTCTAGGCTGAGGTCAATAAGGGAAAGCGAAAGGGAGTTGGACTTGTGGGAGAAGGCTCTGCAGATCTCCCCTGCTGAGGGACGGGCCCCTGAGAACAGAGAGGGATGGACACGGGTCCCTGCCAAGGGTGGCAAGAGAAATCCGCCCCGCCCTCTCCTCCTCCTCCGCTGCCCTTGCATAATAAGTATGAGGCCCTGCAGGCTGAGGGCGGTGGGGATGAGAGGGCTGAGGAGCAGCCATCCGGGGGAGATCAAGGCCAAGCAGTCCCCGCCGGCTGTAACGACCAGCTCCGGGGGCAGCCTAAGGCCAAGCCTAAGGCCAAGCCTAAGGCCAAGCAGTTCCCAACAGCTATAACGACCAGCTCCACAAAGAAAACGAGAAGGGTTATAGTTGTTGGGGACTCTCTCCTGGGGGTGCTGAGGGACCCATATGTCGTCCCGACCCATCCCACAGGGAGGTCTGCTCTCTACCCGGGGCGCGAGTAAGGGACATTGCAAGGGGAATCCCCAAGCTCATCAGTCCCTCTGACTATTACCCTCTACTGGTGATACAGGCTGGGAGTGATGAGATCGACAGGAAGGGCACCAGGGCAATTAAGAAGGAGTTTAGGGCCCTTGGACAGTTGATCGATGGGGCAGGCGCGCAAGTGGTGTTCTGCTCAGTTCCCTCAGTGGCAGGGGAGTACACTGAGAGGAACAGGAGAACCCACACCATCAACAAGTGGCTCAGGGAATGGTGCCAGCGGAGGAACTTTGGTTTCTTTGATCATGGGGCAACTTTTATGGCACCTGACCTGCTGGGTCCTGATGGGGTACATTTATCTAGAAGGGGCAAGAGAGTCCTAGCACTAGAGTTGGCAGGGCTCATTAGGAGGGCTTTAAACTAGGTCTGAAGGGGGTGGGTGAAGACATCGGTCCCTCTGCAGAGGTAAGAGTAGGGCACAAGGTAGGGTCAACTGAGAGGTCGGGAGCCCAGCTGCAGTGCATGTACACCAATGCATGCAGCCTGGGCAATAAGCAAGATGAGCTGGAGGTCCTAATCCACCAGGGCAACTATGATATAGTTGCCATCTCAGAAACATGGTGGGACAACAGGCACGATTGGAGTGCTACACTGGGGGGTTACAGGCTCTTTAGGAGGGATAGGAGAGGGAGAAGAGGAGGAGGGGTGGCTTTGTATATTAGGGAGACACTTTCTGCCTCTGAACTTGAGGTGGAAGATGAGGGAATTGAGAGCCTGTGGGTTAAAATCAGAGGGCAGCCCAACAAATCTGACATCCTGGTTGGAGTCTGTTATAGACCACCCAACCAGGATGAGGAGGTTGATGAATTATTCTACAAACAACTGGAGGCTGTTTCTAGATCATCAGATCTTGTCCTCGTGGGTGACTTCAACCTGCCAGATATCTGCTGGGAACTTAATTCAGCAGAGAGAAGGCAGTCCAGAAGATTCCTGGAGCGAATAGAGGACTGCTTCCTGACGCAGCTGTTAAGCGAGCCTACCAGGGGACAGGCTCTGCTTGACCTGCTGCTCTCCAATAGGGAAGGGCTGGTGGGAGATGTGACCGTGGGAGGCTGCCTAGGGTGCAGTGACCACGAGATAGTGAAGTTTTCAATATGCAGGGAGATAGGGAGGAGTACCAACAGAACCTTCACCTTGGACTTCCGGAGGGCAAACTTCAGCCTCTTTAAGAAACTTATTTGTAAAGTTCCCTGGGTACCAACCCTCATGAACTGAGGGGTCCAGGAGGGTTGGACCTACTTCAAAAGGAGCTCTTGAAGGCACAGGAACTGGCGGTTCCCATCTGCCGAAAGATGAGCCGGCGGGGAAGGCGACCGGCCTGGATGAGCAAGCAGCTCCTGGAGGAATTAAGGGGAAAAAGAGGCTGTATCACCTTTGGAAGGAGGGGAAGGCTTCTCGAGGTATGTTCAAGGAAGTGGTTAGATTATGTAGGAATAAAATTAGAGAGGCAAAGGCCCAGTTGGAACTGAAACTGGCCACCTCTGTGAAAGAAAATAAAAAGCAATTTTACAAATATATCAATGCTAAAAAGAAGGGCAAGAAGAATCTCCACTCCTTACTGGACCTGGAGGGGAACACGGTGACCGAAGATCAGGAAAAGGCTGAGGTCCTGAACGCCTTCTTTGCCTCGATGTTTAACAGCAAGGTAGGAGTCCAGGATGAGTGGCCTCCTGAGCTGGGTAGTAGGGTTGGGGAGCAGTGTAGTACCCCAGAAATCCATGAGGAACTAGTTCGGGACCTGCTGAGCCACTTGGACATCCACAAGTCCATGGGACCAGATGGGATCCATCCTAGGGTGCTGAGAGAGCTGGCAGATGAGCTGGCCAAGCCGCTCTCCATCATTTTCCTCCAGTCCTGGCTCACTGGAGAGGTCCCAGATGACTGGAAACTGGCCAATGTGGTCCCCATCCACAAGAAGGGACGGATGGAGGAACCCGGAAACTACAGGCCAGTCAGCCTGACCTCAGTGCCAGGGAAAGTGATGGAGCAGATTATCCTGGCGGCAATAACTGCACACCTGCAGGATGGCCAAGGGCTCAGGTCCAGCCAACATGGATTTAGGAAGGGCAGGTCCTGCCTCTCCAACCTGATCTCCTTCTATGATCAGGTGACCCGTCTGGTGGACGTGGGGAGGCCTGTGGATGTGGTCTACCTGGACTTCAGCAAGGCCTTTGACACCGTCCCCCACAGCAAACTGCTGGCTAAGTTGTCAGCTCATGGTTTGGACAGTAACACTCTGCGCTGGGTTAGGAACTGGCTGGAGGGCCGAGCCCAGAGAGTGGTGGTGAATGGTGCCACATCCGGCTGGCGGCCAGTCACCAGTGGTGTCCCCCAGGGATCAGTGTTGGGCCCCATCCTCTTTAACATCTTCATTGATGATATGGATGAGGGAATTGAGTCAGTCATCAGCAAGTTTGCAGATGACACCAAGTTGGGAATAGATGTTAGTCAGTTAGAGGGTAGAAAGGCTCTGCAGAGGGACCTCGACCGACTGGACAGATGGGCGGAGTCCAATGGGATGACATTCAACAAGTCCAAGTGCCGGGTGCTGCACTTTGGCCACAGCAACCCCATGCAGAGCTACAGGCTGGGGTCAGAGTGGCTGGAGAGCTGCCAAACAGAGAGGGATCTGGGGGTGCTGATCGACACCCGCCTAAACATGAGCCAGCAGTGTGCCCAGGTGGCCAAGAGGGCCAATGGCATCCTGGCCTGTATTAAGAATAGTGTGGCCAGCAGGAGCAGGGAGGTCATTGTGCCCCTGTACTCTGCATTGGTTAGGCCACACCTTGAGTACTGTGTCCAGTTCTGGGCCCCTCAGTTTAAGAAGGACATCGAGACACTTGAACGTGTCCAGAGGAGGGCAACAAGGCTGGTGAGAGGCCTTGAGCACAAGCCCTATGAGGAGAGACTGAGGGAGCTGGGGTTGTTTAGCCTGGAGAAGAGAAGGACCAGGGGTGACCTCATTGCCCTCTACAACTACCTGAAGGGTGGTTGTGGACAGGAGGGGGTTGGTCTCTTCTCCCAGGCAACCAGTACCAGAACAAGGGGACACAGTCTCAAGCTGTGCCAGGGGAGGTTTAGACTCGAGGTGAGGAGGAAGTTCTTCACTGAGCGAGTCATTCGTCATTGGAATGGGCTGCCCGGGGAGGTGGTGGAGTCGCCGTCCCTGGAGGTGTTCAAGAGGAGACTGGACATGGCACTTGGTGCCATGGTCTAGTTGTGAGGTCTGTTGGGACGGGTTGGACTTGATGATCCTTGGGGTCTCTTCCAACCTTGGTTATACTGTGATACTGTGATACTGGGAGGTCATTCTGCCCCTGGACACTGCACTGGTTAGGCCACACCTTGAGTCCTGTGTCCAGTTCTGGGCCCCTCAGTTTAGGAAAGATGTTGACTTGCTGGAACATGTCCAGAGAAGGGCAACGAAGTTGGTGAGGGGTTTGGAACACAAGCCCTATGAGGAGAGGCTGAGGGAGCTGGGGTTGCTTAGCCTGGAGAAGAGGAGACTGAGGGGTGACCTTATTGCTCTCTACAACTCCCTGAAGGGAGGCTGTAGACAAGCAGATGTTGGTCTCTTCCCCCAGCAACCAGCACCAGAACAAGAGGACACAGTCTCAAGCTGTGCCAGGGGAGGTTTAGGCTGGATGTTAAGAAGTTCTATACAGTGAGAGTGATTGCCCATTGGAATGTTGCTGCCCGTGGAGGTGGTGGAGTCACCATCACTGGAGGTGTTCAGGAGGAGACTTGATGGGGTGCTTGGTGCCATGGTTTAGTTGTTTAGGTGGTGTTGGGTGATGAGTTGGACGTGATGATCTTGAAGGTCTCTTCCAACCTGGTCTCTTTTCTCTTCTCTTCTCTTCTCTTCTCTTCTCTTCTCTTCTCTTCTCTTCTCTTCTCTTCTCTTCTCTTCTCTTCTCTTCTCTTCTCTTCTCTTCTCTTCTCTTCTCTTCTCTTCTCTTCTCTTCTCTTCTCTTCTCTTCTCTTCTCTTCTCTTCTCTTCTCTTCTCTTCTCTTCTCTTCTCTTCTCTTCTCTTCTCTTCTCTTCTCTTCTCTTCTCTTCTCTCTCTCTCTCCTCTCCTCTCCTCTCCTCTCCTCTCCTCTCCTCTCCTCTCCTCTCCTCTCCTCTCCTCTCCTCTCCCTCTCCTCTCCTCTCCTCTCCTCTCCTCTCTCCTCTCCTCTCCTCTCCTCTCCTCTCCTCTCCTCTCCTCTCTCCCTCTCCTCTCCTCTCCTCTCCTCTCCTCTCCTCTCCTCTCCTCTCCCTCGAGTCTCCTCTCCTCGAGTCTCCTCTCCTCGAGTCTCCTCTCCTCTCCTCGAGTCTCCTCTCCTCTCCTCGAGTCTCCTCTCCTCTCCTCTCCTCGAGTCTCCTCTCCTCTCCTCTCCTCAAGTCTCCTCTCCTCCAGTCTCCTCTCCTCGAGTCTCCTCTCCTCTCCTCGAGTCTCCTCTCCTCTCCTCTCCTCTCCTCTCCTTTCCTCTCCTCAAACTGTACCCTTCAGCTGCTGTCAGGTATGCAGCAAGTATTCAACAGACACTAAATCAGTGATGACAATTGCACAATGCAATGCAGTGTTGAAGGGTGAGAGGTGTTTCCTGTAGGGCAAAGTCACATTATTTAAAGAGGTGTTTGTTAGCTACACAGAAGACTTTTCCTAGCCCCTTTCCACCCCCTCTGCCATGGCAGTTTTAAAGAAGTTGAATATAAATCCTTCTCACTTGCAATTTAAAAGAACATAGAAGAATTTAGAAGGAGAAATAAAAGGTAGAGATGGTGTTGAGAGAGCAGAAGGTAGACTATTAGAAATGCTGTGCCCAGCAGGAGTAAGAATACAGAATACAGTATTAACCAGGTTGGAAAATACCTTCAAGATCATCAAGTCCAACCTATCACCCAACACCAGCTCATCAACTAAAGCATGTCACTAAGTGCCTCATCTAGGCTCTTTTTAAACACTTCCAGTGATGGTGACTAGGGAGGTGATTGTCCCCCTGTCCTGGGAATTAGTGACCTCACACCTCAATGTTGTGTCCAGTTTTGGGCACTGCAATGCAAGAGAGATGTGGAGGTGCTGGAGCCAGTGCAGAGGAGGGCAACAAAGCTGGGGAAGGGCCTGGAGAATAAATCTGATGAAGAGCAACTGAAGCAGCTGAGGATGGTTAGTTTGGAAAAAGAGGAGGCTGAATGGAGACCTCATTGCTGTCTACTACTGCCTGTAATGAGGTTGGGCAGAGGCTGCTGCTGGTCTCTTCTCACAGGCAATTAGTGATAGAACAAGAGGGAATGGCCTCAAGATGCAACGGGATAGGTTTAGACTGGAAATTAGGAACGATTGTTTCATGGAAAGAGTGGTCAGGGCTTGGAATGTGCTGCCCAGGGAGGTGGTGGAGTCACCAGCCCTGGCTGTGTTTAAAGGTGTTTTGGATGTGGTGCTTGGGGCTGTGGTTTAGGGGTGAGCCTTGTAGAGCAGGGTTCTGGGTTGGCCTTGGTGATCCCAAGGGTCTTTTCCAACCTGAATGTTTCTGTGTGATTCTGTGACAACAAACAGTGTTGCAGGATTCAAAGTCATTGTCTTGTGATAGTAAGCTACATTAATTTCCTCTTTCATTTCTTTTCCTCTATTTTTCTTTCTTTTTCTTGTTTTAATTTACTTTAGCACAGTCCAAATGAAGCTTCTGCCTGAGGTAACTTTTGGGCTCTGTGCCAAACATTTGCCTTTTAACTCTAACATTATCAGCTTCCCAGTTAAACATGATCATAAACAGAAATATCACCATCTGTGCCAATGTTATTCACGATCAAGAGACTGTCAGAGAGGTTGTGGAAAGATTTGCTCATTCTCTCGTAAGAAGCTGATAGTATGGAGGCTAAGTCATGCACCAGGGTAAAAGAAAACAGTGCTGCAAGGTTCAAAGTTTTAATGCTGTTCTCACACCTCCATAATGAATTTCAGGAGTTTGGGAGTCAAGAAATTCTTCCCCATGAGGGTGGTGAGAGACTGGCACAGGTTGACCAGGGAGGTGGTGCAAGCCTCATGCCTGGAGGTTTTGAAGGCCAGGCTGTGAGTAACCTGCTGTAGTGTGAGGTGTCCCTGCCCGTGGCAGGGGGTTGGAACTGGCTGATCCTTGAGGTCCCTTCCAACCCTAACAGTCAAACACAGTCTCAAGCTGTGCCAGGGGAGGTTTAGGCTGGAGGTGTGGAGGAAGTTCTTCCCAGAAAGAGTAATTTGCCATTGGGATGTACTGCCCAGGGAGGTGGTGGAGTCACCGTCCCTGGAGGTGTTCAGGAGGAGACTTGATAGGGTGCTTGGTGCCATGGTTTAGTTGATTAGGTGGTGTTGGATGATAGGTTGGACTTGATGATCTTGAAGGTCTCTTCCAAACTGGTTTGTTCTATTCTATTCTATTCTATTCTATTCTATTCTATTCTATTCTATTCTATTCTATTCTATTCTATGATTTTCCTCTTCTTCTGTCATATTTTTATCCCCTTTTTATCCACCATTTCTTTGTATTTCTGGCCCCTACCCTCCAAAAAAACCCCAAAACCCCAACCCACAACAACTTAAATGCCCAAATCTGCAACTCAAAAGCTACCCTGAGAGTGTAAATATTTTCTGTGGGGTTTTTTGCTGCTTTTTTTCTCCTTTGCGTTTTGCAAGGATACAAAACCCCAAAGAAACACACAAAGACACACACACACAGAGGCACACACACACACTGACCCCCTCTCCAAGTCAAGTTAGGGATGATTTTTTCCTGCACCATATTTCTCTTTTCCAGATACTTATGTTCTGTTTTCCTTCATGTAACTCAAAGGAATAAATGGCTCTTTCTAGACATTTTTCATCTAAGATTGGTAATGGAACAATTTTATTGGTTTATTGATTGCTTGATTGGTTGGTTGATGTATTCAGCCACTTGAATCAAGCTTCCACACTGCCATTCTTTAACTGACACCCCAGCTGCTGCAGCATTGACCGTTGCTCTGAGTTTTGTGCCCTCTGATTTGTACAGTTTGAGCTCACATTTGATGGTTCTTTAGAATCATGGAATGGTCAGGGTTGGAAGGGACCTCAAGGATCATCCAGTTCCAAACCCCCTGCCATGGCCAGGGACACCTCACACTACAGCAGGCTGCCCACACCCACATCCAGCCTGGCTGCAAAACCTCCAGGGATGAGGCTTCCACCACCTCCCTGGGCAACCTGCGCCAGTCTCTCACCACCCTCATGGGCAACAACTTCTTCCTCACATCCAATCTCAATCTACCCATTTCTAGTTTTGCTCCATTCCCCCTGGTCCTATCCCTACCTGACCCCTCAGAAGTCCCTCTCCAGCTTTCTTGGAGCCCCCTTCAGATACTGGAAGACCACAATTAGGTCTCCTTGGAGCCTTCTCTTCTCCAGACTGGACAGCCCCAGCTCTCTCAGTCTGTCCTCATAGCAGAGCAGATCCAGCCCTCTGATCATCCTCATGGACCTACTCTGGACATGCTGCAGCACCTCCAGATACTTCTTGCAACAGTTGCAGAGGTTTCACCTCTGAACTTGCTCATGGGATTGCTTTGCCTGTGACTCTCAGTGGGTACAGCCTGTAACACATCTGCTATTCCTCTTTCTGTGCACTGGCTTCCCATTCAAACCTTACAAAACAAGGTGCAGGGTGGCAGTTCGTTGTCAAAGAGCAGCTGTAAAAGTATGCAGTTCAAAGGATACACTTAAACACAACTGGAATTCCTCTTCACTCTTGTTAAAGCAACTCTGTCTTTCCTCTAGTTCAAGCTATGTCATACGAAAGATTACCTGCTGTGCAGTATTGATTTGAAGTGGGATAATGCGCTTGAAGATTCACTTCTAAAACTAAGATGAAAGCTCAATCCTCTTCCCAGTATCAATGGCAGTAGTTATGGTGGCTGTTCACAGGGGAAAGGGGAAAGGTTCAGCTCTCTCTTTCTTCAAAATTTCTGTCAAAACTTTTATATCAACTGTGCAGACTCATGGGATCCTTTCTCACAGGAGTGCTCCGCAGCACCTCCATACTTGTGTCTCTGACACACTTCAGCACAACGACGAGCTCGTAAGTTAGGATTAAATGTAATGCAAGGTGCTCTTGTGGCCAAGAAGGCCAATGCCATTCTGGGGTGGATTAGAAGGGCTGTGGTTAGTAGGCTGAGTGGGGTTCTCCTTCCCCTGCCCTGGTGAGGCCACATCTGGAATACTGTGTCCAGTTCTGGGGCCCTCAGTTCAAGAAGGACCTCAGGGAACTGCTTGAGAGTTCAGCACAGAGCCACAGAGATGTTGAAGGCAGTGGAATGTCTTCCTAACGAGGGAGCTGGACTGGATGACCTTTGGTGGTTGCTTTCAACCCAGGCTATTCTGTGATTCATGAAAGCATCCATTGGTTCAGTCCTGTACATCTATACAAGCCCAGCCAACTGCATTTCATCCCATCCATTTATACCTAAACCAATTCACCGGAAGGGTGTTGCAAAGGACACATTGCTCAAAACAAAACCAAACCAAGGATAAAAACTACACACAACCTCCCCCACCTCCATTACAAATGAAAGCTGCAATGATCACACCTGTCAGAGCAGAGAAATAACAGCACTTCCAGCACCTCCAGATCCTTCCCGTAACATCTATGGCTTGTGAACACCTGAAAATGAGCTTTTAGAGCTTGTGCAGAGTCACAAACTGAAAGATGGTTAATTTCCACTCATTAGCTCCCTAACTCAGTTCCTCTGCCTTCATGTTACATCAAAAAAAAAAAAAGAAATCTGCCACAGATTATGAAACTATTTTGAAATCATCCTCTGTTTTTAGCAGGACAATGATCTTAAAAGTCATTTCCAACCCAAATGATTCTGTGCACCTCTGAGGATATATTGGTTTCTGTAACTAAGAGCACTTAAATGTATAATTCCAACTCAAATGGAGAGCTAAGCTAAGAGCAGCACTAGCACAATTATTCTTTGTTACATCCACTCTAAGCTTTTTTTAGTACTTCCAGGAATGTTCTCAATTCCAGTTCCTCACTGAATAATAAACTGCAGCAGTACAGGCTGGGAGGTGATCTGCTGGAGAGCAGCCCCATGGAGAAGGACCTGGGAGTCCTGGTGGGTAACAAGTTCTCAATGGGACAGCAGTGTGCCCTGGTGGCCAGGAAGGCCAGTGGGATCCTGGGGTGTATTAAGAAGAGTGTGTCCAGCAGATCCAGGGAGGTTCTCCTCCCACTCTGCTGTGCCCTGGGGAGACCTCATCTTGAGTACTGTGTTCAGTTCTGGGCTCCCCAGTTCAGGAGGGACAGGGATCTGCTGGAGAGAGTCCTGCAGAAAGCTATGAGCCTGATTAGGGGACTGGAGCACTGCCTGGGGAGGAGAGGCTGAGATCCCTGGGGCTCTTTAGTCTGGAGAAGAGAAGATTTGGGGGGGGATTTAATGAATGTTTATCAATATCTGAGGGCTGGGGGTCAGGAAGGAGGGGACAGGCTCTGCTCACTTGCTCCCTGGGATAGGACAAGGAGCAATGGATGCAAGCTGCAGCACAGGAGGTTCCACCTCAACACAGAGGGAATTTTTCACTGTAAGGGTCCCAGAGCCCTGGAGCAGGCTACCCAGAGAGGTTGCGGAGTCTCCTCTGGAGACGTTTAAGGCCTGTCTGGATGTGTTCCTGTGTGACCCGAGCTAGATTGTATGGTCCTGCTCTGGCAGGGGGGTTGCACTCAATGTTCTCTTTGGGTCCCTTCCGACCCCTGCCATCCTGTGAGCCTGTGATCTTGAAAATCGTTTCCACCCTAAATGATTCTGTGAATCTCTGAGGATATATTGGTTTCTGTAACTACAAGCACTTAAATACATAATTCAAACTCAAATGGATAGCTAAGCTAAGAGCAGGGCTTGCACAATTATCCTTTGTTATGTTGGCTCTAAGCTTTTTTAGTACTCCCAGGAATTTTCTCAATTCTAGCTCCTCACTGACACCTTCAGCAAAGTGCTTTTTTTTATTACTATTATATTTTTTTAAGGAAAGGGGGAGAAAAATATTTAAATCCTGAAAGCCCATGCAAATTGCTGTCATAAAAACAGAAAGAACAAAGCCATCCCTTGATTGGACTGCAGGTGCACACTGGTGGCTCTTGTGTGCACCAGTGTGCATTTGCAGCCCAGAAAGCCAATCACATCCTGGGCTGCAGCAAGAGAAGCACAGCCAGCAGGGTGAGGGAGGTGATTTTCCTCCTCTTCTCCACTCTGCTGTGACCCCACCTGGAGTAATGTGTCAGTTCTGGAAGTATCCAAAGGTGCTGGAAGGTGTCCAGAGAAGGGCCATGAGAATGAGCAGAGGGCTGAAGCTGCTCTGCTATGAGGACAGACTGATGGAGCTGGGCTGTTCAGTCTGGAGAAGAGTAGGCTCAGAGAAAACCTAGTTGTGGCCATCCGGTATCTGAAGGGAGCTGCAAGAAATCTGGGAAGGGACTTTTTAAGGTGCCAGGGAGTGAGAGGACCAGGGGGAATGGGAAAAAAGAATAGCAATGGGTGCATTCAGATTGGATGTTAGGAAGTTCTTCCCCATGAGGGTGGTGAGAGCCTGGCACAGGTTGCCCAGGGAGGAGGTGGAAGCCTCATCCCTGGAGGTGTTGAAGGCCAGGCTGGATGTGGCTGTGAGCAACCTGCTGTAGTGTGAGGTGTGCCTGCCCATGGCAGGGGCATTGGGAGTGGATGATTCTTGAGGCCCCTTCCAACCCTAACAGTTCAATGACTCTATGATTTTATGCCTCCTAAAAGTGAGAGTGATGCTCTGTTACAGAGCTGTTCCTAGCAGGAGATGCTGAGTGTTCCTTTCCTGCCCTGAATCTTCATGCAGGGAGCCATGAAATTCCAGGAGAGCAAGACAGAGAACAAGGACACTCCCAGCCTGGTTTTCACAGCAGTCTTGAAGCCAGACAGGAGAGGATGAGCCGCGTGCATATTAAATTTTAAAAGCCTCTTCTACTTCAGGAAGCTTTTAAAAGTATAAAAAATTTAAAGGGCTTTCTAAAAACTACATCGACACAGTCTTCAAAAGAGCTTGAAATATGTTTGGGAAGATCAAAGTGGAATATCTTACATTACCATAGGATGGGGGGAAGGAGGAGGGAGGGAGGGAGGGAGGGAGAAAAGAGAACAACTGTTTGGAGTTTGGTGTTGCAGGTGAAGAGCAGAACTGAGGATAAAGGTCTGCTTTTCACAGTCGTATCTGGCACAGGCTGCCATCTTCCCTTTTTATAGCTAAGTGCCACTTAGAAAATTGTAGAAGGAGGTAGGGTGACAAATGTCTGAGTAACCTGTGATATTCTGTGGAATAGAAATGTGCCAGTTTTAGTGCCTGAATGACTGCAATTATCATATTGTAGGCGACAGTGCTGAAAGCTTAACATTTCAGTGAAGTATGGTGGGATTGTACAATGCAAGATGTTGATATGTACCTAGAGCTCACACATGATATAGTGTGACATTAAAAGCAACAAGAGAACACCAATTGCCTTGAGGCTAAAGCCCTCTGTGAAATATTAGGCCCTTTCCAAATGGGCCTTTATGAATCTTGCATGCAGAACGTTGCAGAAGGCTTACAGTGGCACTTTTGAAGTTCAAAGAGCTCCTTTGGCTTCAGTATGCTCAGTGGAACTCCAAACCTGAGATTCCTGTACCCCTCTTTTCAACAACTGCAACAACTTTCAGGATATTCAAAGAGCTGTTCATTGACTTTCCATCGTTCTTTTTTTTTTTTTCTTTTTTTTATTGTTTGCTTCTGCTTTTCTTTCTTTCCTTCTTTTTTTTTTTAAGAGGTGATATCAGCTTAAATTTAGTTCAGGCTTTAAGATGCTGAACCTCTAGTTAAAACCCTAACCAAACCAAACACCAAACCAAACAAACAGAAAACCAAACAAAACCCAATAACAAACAAAACCCAGTAACAAACAAACCCCAAACCCAGCCAAACAAAACTCAATAGCAGAGAAAACCCAACCCCAACCAAACTAAACCCAATAACAAACAAAACCCAACCCAAACAAAACCCAAACCCAGCCAAACAATGCTTAATAGCAAACAAATAAAACCCAAACCCAACCAAGCAAAACCCAACCCCAACCAAACAAAACCCAATAACAAACAAAACCCAACCCAAACAAAACCCAAACCCAGCCAAACAATGCTTAATAGCAAACAAATAAAACCCAAACCCAACCAAGCAAAACCCAATAACAAACAAAACCCAACCCAACCTAACACAAACCCAAGCCAACAAAATGCAATAACAAACAAATAAAACCCAGTAGCAAACAAACCAACCCCAAACCCAACTAAACAAAGCCCAAACCCAACTAAATAAAACCCAAACCCAACTAAACAAAACCCAATAACAAACAAAACCTAAATCCAACCAACCAAAACCCAATAATAAGCAAACAAAACCCAAACCCAACCAAACAAAACCCAATAACAAAGAAAATCAAATAACAAACAAAACCCAGTAAGAACCAAACAAAACCCACTAACAGACAAACAAAACCCAAACCTAACCAAACCAAACCCAAACCAAATCCCAATCCCTACCAAACCCAATGACAAGCAAACCAACCAACCCCAATAACAAACAAAACCCAATAAGAACCAAACAAAACCCAAACCCAACCAAAAAAAAACCATTAACAAACAAAACCCAGTAAGAACCAAACAAAACCCAATAAGAACCAAACAAAACCCAATACCAAACAAAAGCCAATAGCAACCAAACAAAAGCCAACACCAGGTAAACAAAACCCAAAAACAGACAGACAAAACCCAAGCATAACCAAACCAAATCAAACCCAACCCCAAAAACCCAAAACCTCATAATAAACAAAATCCTACCCAACCCAAGCCAAACCCAAACCCAAGCCGACAAAATGCAATAACAAATCAAACCTAATAGCAAACCAACCCCAAACTCAACTTAACAAAACCCAAACCCATCTAAATAAGACCCAAACCCAACTAACAAAACCCAATAACAAACAAAATCCAACAACAAAACCCAAACCCAACCAAAAAAAACACCCCGATGACAAACAAACAAAACCCAATAACAGACAAACAAAACCCAAAGACAAACAAAACCCAAACCTAACCAAACAAAACCCAAAGACAAACAAAACTTAATAACAAATAAAACCTAACCCAACAAAACACTGTAAGAAACAAAGAAAGCCCAATAGCAAGCAAACAAACCTCAAACTCAACTAAACAAAACCCAGTAACAGACAAAACCTAAACCCAAACAAACAAAACCCAAACCAAACTAAACAAAATGCAATAACAAAATCCAGTAAGAAACAAAACCCAAACCCAACCAAACAAAACTCACTAACAGACAAACAAAACCCAAAGACAAACAAAACCTAATAAGAAATAAACAAAACCCAGTAAGAACCAAACAGAACCCCATAACAAACAAAGACCAATAACAAACAAAACCCAATATGAAACAAACAAAAGCCAATAACAAACACAACCAAATAACAAGCAAAACCCAATAAGAACCAAACCAAACCCAAGCCCAAACAAGTGAAATCAACAGACAAACAAAGCCCAACTTACAAACAAAACCCAAACCTAACCAAACCCAATCCCACCCCCAACCAAACCCAATGACAAGCAAACTAAACCCAATAGCAAACAGAACCCAATAACAGACAAACAAAATTCAATAGCAAACAATACCAACATGAAACAAACAAAACCCAGTAAGAACCAAACAGAACCCCATAACAAAGACCAATAACAAACAAAACCCAATATGAAACAGACAAGACCCAATAAGAACCAAACCAAACCCAAACCCAAACAAATAAAACCCACAAACAAAGCCCAAACAAAACCCAAACCTAACCAAACCCAACCCCACCCCAACCAAACCCAATGACAAGCAAACTAAACCCAATAGCAAACAAAACCTAACAGCAAACAAAGCCCAATAGCAAACAAAATTCAATAACAAACAAACAATACCCAAACCCATCCAAACAAAACCCAAGAAAGACCAAACAAAATCCAATAACAAAAACCCAAAATCCAATAACTAACACACAAAAGCAAATGACAAACAAATTAAAAGAAAAGAAGAAAAGACCCAATGCAAAACACACAAATCCCAAACTCAAAACAAGCAAACAGACCTCACTTGGAGTACTGTGTACAGGTCTGGAGCCCTCAATATAAGAAGGACATGGACCTGATGGAGAGGGTCCAGAGGAGGGCCACGAAAATGATCAAGGGTTTGGAGCAGCTCTGCTTTGAGGACAGGCTGAGGGAGCTGGGGGTGTTCAGCCTGGAGAAGAGAAGGCTCCAGGGAGACCTAGTAGCAGCTTCCAGTACCTGAAGGATGCCTACAGGAAGGATAGAGAGAGGCTGTTTACAAGAGCCTGTGTGGACAGGATGAGGGGCAATGGTTTCAAACTAGAGAAGAGCAGATTTAGATTGGTTATCAGGAAGAAGTTCTTCACTATGAGGTGGTGGAACACTGGATCAGGTTGCCCAGGAAGGTGGTTGAGGTCCCTTCTCTGGTGATATTCAAGGTGAGGCTCGACAAAGCCCTGGGCAGCCTGATCCAGTTGGGGATGTCCCTGCTGACTGTGGGGAGGTTGGACTGAATGACCTTTTGAGGTCCTTTCTGGTCTGGACCATTCTATCTGGGGTTGCTTAGCCTGGAGATGAGGAGGCTCAGGGGAGATCTTATTGCGGTCTACAGCTACCTGAAGGGAGGCTGTAGCAAAGTGGGGGTTGGTCTCTTCTCCCAGGCAAGCAGCACCAAAACCAAGAGGACACAGTCTCAAGCTGTGCCGAGGAAGGTTTAGCCTGGAGGTGAGGAGGAAGTTCTTCCCAGAAAGAGTAATTTGCCATTGGGATGTGCTGCCCAGAGAGGTGGTGGAGTCACCATCACTGGAGGTGTTTAGGAAGAGACTGGATGGGGTGCTTGGTGCCATGGTTGAGTTGATTAGGTGGTGTTGGGTGATAGGTTGGACTTGATGATCTCAAAGGTCTCTTCCAATCTGGTTAATTCTATTCTATTCTATTCTATTCTATTCTATTCTATTCTATTCTATTCTATTCTATTCTATTCTATTCTATTCTATTCTATTCTATTCTACTACTCTACTACTCTACTCTACTCTACTCTACTCTACTCTACTCTACTCTATCCTATTCTATTGTGTGATTCTATGACAAAACACCCCAGAAAGCAAAGTCCTGAAACAGAAAGAACTCCCCACACAAACTTCACCCCTAATTAATACAAAATAAAATAAAGCCCTTAGAGCTAGGCTCAAGGTTCTTCTGTGTTTGCCACTGAAAGAGTCTCCTGTTGGATTATTGACAGAAAGCAATGCAAATTGCCAATAAATAAATAAATAAATGAGAGAGATAATCCTCACTAATTGTCCAGGCCAGGTGGATTTAAGCAACCCTCCCCACAAATCACAATCAATTTCCCACAGCAATTCCCTTTGGTGCAGTGTTTAATTTTCTTGCTCTTCGTGGATTTGGCTTCCCCCTCCCTCCCCCCAACCATTGGTGGTTTGTGCTCCGATAGGTCACAATCATTTTCTCTCCAGATTATCTTCTCCAGAGGGAGAGAATGACTTTTGTTGGTTCAGAATTTAATTTCTCTGCAGTGCTCCTAATCAGGGCTGACTGCTGCCACTCTGCTAAAATAATGGTTGCTTTGAGCTGTCACAGTTCCTGCTGCTCAGGTTTTTTCCCCCTCCACGCTGCCACTCTAAACCCTTCTGCACATCCTCACTGATTTTTTGCCTTGTCAGGTCTTGAGTCTTCCTGCGTGGGGTCATCGGTGGGGTGCCTCTTTGCCTCCCTCCTCCTGCACCTGAAATCACCTAATTGCTGGTACCTTGTACTGCACTATGAGAATGACAGATCTCCTCATTTGGCTGGGGTAGCTGCTTCTGAGTCAGGCTCCTTCGGTGGCCAGGCAGGAGCAGTCTGAAATGCTTTCTGATTTCCCTTCTGCAGGAAATGAGTGTGAGCTAAAGGGCTGCTTGCCTAATTGGATTTCTTTTATTTACATGAAATTGCAGGTAAAAAAAATAATCAGGAACAGAGTCTAGTTTCTTCCACTGTCTGCTCCAAGTTCTTATTTATGAAAATAAGAGGGGATCTCACTAATGTCTATCGATACCTGAGGGGTGGGTGTCAAGTGGAGGGGGCCAAGCTCTTTTGGGTGGTGCAGACTAATAAGACAAGGAACAACAGGCTCAAACTTGAACATAGAAGATTCCACCTGAACATGAGGAGAAACTTCTGTACAGTGAGGGTGAAGGAGTACTGGAACAGGCTGCCCAGAGAGGTTGTGGAGTCTCCTTCTCTGGAGACTTTTCAAAGCCCCCTGGATGTATTCCTGTGTGGACTAACCTAAGCAATCCTGCTTGGGCAGAGGGGATGGACTTGGTGATGTCTAGAAGTCCCTTCCAACCTCTAATATGCTGTGATATTCTGATAGTGTGAAAATTAGTTGAACTTTGAGTCATATTTTGAGATTCCATGCTGGTAAGACTCCACCTGGAGCACTGTGTCCAGCTCTGAAGCCTCTATAACAGGAAGGATCTGGAGGTGCTGGAAGGTGTCCAGAGAAGGGCCACAAGGATCAGCAGAGGGCTGGAGATGCTCTCTCCTATGAGGACAGGCTGAAAGAGTTTGGGCTATTCAGTCTGGAGAAGAGAAGGCTCTGAGGAGACCAAATTGTGGCCTTCCAGTATCTGACGGGGGCTACAAGAAAGCTGGGGAGGGACTTTTTAGGGTATCAGGGAGTGACAGAATCAGGGGGAATGGATCCAAGCTAGAGAAGAGAGCTTCAGATTGGATGTGAGGAAGAAGTTGTTCCCCACGAGGGTGGTGAGAGACTGGCACAGGTTGCCCAGGGAGGTGGTGGAAGCCTCCTCCCTGGAGGTGTTTGCAGCCAGGCTGGAGGTGGCTGTGAGCAACCTGCTGTGGTGTGAGGTGTCCCTGGCCATGGCAGCGGGGTTGGAACTTGCTGATCCTTAAGGTCACTTGCAACCCTAACAATTCTATGAGTCTATGATTTCAGCATCCCCAGACCACAGAAATGAACAGCTGTGCTTCCTCCAAGTTCTTTAGGTGCCTTATATACATAACATGTCCCCAGGATCTTCCTCATTCTACCAAACTTTTCCAAGAGAGATCCATTGCCTGAGGATGACAAACTGTTTATTTCCTCTCTTTTATATTTCCTTTCTTTTTATGTTCAATGATATCTCTCATAAAATGATAATATTTACCCCCAAGAATGATAACAAAACAAGACAAATCAAACCAAAATATTTTCCTATGACAAAGAATTAATTTCCTCTCTCTTTTATATTTCCTTTCTCTTTGTGAAGTCATTCTGCCCTGTACTCAGCAATGGTCAGGCCACACCTTGAGTCCTGTGTCCAGTTCTGGGCTCCTCAGTTTAGGAAAGATGTTGAGTTGCTGGAAGGTGTCCAGAGAAGGGCAAGAAAGCTGGGGAGGGGTCTGGAGCACAGCCCTGTGAGGAGAGGCTGAGGGAGCTGGGGTTGCTTAGCCTGGAGAAGGGGAGGCTCAGGGGAGACCTTCTTGCTCTCTCCAACTCCCTGAAGGGAGGATGTAGCCAGGTGGGGGTTGGTCTCTCCTCCAAGCAACCAGCACCAGAACAATCTATGCCAGGGGAGGTTTAGGCTGGAGGTGAGGAAGAAATTCTTCCCAGGAAGAGAGATCGGCCATTGGAATGTGCTGCCCAGGGAGGTGATGGAGTCACCATCACTGGAGGTGTTCAGGAGCAGCCTGGATGAGGCACTTGGTGCCATGGTTGAGTTGATTAGATGGTGTTGGATGATAGGTTGGACTTGATGATCTCTGAGGCCTTTCCCACCTGGTTAGTTCATCTCTATTCTATTCTATTCTATTCTATTCTATTCTATTCTATTCTATTCTATTCTATTCTATTCTATTCTATTCTATTCTATTCTATTCTATTCTATTCTATTCCATCCCATTCCACCCCACCCCACCCCACCCCACCCCATCCCATCCCATCCCATCCCATCCCATCCCATCCCATCCCATCCCATCCCATCCCATCCCATTCTATTCTATTCTATTCTATTCTATTCTATTCTATTCTATTCTATTCTATTCTATTCTATTCTATTCTATTCTATTCTATTCTATTCTATTCTATTCTATTCTACTCTATTCTAATCTCACATAAAATCACACTATTTCCCCCAAGAATGCTAAACAAACCAAACCTAACCAAACAAATATTTTACATGCTGAGTTGTGAGCGGTTCAGGCTGTGCCTTTAGGAAAGGGACACTTTCTGAACACTCTGGGCGAATATTTGGGTATGTAAATGAAAACAACGATATGCTAATCCAATTTCATTGGTGGAACCCCGCTGTAGATTCTTGTTTAGTCTTTCAGTCGGGGGGGGGCAGTCAGTCATCTTCTTCTTCCCCCTGTGCTGTGAGCTGGCTCGTTTCTCTCTACAATTCTTGCTAACCAGATAAGAGAAAACTAACTTTTGCATTTGCTTTGAGCTTTAACAAGTTTTCACCCTTTTAATTACCTTCCTTTCTCTTTCTCTCTAACCCTTTTGGGAAAAAGGGGAGGTAGGGAGGGAGAAGGGAGGGACAGGCCGAACCCCCTGGCCGCAGGGGGGTTGGGGAAAGGTTTCCTGTATTACATACATTGCTGTATACTTCTGTATATATTGTAAATATTGTATATTTTTGTAGATATTCACTGCATTCCATATCTGCTTGTAAAATACAGCTTTCATCTGCTTCTCCGGCTGAGTTAGCTGTGGAATTCTTTTGTGTGTGGGGGGAACCTTCCTACTCCACCATATGAGTACTTTGAACTTATTTAAACTCAGTATAATCTCTTTAAGTAGCCTCTGCAAATAGATGTATGGAGGTATTTCTGTCTGGCCTGTGAAGCAGGCAGAAGTGCTGCACATCATATTTATAAGCTCTGCCTTGAATTCTTTCTGCAGCCCACAGAAACCATCAAGCAAGTAACTTTTACAAGGAATGCAGACTCCTACTCAAAGTGAATAATTCTTGTTATAGAGCAAGCCAGGGGATGCTGGAGGCATACCTAGTGTTGCCTTTACAAGTTCCAGCAAAAATCCCAGTCCCTAAGCAATAGTGTGCCAGGAGGAGAATGAGGATGTTCAATAAACAATAAAGTGGCATTTATCTGCATGAGCAAGCCAAGTCACTTCCCATCCAGTTCCTCAGGTACAGAATGTGGGAGGATGATTTCTGGCACCAAAAGATGATTTTTTCTTTCTTTTGTTTGTTTGTTGCTGTTGTTGTTAACAAGTAGGCAGAACAAAGGAAGCAAACCAGCACACTCCCTGAGTCATAGATGTGTCCAGAGAAGGGCAGCAAGGCTGGTAAGAGGTGTGGAGCACAGCCCTGTGAGGAGAGGCAAAGGCAACAAAGGCAACAAAGGGGTTGTTTAGCCTGAAGAAGAGGAGGCTCAGGGGAGACCTTCTTGCTCTCTCCAACTCCCTGAATGGAGGTTGTAGCCAGGTGGGGGTTGGTCTCTGCTCCCATGCAACCAGCACCAGAACAAGAGGACACAGTCTCAAGCTGTGCCAGGGGAGGTTTAGACTGGATGTTAAGAAGAAATTCTCCCCGAAAGAGAGATTGGCCATTGGAATGTGCTGCCCAGGGAGGTGGTGGAGTCACCGTCCCTGGAGGTGTTTAGGAAGAGCCTGGATGAGGCACTTGGTGCCATGGTTGTGTTGATTAGATGGTGTTGGGTGATAGGTTGGACTTGATGAACTTGGAGGTCTCTTCCACCTTGGTTGATTCTGTGATTCTGTGCAAAGTAATAAAAAGAAGGTGACAATGCCACAGTTGAAGTCTGGGACAGCGATATGAATATCAGACCCCTAAAAGTTGTGACATTTAACTTGAAGGTGTCCAAGTTCTTTGCCATATGTAATCCCAAACCACTTCTTGTTAAATGCTAACACAAAGGTTTCCAACACCACTAGCTTTGCCTTCA
The DNA here is from genome assembly GCA_033816785.1 of Picus viridis. NCBI lineage: Eukaryota > Metazoa > Chordata > Aves > Piciformes > Picidae > Picus > Picus viridis. The sequence goes on along the minus strand of CM066575.1, from coordinate 44,070,326 downwards.
CTGAGCTGTAGTTTGGTATTGTGGCTGTTAGTGGTGGGAAGGTTACTAATCTGCTACTCTCAGAGTGAGCTGGGCGGGGGAAAAACACCAAACAATGAAAGACATTCAGGTTGTCTTCTTGCTACAACAAAGTGATGAACCTTTTGATCTGCCATATGCCAGGAGGAAAAGCTTTGAGCAGCTCATTCGACACTTTGAGATGATTGTAATGATGTTTAATTCCCCTTTGGATGATTTTGTTACTATGGCAACCAACCATTCTGAGGTGGTGAAGCCAAAATAGCTTCCCAATTTCAACATTTTTTCTATAGCTTCTGTTTCAGAGAAGTACTGCAGCTACACAAGGTTCCAAAAGGATCAATGCCTAGGTCAGAACAATATGGGAATGGAATGGAATGGAATGGAATGGAATGGAATGGAATGGAATGGAATGGAATGGAATGGAGTGGAGTGGAGTGGAGTGGAGTGGAGTGGAGTGGAGTGGAGTGGAGTGGAATAGAATGGAATAGAATAGAATAGAATAGAATACAATACAATACAATACAATACAATACAATACAATACAATACAATGGAATAACCAGGTTGGCAAAGACCTTTGAGATAATCCAGTCCAACCTATCACCCAACACCATCAACTAAACCATGGCACCAATGCCTCATCCAGGCTCTTCCTAAACACCTCCAGGGATGGTGACTCCACCACCTCCCCAGGCAGCAAATTCCAATGGCTAATTACTCTCTCTGTGTAGAAGTTCTTCCTAACATCCAGCCTAGACCTCCCCTGGCACAGCTTGAGACTGTGTCCTCTTGTTCTGGTGCTGCTTGCCTGGGAGAAGAGACCAACCCCCACCTGGCTACAACCTCCCTTCAGGGAGTTGCAGACAGCAAGAAGGTCTCCCCTGAGCCTCCTCTTAAAATCTTAGAATCACAGAATTGTCAGGGTTGGAAGGGACCTCAAGGATCATCCAGTTCCAACCCCCCTGCCATGGGCAGGGACACCTCACACTACAGCAGGTTGCTCACAGCCACATCCAGCCTGGCCTTCAAAACCTCCAGGGATGAGGCTTCTGTCACCTCCCTGGGCAACCTGTGCCAGGCTCTCACCACCCTCATGGGGAAAAACTTCTTCCTATGTTTGCAAGCCACGATGTGGAGTGGGATGCAGGGGAAATGTTGTCAGGGCCCTTTGAGCCAGATGCAAATTGGCTGTGATTGCAGGGCAGAGTTAATGGCTTCCGTGCTCTCTTCCAGCTCTTTGTTCTCTTCTCCTCCTCAAAAGAGAGAAAATGAAACATGAATTTGGAAATGAAGCACAGAATACAGCAGATGCAAATCTATAATGATGACCTGCAGGCAGAAGGTGTTTGTTTAAGCTGCTGGTTATGAAAACCTGCTAATATTCAGAGTCCTTGTACTGGGAAAGGATGAATTTCATCCTTCCTGAATGCTTATCACAGTATCACCAAGGTTGGAAGAGACCTCCAGATCATCCAGTCCAACCTTACAAACGCTGTAAATATTTTCAGAGAATGGGGATGTGTTGAAGAGCCGTCACTAGAGTCAGCTAATCAAATGCTGTGCAACATCTAGGACTCAATAAATCCTTAGATTGAAATTTGTGTGAAATCTGCACCTCCTGACTGCAGTCAGGGTGATGGCAGAGCACAGCACACCGACGAACATTCAAACAAAGCTCTGCTGCTGGTTGCAATTTTTTTCCCACAGAATTACTGAGACTGGAATAGCACCAACTGAATCCCTTTCTGGCCTTCTGTCTTCTTTGTAGTAGAATCACAGAATCACAGAATTGTTGGGGTTGAGAGAGACCTCAAGGCTCAGCCAGTTCCAACCCCTCTGCCATGGGCAGGGACACCTCACACTACAGCAGGCTGATCACAGCCACCTCCAGCCTGGCTGCAAACACCTCCAGGTGTGGGCTTTCTACCACCTCCCTGAACAACCTGTGCCAGTCTCTCACCACTCTCATGGGGAACAACTTCTTCCTAACATTCAGTCTGAATCTACACATTTCTAGTTTTGTTCTATTCCCCCTGGTCCTATCACTCCCTGACACCCTGAAAAGTCCCTCCCCAGCTTTCTTGTAGCCCCCTTCAGATACCAGAAGGCCACAGTTAGGTCTCCTGAGAGCCTTCTCTTCTCCAGACTGAACAGCCCCAACTCCCTCACTCTGTCCCCATAGGAGAGGAGCTCCAGCCCTGTAATCATCCTTGTATTGATAAACCTTCTGCTTACTACATAATAGAGTTAGAATCATGGACCTCCTTTTCCAGTGTGGAGCTGTAGTCTTCCTCTCTTTGCCTGTCCTCATTTAACAGATTCTCAACACTGATTTGCACTAATAAAGTCTAAATCATTTGTTAGCTGTTTTAAGGAGTGCAATGGCAGCTTACAGAAAGAATCACATCATCTAAATGAGGTTCAATGAGGACAAGTGCAGAGTCCTGCATCTGGAGAGGAAGAATAAAGTGCACCAGTACAGGTTGGGAGGTGATCTGCTGGAGAGCAGCCCTGTGGAGAGGGACCTGAGAGTCCTGGTGGATAACAAGTTCTCAATGGGACAGCAGTGTGCCCTGGTGGCCAGGATCCTGGGGCGTGTTAAAAAGAGTGTGTCCAGCAGATCCAGGGAGGTTCTCCTCCCCCTCTACTCTGCCCTGATGAAACCTCCTCTTGAGTACTGCATTCAGTTCTGGGCTCCCCAGGTCAGGAGGGACAGGGATCTGCTGGAGAGAGTTCAGCAGAGGGCTACAAGGATGATTAGGGGACTGGAGCACTGCCTGGGGAGGAGAGGCTGAGATCTCTGGGGCTTTTTAGTCTGGAAAAGAGAAGACATAGAGGGGATTGAATAAATGCTATCAATATCTGAGGGCTGGGGGTCAAGTGGGAGGGGACAGGCTCTGCTCACTTGCTCCCTGGGATAGGACAAGGAGCAACGGATGCAAGCTGCAGCACAGGAGGTTCCACCTCAACACAAGGGGGAACTTCTTTCCTGTAAGGGTCCCAGAGCCCTGGAGTAGGCTGCCCAGAGAGGTTGTGGAGTCTCCTTCTCTGGAGACGTTTAAGGCCTGTCTGGATGTGTTCCTGTGTGACCTGAGCTGGATTGTACGGTCCTGCTCTGGCAGGGGGGTTGCACTCCATGGGTCCCTTCCAACCCCTGCCATCCTGTGATCTTTGTGATTGCATGTGCAAATAACACAAAATAGCTGCATAAAAGCAAGCTGGTGATCTTGTTGTTGTTGCTGTTTAACAAATTAAAGCAAACCCAACTATTTTTAGCACAGCTGTGTTTCAATGCTGGGAGCAAACCAAGAGGCTCTGCTTTCTATTGTTCTCCAGGTGCATTGATTTTCTATCGTGGCATATAATTATTAGGCACATTGCTCCTTGGAATAAACTCCCTGCTAGAAACACTGATGACAGCACAGGGTTAGCAATTTTAGTGGCTGAATGAACAAATCCTAGCAGTGGTATGAAACCACCAGGGAGGCTGGAGGAATGACTGCTGAACCAACAAGGACTAAGGCAATTATTAGTGCATCCTTGCATCTACAATCTTTCCCTGCTGTACAGGGAGATGTTATCATTTTCAGCAGAGAAGAAAATTCAATTTTCTCTAATAGTGTAGTTAGTCTCAACCCATACTGAATAATATTTTGGGGGGGTGGGGGTGGGGAGGGAAGGTTTGTCCAGAATGTGCCTGCAAAAGGAAATTGCTCTTTTCTAGGGATGATGACTGCAGAAAGATTGCAGAGGAAAAGAGAACCTAGTGTCAGCTTTCACTTCATAGGATCATAGAATTGTCAGGGTTGGAAGAGACCTCAAGGATTAGGTAGTTCCAACCCCCTGCCATGGGCAGGGAGACCTTATACCAGATCAGGTTGCTCACAGCCACATCCAGCCTGGCTGCAAACACCTCCAGGCATGAGGCTTCCACCACCTCCCTGGGCAACTTGTGCCAGGCTCTCACCACCCTCAAGGGGAAAAACGACTTCCTAACATTCAATCTGAATCTCCCTCCTATAGCTTGGATCCATTCCCCCTGGTCCTATCCCTCCCTGACACCCTAAAAGGGTCCTTCCTCAGCTTTCTTGTAAGCCCCTTTCAGTAAAGCAGCGTTCACCTTATATATTTCTTTTATTATTTCATAAGAGTCAACAACTTATGTAGCACAATTAGAATAGAATAGAATAGAATAGAATAGAATAGAATAGAATAGAATAGACCAGATTGGAAGAGACCTTCAAGAACATCATGTCCAACCTATCATCCAACACCACCTAATCAACTAAACCATGCAACCAAGCACCCTATCAAGTCTCCTCCTGAACACCTCCAGTGGTGGTGACTCCACCGCCTCCCTGGGCAGCCCATTCCAATGGGCAATCACTCTCTCTGTATAGAACTTCCTCCTAACCTCCAGCCTAAACCTCCCCTGGCACAGCTTGAGACTGTGTCCTCTTGTTCTGGTGCTGGCTGCCTGGGATCTTAACGAAATGTTACCCATGACATAGAGAAGTTTCAGAGCATTCCTAGGTTTGACATGTGCATTTGCATTCCAATATCCTTTGACATCTTCTCTAGATTATATATTAGCTATTCTGTGAGCATAACTGATTAATTAGAATTCTAATGACAGGGCTAAGCATCTTTTAATGCAGGGATTTGAAATAGAACGTTTGATTACCAAGTGCAGAGTATTAGCTGTTATTGGCTACGTGGGCACAGTTGATCTTTGAAATGAAGAGGAAAACAGATTGCCAATGCTTGTAGAAAGTAGCCCTGTGGAAAAGGACTGGGGGTGCTGATTGATGGATGAGAAGCTGGACATGAGCAGTCAGTGTGAGACTGGAGAAGAGAGAGAAGAAGAGAAGGGAAGGGAAGGGAAGGGAAGGGAAGGGAAGGGAAGGAAGGGAAGGGAAGGGAAGGGAAGGGAAGGGAAGGGAAGGGAAAGGGAATTAACCAGGTTGGAAAAGACCTTTGAGATCATCAACCATGGCTATAGAATAGAATAGAATAATAATAGAATAGAATAGAATAGAATAGAATAGAATAGTAGAATAGAATAGAATAGAATTAACCAGGTTGGAAGAGACCTTCGAGATCATTAAGTCTAATCTATCACACAACACAACCTAATCAATGGAACCATGGCACCAAGTGCCTCATCCAGTCTCTTCTTAAACACCTCCAGTGATGGTGACTCCATCAACAGATGCATCAAAAGATGTGAGGCCAGCAGATGGAGAGAGGGGATCCTGACAATGTGTTCTGCTCCAGTGAGACCTCTACTGGAATACTGCGTTCAGGTCTGGAGTCCTCAGAATAGGAAGGATATAGACCTCTTGAAGGAGGTCCAGAGGAGGGTCATGAAAATGATTAGGAGGTTGGAGCACAGGCTGAGGGAGCTGGGGTTGTTCAGCCTGGAAAAGAGAAGGCTCCAGGGAGACCTAATTGCAGCCTTCCAGAACCTGAAGGGGGCTACAAGAAGGCTGGAGAGACTGTTTACAAGGCCTGCAGTGAGAAGAGGGGCAATGGCTTCAAACTGGAGAAGAAATGATTTAGATTAGAAGTGAGGAACAAGTTCTTTGCCACGAGGGTGGTGGAACACTGGACCAGGTTGCCCAGGGTGGTGGTTGAGGCCCCATCCCTGGAGATATTCTGGGTGAAGCTGGACAGGGCTCTGGGCAACCTGATACAGTGGAGGATGTCCCTGCTGAGTGCAGGGAGGTTGGACTTGGTGACCTTTGGAGATCCTTTTCCAACCCAGACCATTCTGTGATTCTGTGATTCTATGATTCTATGAAATAAGGATTCTAGTTGCCTTTTCCTTTCTTCCCCCCCCCCCCTTTTTAACATTCTTTTATTCTGTAGCAGGCTAATGGCAGTACATCAACTCTACTTCAGCACTGCATTATGCAAACAATGAGAAGCAAGAAAAAGCCCACATGGGAGCGATAATATTTATATATGAAGGTAGCAAACAAAACGCACATATGCTGCTGAGACTCAAATTTCCATATCTGACACATTCGTGATTAGTTTTCCTTTGCTTGCATCCCCAGAACCAGCACAAGGAAAGTGTACTCTTAAGAGCTGATACATAGACTGTCATAGAATCACAGAACCATAGAATTGCTGGGCTTGGAAAGGACCTCAAGGACCAGCCAATTCCAACCTCCCCTGCCATGGGCAGGGACACCTCACACTACAGCAGGTTGCTCACAGCCACATCCAGCCTGGCCTTAAAAACCTTCCAGGCATGAGGCTTCCACCACCTCCCTGGGCAACCTGTGCCAGGCTCTCACCATCCTCATGGGGAACAACTTCTTCCTAACATCCAATCTCAATCTACTCATTTTGAGTTTTGTTCCATTCTCCTCAGTCCTATCACTTCCTGGCACCCTCAAAAGTCCCTCCCCAGCTTTCTTGTAGCCCCCTGCAGATCCTGGAAGGCCACAATTAGGTCTCCTCAGAGCCTTCTCTTCTCCAGACTGAGCAGCCCCAACACCTTCAGTCTGTCCTCATAGCAGAGCAGCTCCAGCCCTCCAATCATCCTTGTGGCCCTTCTCTGGACACTCTCCAGCATGTCCAGATTTCTTCTGTAATAGGGACTCCAGAACTGGACACAGTGCTCCAGGTTTGGTCTCACCATAGTGGAGTAGGGGGGGTGAATCACCTCCCTCACCCTGCTGGCTGTGCTTCTCTTGATGCAGCCCAGGATGGGAGTGGCAAGTGCATTACACAAAACATGAGAAAGAAGAAAGAAAAAGCCCCCATGGGAAGGATAATATTTATATATCAATGTGGCAAACAAAATGCACATGTGCTACTGAGACTCAGATTTCCTTGTCTGCCACATTCGTGACTTGTTTTCTGTTGCTTGCATCCCCAGAACCAGCACAAGGGAAGTGTACTCTTAAGAGCTGATCCCTGCTCTGGCAAGTTTCAGATTTTTACATCTAATAGAAAATATTTAAGATTTTTCTTGTGGTTTCTATGCTGAAATTAAGGACAATGAAATACCTTTTTTTGTATTGTTTCTTTTTTTTCTGTTTTCTCTTTCTTCTTTTTACCTTTTTTCTTTTTCCTTTTTTTCTGTTTTCTTTTTCCTTTTTTCCTCTTTTTTTTTTCTTTTTTCTTTTCTTTTTCTTTTTTCTTTTTGTCTTTTTCCTTTTTTTTTCTTTCTTCTTTTTTTTTTTTCTTTTTTTTCTTTCTTCTTTTTTCTTTTTTCTTTTTCTTTTTCATTTTTTCTTTTTTCTTTTTCCTTTTTTTCATTTTTTCTTTTTATTTTTTCTGTTTTTTTTTTTTTTTTTCTTTTTCATTTTTCTTATTTCTTTTTCCTTTTTTTCTTTTTTATTTTTCCTTTTTTCTTTTTTATTTTTTCTTCTTTTCTTTTTTTTTCTTTTTCTTTTTCTTATTTCTGTTTTTTCCTTTTTTTCTGTTTTCTTTTTTTAATTTTTTCTTTCTTATTTTTTCCTTTTTTCTTTTTTTCTTTTTTTTCTTTTTTTTTTTTTCTTTTTCTTGTTTCTTTCTTTTTCTTTTTTCTTTTTTCTTTCTTCTTTTTTCTTTTTTTGTTTTTCTTTTTTCATCTTTTTCCTTTTTTTCTTTTCTTTGTTTTCCTTTTTTTTCTTTTTTCTTTTTCCTTTTTTCCTTTTCCTTTTTTCTTTCTTTTTCTTCTTTCTTTTTTGTTTTTTTTTTTCTTGTTTCATTTTTTTCCTTTTAAATATTCCTCAGAAATGCAGGAGAAGGTATAAATGGCACATGCTGGGCTGAATCAAGCATTGTGCTGTATTAACATAAAGATTCCTGTTTGAAAACACTCACATGAAAAGCACAGCAGGGTCGTGAATGTGGCATTACCATGCACCAGAGGTCTTGTGCTTGTGGAGCACTGAGAGGAAATGAAGCTCTTCTTCAAACCAAACAGAACCAAACCAAACCAAACCAAATCAAATCAAACCAAACCAAATCAAACCAAACCAAACCAAACCAAACCAAACCAAACCAAACCAAACCAAACCAAACCAAACCAAACCAAACCAAACCAAAACAAGCAAACCAACCCAACAAGCTAATAAACAACAACAACAACAAATGTGGAATTTTACCCTGCAAAGGTCATTTTGTAATGGTGAATATCAGGTACCAAAGGTTTCATGGACTCATAGAAGGGTTAGTTTTGGAAGGGACCTCAAGGATCATGCAGTTCCAAGCCCCCTTCCATAGGCAGGGACACTTCACACTACATCAGGCTGCTCACAGCCACATCCAGACTGGCCTTCAAAACCTCCAGGGTTTACTATTCCATTGCCCCAGTCCTATCCCTCCCTGACACCCTAAAATGTCCCTCCCCAATTTTCTTGTAGCCCCCTTCAGATACTGGAAAGCCACAATTAGGTCTCCTCAGAGCCTTCTCTTCCCCAGACTGAACAGCCCCAACTCCCTCAGTCAGTCCTCATAGCAGAGCAGCTCCAGCCCTCTGCTTATCCTCGTGGCCCTTCTCTGGACACCTTCCAACACCTCCTGATCCTTCCTGCAATAGGGGCTCAATTTTGTTAATGGAGAAGCTCTGCAGTGCCAGTCCTGCATCTCAATGCTATGGAATAATAAACATAAAGGATTCTGTGTGCAACTATTTAATATTGCAGATGCTACTGCTGTTAAATAGTAATATTGGTTAGCAATTACCTCTTGGTTCTGTTTCCATCCCTTATGCCTTAGGAGAATGATTCTCTCCTCTATTACTGTTTATTCTTAATTTAAATTGTAACAAGTAAATGAGCTTGTACCTTTTTTTTTCTGGGGAGGTAATTCTCCTACTTAACAAATTTCAGTGCTTTGATATTGGATTCCTTCACAGAATCAGAGTTGGAAAGGGTCATCCAGTTTCAAGCCCCTGCCGTGGGCAGGGACACCTCACCCTACAGCAGGTTGCTCACAGCCACCTCCAGCCTGGCTGCAAACACCTCCAGGCATGAGGCTTCCACCACCTCCCTGGGCAACCTGTGCCAGTCTCTCACCACCCTCCTGGGGAACAACTTCTTCCTAACAGCCAACCTGAATCTACCTGTTTATAGTTTTGTTCCATTCCTCCTGGTCCTGTCCTTACCTGACACCCTAGAAAGTCCCTCCCCAGCTTTCTTGGAGCCCCCTTCAATAATAATACAATAATACAATACACCAGGTTGGAAGAGACCTTCAAGATCATCACATACAACCCATCAAACAATCCAACCCACCCAACAACTAGACCATACAGCCAAGCACCCCATCAAGTCTTCTCCTGAACACCTCCTGTGAAGGTGACTCCACCACCTCCATGGGCAGCCGATTCCAATGGGCAATCACTCTCTCCGTGTAGAACTTCTTCCTAACATCCAGCCTAAACCTGCCCTGGCGCAGCCTGAGACTGTGTCCTCTTGTTCTGGTGCTGGCTGCCTGGGAGAAGAGGCCAACCTCTGCCTGGCTACAACCTCCCTTCAGGTAGTTGTAGAGTTCAGATACTGGAAGGCCACAATTAGGTCTCCTGGGAGCCTTCTCTTCTCCAGACTGAACAGCCCCAACTCCCTCATAGTCACCTTAGACACATCTGGTTTTAGACATCTCCGTTCCTAATTTTAGATGGGATTCCCTAAGGTTTTCCCAAGAGAAGTGTGGCCAGCAGGGCAAGGGAGGGGATTCTCCCCCTCTACTCAGCTCTGCTGAGACCCCACCTGGAGTACTGCCTCCAGTTCTGGAGCCCCTATTCCAAGAGGGATCTGGAGGTGCTGGAAGGTGTCCAGAGAAGGGCCACAAGGATGCTCAGAGGGCTGGAGCACCTCTCCTGTGAGGACAGACTGAAGAAGAGTTGGGGCTGTTCAGTCTGGAGAAGAGAAGGCTCCAAGGGGACCTCATTGTGGCCTTCCAGTATCTGAAGGGGGCCTACAGGAAGGCTGGGGAGGGACTGCTCAGGCTCTGAGGTAGTGATAGGACTTGGGGGAATGGAATGAAGCTGGAGGTGGGGAGATTCAGGCTGGAGGGGAGGAGGAAGTTCTTCCCCATGAGAGTGGTGAAGCCCTGGAATGGGTTATCCAGGGAGGTGGTTGAGACCCCATCCCTGGAGGTGTTTAAGCCCAGGCTGGATGAGGCTGTGGCCAGCCTGATCTAGTGTGGGGTGTCCCTGCCCATGGCAGGGGGGTTGGAACTAGATGATCCTTGTGGTTCCTTCCAACCCTGGTTGATACTATGATAAGAGGTTTTGACCAAAAATATCTTGTAGGCCACACCCGGCATTTAGATTTTTTTCTCCCATTGGTCTTCTCAGATTGGAATGGTTGATTTCTACCCTGGAAAACTGCTGGGGTTTAAAGCACATTCCTTGTTTGTATTTATTTCTGTGTTTTGTGGTTTGTTTTTTCCTTATTAAGACTTGATTTCAGCATTCTACAGCTGACAAACTGTAGACTCCATTGGCTGGATTATTTCTTAGCCTATACAATCTTGGAAGAGGGTTTACCTTTTGACTATTAATTTTTCTAGTCATACAACAAAATCTTCCCTTGCCTTCTGTTTCCTTTTTCACTCCCTATGTCCTAATTGCAGAACTCTGGGTGATGCATGAGCAGAAAAGGGGCACAGCTTGACTTCTTGCTTTCATGCTGTGCTTGAGAGACAACTAAGAATGAAAACAATATTTCTACTAGGAGACTGAGCAAATAGGATCTTGAAGTCACTAGCAGCTAGAGAGCAGCCCTGTGGAGAAGGACCTGGGAGTGCTGGTGGGTAACAAGTTCTGCATGGGACAGCAGTGTGCCCTGGTGGCCAAGAAGGCCAGTGGGATCCTGGGGTGTATTAAGAAGAGTGTGTCCAGCAGATCCAGGGAAGTTCTCCTCCCCCTCTACTCTGCCCTGGTGAGACCTCATCTTGAGTACTGCATTCAGTTCTGGGCTCCCCAGTTCAGGAAGGACAGGAATCCTCTGGAGAGGGTCCAGAGGAGGGCTATGAGGATGATTAGGGGACTGGAGCACTGCCTGGGGAGGAGAGGCTGAGAGCCCTGGGGCTTTTTAGTCTGGAAAAGAGAAGATTGAGCTGGGATTGAATAAATGTTTATCAATATCTGAGGGCTGGGGGTCAGGAGGGAGGGGACAGGCTCTGCTCACTTGCTCCCTGGCATAGGACAAGGAGCAATGGATGGAAGCTGCAGCGCAGGAGATTCCACCTCCACACAAGGGGGAACTTCTTTCCTGTAAGGGTCCCAGAGCCCTGGAGCAGGCTACCCAGAGAGGTTGTGGAGTCTCCTTCTCTGGAGACATTTAAGGCCTGTCTGGATGTGTTCCTGTGTTAGATGCTATGGTCCTGCTCTGGCAGGGAGGTTGGACTCGATGATCTCTCTGGTCCCTTCTAACCCCTGACATCTTCTGAGCCTGTGAATGAATGTGGAATGCCCAGTTTTGTTGAGCCCTTTACAAGCACAATATGCATGCAGTTTGACACCTTAGAAGCAGGAACTGTATTTCAAATTACTTTGATGTTGCTACAGAAATTTCTTTAAACAAACTTGTTTGAAAAACAAAAATATGTTTGGTTTGGGAATTACTCATCTTTTGAATACATACAATGAAATATTTATAGGATTGGGCTACTCAGCACTGGTTAGGCCACTCCTTGAGTCTTTTCTCCAGTTCTGGGCTTCTCAATTTAAGAAGGACATTGAGAGACTTGAAGATGTCCAGAGAAGGGCAACAAAGCTGGGGAGGGGTCTGGAGCACAGCCCTGTGAGGAGAGGCTGAGGGAGCTGGGGTTGCTTAGCCTGGAGAAGAGGAGGCTCAGGGGAGACCTTCTTGCTCTCAACAACTACCTGAAGGGAGGATGTAGCCAGGTAGCTAGGAGGGGCTTGGTCTCTTCTCCCAGGAAAGCAACACCAGAACAAGAGGACACAGTCTCAAGCTGTGCCAGGGGAGGTTTAGGCTGGAGGTGAGGAGAAAGTTCTTCCCAACAGGAGAGCTTGGCCCTTGGGATGTGCTGCCCAGGGAGGTGGTGGAGTCACCATCCCTGGAGGTGTTCAAGAGGGGATTGGATGTGGCACTTGGAGCCATGGTTTAGCTGTCAGGAGGTGCTGGGTGACAGGTTGGACTCAATAATCTTTAAGGTTTTTTCCAGCCTTATTGATTTTATGATTCTAGGAAGTTTAGAAGCAGTCACTGTTGATCCAGTGATCAACAAAACCAACTGACAACTTTAACCTTTTCTGGGTCTGTGATTCTCCTCACTGCTAAAGCTGACAGCATGATGCAGACACCCTGCTTAGCCAGTTTCTCTTCTTGATCAGTCTGAATTCTGTGACCCTTCTCTCCTTAAAAAACATGATCAAAATGTTTTCCTGTCTTTTTTTTCCTCCCAAGCCTCCATTATCTCTCATCCCCTGACACATCAATCCTTTTTCCTCTTGTCACTCCCATATCCATGTATCTTGCATGACATATTTTGATGGCCCCCAGACTGTAATCTGAGCCCTGTGGTCCACAGTAATTACTAAAGAACTTGTGGATAAATATTCTTTTATGCTGTTCTTTCTCCAAGTGTCCATTTATTATATGAAGGTAAAAAAAAACCCACAAGTAATCTATTTTCTGCTAATTTTTCATCCTTAAGCAGTTAGGTGCCACAAGGATGTTTTATAGCCTCTAATGAGCATGCTTAGTTTTTCACCAAACTGAATCAACATTGCATTAATCATCTGTGAATGCACTGATATCCTTCCAAACTTCAGTGGCCTTCCACATCTGAAGGGGGCCTGCAAGAAAGCTGGGGAGGGACTGTTTAGGATGTTGGGTAGTGATAGAACCAGGGGGAATGGATCCAGGCTAGAGGAAGGGAGATTCAGATTGTGCTTCAGGAAAAAGTTCGTCACCATAAGGGTGGCGAAGCCCTGAAACAGGTTGCCCAAAGAGGTAGTGGAAGCCTCATTCCTGGAGGTTTTTAAGGCCAGGCTGGATGTGGCTCTGGGCAACCTGATCTAGTGGCAGGGGGGCTGCAACTGCATGATCCTTGAGGTCCCCTCCAACTCTGACAACTCTGTGATTCATCAAGTTGCGAGTTCTATCTAATGTCCAGGTGGATTTTCACCTCACCCTTCCCCAAATTAACTATTCAAACCCATTTCTGCATGAAAAGAGAGTCAAATAAGAGAATTCAGAATTAACCAGGTTGGAAAAGACCTTCAAGACCGTCAAGTCCAACCTATCACCCATCACCATCTAATCAACTCAACCATGGCACCAAGCGCCTCACCCAGGCTCTTCTTACACACCTCCGGGGATGGTGACTCCACCACCTCCCTGGGCAGCACATTCCAATGGCCAATCTCTCTTGCTGGGAAGAATTTCTTCCTAACACCCAACCTGAACCTCCCCTGGCACAGCTTGAGACTGTGTCCTCTTGTTCTGGTGCTGCTTGCCTGGGAGAACAGAACCCCCACCTGGCTGCAGCCTCCCTTCAGGTAATTGTAGATGACAATAAAGTCTCCCCTGAGCCTCCTCTTCTCCAGGCTGACCAGCCCCAGCTCCCTCAGCCTCTCCTCACAGGGCTGTGCTCCAGGCCCCTCACCAGCCCTACCAATATGAAGCTTAAAAACTCTAAAGCTGGATCTCATAGGGGTTTTGGGGCTTGTGAGAAAAATGAGGTGGCAGACTTAAATGAAGTGCAAGCTCAGATCACAATTAAATAGAAGCTATTCAAAGCATAAGCGGAATCAAAGGAGATTTTAAAAGCTTCATAGAAGATAGATCTATTAGTGGCTATTTAAATGATAGTCCAGAACAAGGCAGGATGAGTTTTGAACCAGGCACTCCTCTTTCATTTCTAGAGACTGATTGTTAATGCTTGCTGATATTACTGTTGGAGGAAAGAATGAATATCATTCAGTAAAAATAGAAAAAGAAAAAGGCAATGGCAGTGGTCTTTTATGCTTCTGAAATGAGAATGCATCAATCTTCCATAAATGAATGTGGAAAAATGGGGGAAAAATGGAAATAATCCAATTACATTCCTACAAAGCATCTCTTAGGAAAAATAATAGTCCCTCGGTATCTCGACTGACCTGAAAGAGACAAACTGCTGCAGGAGGCTCTTGGTGTGTCAGGAGGCAGAGGGGAAGATTAGTTTCCTCACCCTGTTCTATTTACAGTCTGCAGGTTTGGCTGCTGGTGTGAGCAAGAGATTAGCAGCAAAGCAGCAGCAGCAGCAACAATTTTCTGGAGAGCAGAAGTTCACCCATAGTTGCTTCTGCAGTGAGGCTGAAGGAGAAAATGAATGCGGCAGAACCAGGAGGCAGCACTGCAGTCGTGTCCGTGGAGGCACAAGGTATTATTAACCAGTTGCCCAGGGAGGTGATGGAATCACTGTCCCTGGGGGTGTTCATTAATGTGTGGACATGGCCCTGTGGGATGTGGTAGAATGGCCATGGTGGGGTTAGGGTGATGGTTGGAGCCCATGACCTTAGAGGTCTTTCCCAACTAAACGAACTCTCATTCCATATAACAACAAATAATTTCCTACATGCTCTGAGACTGCCTGTGGAAGGCCTGGGGTCAGTTGCAAGAGATGGAGGGAAGACAATGGAGAAGAAGAAACTAAGAGGGAAAAGGGATTCATTCTTCACCCTGGTAGAACATGGCAGTGTTGTCCAGACCTCCTGCTAGGCAGTGTTGTGCTGGATTTGGAGCTAGGAGGTTTGGGTAGCGGGAGAAAGGGATGTTAGCAACACATTGTTTACCATGAGGTGGTGGAAACCTCACCCCTGGATGTTTTTAAGGCCAGGCTGGATGTGGCTCTGGGCAACCTGATCTAGTTGAGGATGTGCCTGCTCACTGCAGAAGGGGTTGGACTAGATGACCTTTGGAGGTCCCTTCCAAGCCAGACCATTCTGTGATTCTGTGTGATTCTATACTGTGGCTCCTATAAATCATAGAATCATAGAATTGTCAGGGTGGGAAGGGATCTCAAAGAACACCAGTTCCAACTCCCCTGTCATGGGCAGGGACACCTCACACCACAGCAGGTTGCTCACAGCCACATCCAGCCTGGCTGCAAACACCTCCAGGCATGAGGTTTCCACCACCTCCCTGGGCAACCTGTGTCAGTCTCTCACCACCCTCATGGGGAACAATTTCTTCCTAACATCCAATCTCAGTCCACCCATTGCTAGTTTTGTTCCATTCCCCCGGTCCTCTCACTCCCTGACACCCTACAAGGTCCCTCCCCAGATTTCCTGAATCCCCCTTCAGATACTGGAAGGCCACAATAAGCTCTCCTCAGAGCCTCCTCTTCTCCAGACCGAACAGCCCCAAGTCTCTCAGCTTCAAGAAGCTTCCCTGCCTCCAAGATCAGACCTACCTCTGGCCAAGGTTGAGCCAGTCAGTGCCTCTGACATATTGAAGAGGAGAAAGCCTGTTGGTTAACAGCTTTTGTTCTGGGACCTCTTTTGGTTTGGAGAGAAGTGGGCAGGGAAGGAATGCCAGCCGTGCAGACCACCGAGGAGGTGAGGAAGGAGGCAGAACAGCCATTACCCTTCAGCCTGTGGTGAGCCTTTGCAGCCCTTAGAGATGATCCTGAGGGATGCTGTGACTCTGATGGAGGGCCACAGAAGGGGGGTAAAGGCCTGTGGAGAGCTGTCTCCGATGGGAGGAACACTATGTGGCCACAGGGGAGGACTGTGAGGAGTTTTCCTTGGAGAAGGAAGGAGACAAAGAATCAACAATCCCAGACTGGGACTGAAAAATGGTTATTTAATTACATAACAAAACTGATTAAGAATATGGATGCATTATGCACAAGAATTGTGAACTACTTTGTTGGAACTCCATATACCTCATACTTTTAATTTGGAAATCCTTCTCTTGGGCCTCTCTGGGTGTGCTGAGAATCCTGTCCTCCAAAATCCAAGCAGAATGTTGCCCTGCTGGCTGAACAGTATGCATAGAACAATGTTTCCTCATTAACTCATTGACCACACTTAGTGTTGCCAATTTTCTGTGCACTTTAGTTGGATGAGCCTAAGTGTGGCTACAGGGCATGCCAGAACCTCTCCCTTCCAAATGTCACCCTACTAAACCTCACAACTGATCAATGAGACCCTGCTGCCAATGGCCAGTTCAACAATTAGTTTAGCATTTGGACTTAAAAAGTTTGTCTTGCAGAGTGGCTTTGGAGGTTTTTCCAGGCTTTGTCGGTGCTAATGAGAAGGGATTCATAAGCCTAAGAATTGGTCTGATTTCATTAAAGCAGCTAATATAGTTGGACAGAAAATACTAACTCTCTCTTCAGGCTTTTCTTATATTAAAAAGGTATAATACATATTTTTTACTAGTCTTTTTTTAATATGAAAGTCATAGAATCATAGAATTGTTAGGGTTGGAAGGGACCTCAAGGATCAGCTGGTCCCACCCCCTGCCATGGGCAGGGACACAGAATCACAGAATCACCAAGGTTGGAAGAGACCTCAGAGATCATCCAGTGCAACCTGTCACCACAGACCTCATGACCAAACCATGGCACTTAAGCTGGAGTTGTTGAAAGATCTTTAGAGGTGGTTCAGGGCAAACACCTCACACTGCAGCAGGTTGCTCAGAGACACATTCAGCCTGGCCTTGAAAACTTCTAGGGAGGAAGCTTCCACCACCTCCCTGGGCAACCTGTGCCAGGCTCTCACCACCCTCATGGGCAACAACTTCTTCCTCACATCCAATCTCAATCTACCCATTTCTAGTTTTGCTCCATTACCCCAGTCCTATCACTGCCTGACACCCTCAAAAGTCCCTCCCCAGCTTTCTTGGAGCCCCCTTCAGATTCTGGAAGGCCACAATTAGGTCTCCTCAGAGCCTCCTCTTCTCCAGACTGAACAGCCTCTACTCTCTCAGTCTGTCCTCACAGCACAGCAGCTCCAGCCCTCTGCTCATCCTCGTGGCCCTTCTCTGGACACCTTCCAGCACCTCCAGATTCTTCTGTGATAAGGGCTGCAGACCTGGACACAGTACTCCAGGTGGGATCTCAGCAGAGTGGAGCAGAGGGGGAGAATCACCTCCCTTGACCTGCTGGCTGTGCTTCTCTTGATGCAACCCAGGATGTGATTAGCTTTCTGGGCTGCAAGTGCTCACTGCTGGCTCCTGTTGAGCTTCTCATCTGCCAGCACCCCCAAGTCCTCTTTTTCAGGGCTGCTCTCCAGCCAGTTCCTGCCCAGCCTATAGCAGTGCTTAAGTCCAGGTAGAAATGTATGATTTATTTTATTTTATTATTTTATTTTTATTTTATTTTATGTTTTTACTTTATTTTTTATTTTATTTTACTTTATTTTTTATTTTATTTTATTTTACTTTATTTTATATTTTATTTTATATTTTATTTTATGTTACTTTATTTTTTAGTTTACTTTTTTATTTTTTATTTTATTTCACATTATTTTTTGTTTCATTTCATTTCATTTCATTTCATTTCATTTCATTTCATTTCATTTCATTTCATTTCATTTTATTTTATTTTATTTTATTTTATTTTATTTCATTTCATTTCATTTCATTTCATTTCATTTCATTTCATTTCATCCTATTTTATTTTTCTCCATGCAGGAGATTATCACAGGATACTAGGGATTGGAAAGGAATCTATGATTACAGATTCACAGGTTTTTGTAAGATTATTTAAAAGCCTGCACAAAGAACCTCTCTGCAAATTACAAAAGGTACAATGCTACCCCTAACCCTTTAACACTAATTTAAACCTGCTTTAGATGATTTCTAGGATCAAGGTCTTAATACCTGTGCAAATACCTGGCTTAAAACAGCAAAAGAGATTTCCTTTGTAGTGCTAAACTAGCTCTCTAGATTGCATGCAGGTGCAGGTGTGTATTTCTAGTAGTGATGTAATGCAAAGCTCATTTTCATTTGCTTTCTAAGGACTCTGCATAGAATCATCAGAAAGACCAAGAACATGAGGGTTCTGTTTCCTCTGAACAATCGTACTGAGTGGTCCTGGGGGTGCTGGGGGTGCTGGTTCCAATGTCTCACCACCATCACGGTGAGGAATGTCTTCCTAACATCCAATCTGAATTTACCCATTTCTAATTTTTCTTTCCTTTCCCCCTAGGGAGTTTGTAGCCAGGTGGGGGTTGGTCTCTTCTCCCAGGCAATGTGGAACCGAACAAGAGGACACAGCCTCCAGCTGTGCCAGGGGAGGTTTAGACTGGATGTTAGGAAGAAATTCTTCCCAGAAAGAGAGACTGGCCATTGGAATGTGCTGCCCAGGGAGGTGGTGGAGTCACCATCCC
Organism: Picus viridis; assembly: GCA_033816785.1. Classification (NCBI taxonomy): domain Eukaryota; kingdom Metazoa; phylum Chordata; class Aves; order Piciformes; family Picidae; genus Picus; species Picus viridis. Next base: position 44,052,008 of record CM066575.1, on the reverse strand, counting down.
TGGAAGGTGTTTAAGAGGAGACAGGATGAGGCACTTAGTGCCATGGTTGAGTTGATTAGATGGTGTTGGGTGACAGGTTGGACTGGGTGATCGTGAAGTTCTTTTCCAACCTGGTTAATTCTATTCTATTACCTGACACACCCCAAATGTCCCTCACCTGCCTCATTTTCCCCCTTTTTCCCCTCAAACCCCAGAGCACCTGGGCTCTGTTGGAGTCTCCTCCCACCCCAACTGTGGCCACTTTGCCCTCCCCACCCACTCCCCTATTTAATTCCCCTCAGGAAAGGCAACAGCCCCAAGCTGAGCCCATCTGGGCTGAGGATCCTCCTCTCATCCCTGGTGAGTGCCCATGGTGCACACTGGGTGGTGGTGGTGGTGACAACAAAGGCCGGGGGCCTGGTGGCCCCCGGTTGTTAGGGCCAACATTGATGACCACTCTGATATCATCCCTGGGTGCTGGCTGTGTCTCCTCACTAGGGCTGGGCTCCTCTGGGTGGTGTCTTGGCTGGCTGAGGGTCTTGCCCCCAGCTCTGGGATGGTGCAAGGATGATGCTGGTGGAGCAGGAGCTGTTTAGGCTGATGATATTGTGTTAATTACAGTTTTTTTTACCTGGAGGCCCCTTGAGTCTGCTTCTCTGCTTTTGTACCTCCTTTGCAGACCATTTCTTCCTCCTCACTGCTTCTTTTCAGAAATAAGGAAGGAAAGGAGGAGGAAAAATAAGCAATAAAGCATACCAGGAAAATGCATTCACTTATCAATCAACTGTGAACAGGAAGCCTTCAGGAAGAAGGGCAGGTTGGAAAGTGAGAATCACATGAAGAACAGACAGAAAAAGACTGCATCTTCTCCTTTGTGGTTGTGTTTCATGGTGGTAAGTGCAGCTGAAGCTGGCTTGGAAATCTCAGTCACACTTCTCCACAGAAAGAGTCACTGAGGAAGGGACATTGTGACAAGTGAATCCCCATCCCTCATAGAGAAATACAGCATTAACCAGGTTGGAAAAGACCTCAGAGATCATCAGGTCAAACCCATCACCCCATCTAATCAACTAAACCATAGCACCAAGTGCCTCATCCAGGCTCTCTCCTCATCTGTTGGGGGGAATTCTCAACCCACCACACCTTTATAAAAGGGAGATGCAGGCAGTGTGGGAATGGAGTAACACAAGATTACACTTTCCAGTGTGCATCTTCCAGACTGTCTAGTCCTCCTGAGAGAATTCTCTATTGTCCTTAAAGGCATCCAGCCCCAAACCACAGCACATACTCAGCCAAAGCACAGCCTTAATTTGAAAGTATGTTTGATTGATGGTGTCCCAGGGAAAGACACCTTCCTTTAAAGAAGTCTGAAATCCTTGGGGTGGTCAAAGTTAATGAAAAGCAACATTTCTGGTCAGTTTAAGCGGTGAAGGTACATGAATGCCTCCTACATGGTTAGCTGTCCTCAAAGCAGGCTTCTGCTTCCCTCTGCACTACTGTCCTGCTGGGTGTCCTTGAGGAAGCTGGTGCACAAATAAGTGCTTTTCCTACCTGTGAAGTGATGCTGACCTGCTTTGTAAGAGGCCCTAAAAAACTAGGGATGAAAAGCATTATGTAAGAAGCAAGTATTATTATCGTTGCTCCTAGCAACTAGCATCCTGCTTCCTGACAGCCACAAGAGCAATTCTCAAGTGACAAAAATCCCAGCCCTAATTTTTTCTCTCATCATTTTCACTCTTGAAACTCCAGCTCTCACCTCTCCTTCTAGTGCTAAGGGTGAGAGAAGTATTTACATGATGCAAGATCTAGGGAGGGTCATTCTGCCTCCTGCTGCTGGAAGAAAAGGAAGGTTGCAAGGATCCGGTACTGGCTTTTGAGTCTTGTGCTGCCCCAAAGTTAGTCAGACAGATCTTAAATTGTTTCTAATGTAGTCAAATATCTACCAGCAACTCAAAAGTTAAATTGAAGGACAGGACTATGAGAACATGATCATCAGTAAGAAGGGGCAGGGCTGCAGCAGAGGTGCCAGGGTGAGAACACACTGGCAGGGAGCTGGGGGCTCCTCACAGCAGTGGCTGCAGGCAGGACCTTCTTTTCCAAGCACTTCCAGACTCAGCAGTACCCAGCCAAGGACTTTTCTGTGTAAGAGGCAGACGTGACACCTCCTCTGCTGCCAGCAGTGGTGTGGCAGCAGGAGCAGGGCAGGGATTGTGCCCCTGGACTGAGCACTGGGGAGGCCACAGCTTGAGTGCTGGGGTCAGCTTTGGGCTCCTCACTGCAAGAAGGACATGGAGGAGCTGGAGCAGGTCCAGAGAAGGGGAACAGAGCTGGGGAAGGGTCTGGAGAAGAGGGCTGGGGAAGAGCAGCTGAGGGAGCTGGGGGTGTTGAGCCTGGGGAAGAGGAGGCTGGGGGAGACCTCATTGTTCTCTACAGCTCCCTGGGAGGAGGCTGGAGCCAGGTGGGGCTTGGGCTCTGCTCCCAAGGTACAAGGGACAGGACAAGAGGCAATGGCCTCAAGCTGCACCAGGGGAGGTTTAGGTTGGACATGAGAAAAACCTTCTAAGCCAAAAGGGTTGTCCAGGCCTGGCCCAGGCTGCCCAGGGAGGAGGCTGAATCCCCAGCCCTGGGTGTATCTAAAGCACATCCAGACAGGGTGTAGTGGTGGCCCTGGTAGAGGTAAATCATGGTTGGACTTGATGATCTAGAAGGTCTTTTCCAGCTGCTGTGACTCTGTGGTTCTGTAATCATTCTCCTCCCACCAAAGAATCAAACTCTGCCTTTGTGCGGGCTGGCTCTGCACAGCCTGCCAGTCCCCTGCGAGAAGAGATGGGAGGAATGCTTGGCACCCTGGCTCTAAAAGCAAGTGCCTTTTTAAAATGATGGAGTTCATCCAGGCTTGCTGAAGGTATATTAATGTGTGTTGTGACAGGGGCTGTGTCAAATTCCATGAACGACATCAGGACTATGGCTCGGAATCCCAAGTCGCAGGACCGCAACGAGCGTGGATTTCCTGCTCAAACAGAGCATGCACCAGTAGGAGGGAAAAAGCCCTTGAAGCTGTGGCAAGGCAAATCTTTTCCACTGGTCTGGAATTTGCTAGAACGATTGCTAATGAGTTTTGCTGGAGTGGGCGGAGAGCGTTTGCAGAGCGCTGTGCTTTGAACTGAGCTGGCAGTGGGCAGGAAGCAGAAGGGAAGGAAGTTGCTGTTCCTGGCTTTCCTCCGCCGCGCGCTGCCCTGTGACAGCAGGTGGGCTGCTTCTGCACACAGACGCTCCCTTCCCCTGCAGAAGTAACGTCAACATGATTTCTTTGGAATGCAAGGACACTTTGGAATTCAAACCTCCTTTTCTTCATTTCCATTTGTATGAGATTTCAGCAAAGGCTGGGGGGGTGGGGTGGGTTGGAAATAATCCCTACCTAAATTTGGAAGTGATTCTTAAAGTAGAGTTCAGACCAGATCCCTCCTAGTTTGAATTATGACTCATGAGCTGAAACAAAACCCGAGTGTAAAACTTACCTCCTAAAAGTAGAACAAAATAAAACAACCTGTAAAATTAGATTGGTTCACAGCCTTTGGTTTGTGTCTTCTACTCTGCCATGATTTATTTTTGGCTCTTGCATAGTCCCAGTGCCAGGTGCTGCACTTCGGCCACAACAACTGCGTGCAGCTCTACAGGCTGGGGTTGGAGCAGCTGGAGAACAGCCGGGCAGAAAGGGACCTGGGGGCACTGACAGTTGGATGAACATGAGCCAGCAGTGTGCCCAGGTGGCCAAGAAGGCCAATGGCATCCTGGCCTGCAACAGAAATACTGTGGCCAGCAGGAGCAGGGAAGTCATTCTGCCCTGAACTCAGAACTGCTTAAGCCACATCTCGAGTCCTGTGTCCAGCTCTGGGCTCCTCTATTTAAGTACATTCAGACTCTTGAACATGTCCAGAGAAGGGCAACAAAGCTGGGGAGGGGTCTGGAGCACAGCCCTGTGAGGAGAGGCTGAGGGAGCTGGGGTTGCTTAGCCTGGAGAAGAGGAGGCTCAGGGGAGACCTTCTTGCTCTCTCCAACTCCCTGCAGGGAGGTTGTAGCCAGGTGGGGGTTGGTCTCTTCTCCCAGGCAACCAGCACCAGAACAAGAGGACACAGTCTCAAGCTGTGCCAGGGGAGGTTTAGGCTGGATGTTAGGAAGAAATTTTTCCCAGCAAGAGAGACTGGCCATTGGAATGTGCTGCCCAGGCAGGTGGTGGAGTCACCATCACTGGAGGTGTTTGGGAAGATACTGGATGAGGCACTTGAAGCCATGGTTGAGTTGATCAGATGGTGCTGGGTGAGAGGTTGCACTTGATGATCTCTGAGGTCTTTTCCAACCTGGTTAATTCTATTCTATTCACTTTGGGTAGGGCACACAGGAGTGTGTCCATATAAAGAAGGAGACTCCACAGCCTCCCTTGACAGCCTGTTTCAGCACTCTGTCACCCTCATAGTGATGAGGTTACTATGTCCATGTCTATAAAGGAGACGACTCCACAAGCTCCCTTGGCTGCCTGTTCCAGTGCTCTGTCACCTTCATAGTAAAGAAGTTTGAACTCATGTTGAGAGTGGATTTCCTGTGATTGAGTTTACCCCCAGTGCTCTTCATCCTGTCACTGGATATCACTGAAAAGAGAGTGGCTCCATCCTCCTGGCAGTCAGATATTTGGAGGCAGAAACCTTCTGGAGTTTCTGCTCTATCCAAAGTACCACAACACATAATGATAGCAAGGAGTTGTCTCTACCAGAGCATTCTGTGAATTGACTTGACAGAATGTTAGGGGCTGGAAAGGACCTCAAAAGATCATTCAGTCCAGTCCAACCCCCCTGCTAAAGTAGGATCACCCAGAGCAGATCACACAGGAATGCATCCAGGCAGGTTTTGAATATCTCTAGAGGGGGAGACTCCACAACCCTCCTGGGCAGCCTGTTCCAGTGTTCCATCATCCTCCCAGTGAAAGGTTTTTTCCTCCTGTTTCCATGGAACTTCCTATGCCTCAACTTCCACCATTGTCCCTTGTGCTGGCGTTGGGTATCACCCAGCAGAGCCTGCCTCCAGCCTCTGGGCACTCCCCCTGCACATCTTCATAAACACTAATGAGGTCACCCCTTCTTCAGTGCTTCCTTGCTGTCACTCCTTTAGGAAATAAACAAACAAACACCAAAAAATACACAAATATGATTTCTTCTATGTGGAAAATACAATTTCTAAGTTAAATGCATATGGCATCAAAGAAGAAGGATTCCTCACACCCTTTTTTTCCCCTTCACCCTGGTGGGCTCTCTGAAATCAAACTGTTAACCTTTTGGTGTATTCTGTACCAACTCTTACAGTCCTAGAAACTTAATCAGCTCCACTGATGGATACCTTGGTATATTCTGCACCAACTCTTAACATCTTATGAACTTACTCAACCCCACTGCTGAACATCTTGTCCCTTGTTTAGGGACAGATCTGTTTTCCTCTTCCTCTTTTCTGCCCTTCTGCATCACTGTCAGCTATTCAGATCTCTGAAGACAACTTACTAGATTGCTAAAAGCTCTCCCTCTTGTTCCACTCAATTGTGTTCATCACTGAAGATGAAGTTTGGGAGGTCCAATTTCTATAATTCAAGGAGGTTTTTCCTATGCTTTTGGGGTTTGTGCAGCTTAAATTTCCTGCTGAAAAGACCTGAAAAGTATAACTGAGTCCTGTTGAGAAAACCTTAAAACATGATGATTTATGCCATCTCTATGCTCTTAGCTTCCCTTAAAGGCAGTATTAAGAATGGAAATATTATGGGTAGTGTCCTTCCCAAGTTGGTGAAATCTCTGATGCCTTTTAGAATAGAATAGAATTAAGCAGGTTAAAAAAGACCTTTGAGATCATCAAGTCCAGCCTATCACCCAACACCATCTAATCAACTCAACCACGGCACCAAGTGCCTTATCCAGGCTCTTCTTAAAAACCTCCAGGGGTGGGGACTCCACCACCTCCATGGGCAGCATATTCCAATGGCCAATCTGTCTTCCTGGAATAATTTCGTCCTAACATCCAGCCTAAACCTCCCCTGGCACAGCTTGAGACTGTGTTCTCTTGTTCTGGTGCTGAAGACCAACCCACATCTGGCTACAACCACACTTCAGGGAGTTGTAAAGAACAATAAGGTCTTCCCAAAGCCTCCTCTTCTCCAGGCTAAGCAACCCCAGCTCCCTCAGCCTCTCCTCATAGGCCTGTGTCCCGCATCCCTCCCCAGCTTTGTTGCCCTTCTCTGGACATGTTCCAGACACTCAGCATCTTTCCTAAACTGAGGAGCCCAGAGGCAAAATGACTTCCCTGCTCCTGCTGGCCACACTATTACTAATACAGGCCAGGATGCCATTGGCCTTCTTGGTCACCTGGGCACACTGCAGGCTCATGTTCAGCCTACCATTGACCAGCACCCCCAGGGCCCTCTCTGCCTGGCTGCTCTCCAGCCACTCTGACCCCAGCCTGTAGCACTGCCTGGGGTTGTTGTGGCCAGTGTGTAGACCCCGGCACTTAGATGTGTTCAATCTGCTGCCCTTGGACACTGCCCATCTGTCCAGCCTGGCAAGGTCCCTCTGCAGAGCTCTCCTACCCTCTAACAGATCAACTCCTGCCCCCAGCTTGGTGTCATTTGCAAACTTACTGATGATGGACTCAATCTTCTCATCCAGATCATCAAGAAATATATTGAACAGGATGGGGGTCAGCACTGATCCTTGGGGGGACCACCAGTGCCTGGTTGCCAGCTGGATGTGGCACCATTCACCCCCACGCTCTGGGCTCAGCTTCCAGCCAGTTCCTAACCCAGCTCAGAGTGGTGGTGTCCAAGCCAGGCTGACAGCTTGGCCAGGAGTTTGCTGTGTCGGGCAGTGTCAAAGGCCTTGCTGAATGCCTTTTCATCCTTTTCTTTGTCTTTCTTTGGTTTTAATAACTGCTGATAAACCTTTCAGCTTTTTATTCTATTCTCTTCTGATCTGGGTAGAAGGAATTTACCTGGATATGATCTAACAGAATGAAATAGAATGAAAGCTGATCCCCCAAATGAAATTTGAATACAAATATATACATGAAGATTCTCCATAACACTGTAGAAAAAATCCAATGCAAATGTATAAATTTCTTTGCTTTGAAGGAACAGAACATGAACACCTTTAATGAAATAGATGTTAGACTTGATTTTTATTACTTGGCTGTCCTTTGATTTATCAAGGAGCTATTAGTAATGTGACTGATTTGCCTAAATACATTTGAAACCCCTAAACTAAGATTAGAATACAAAAGCTTCCCTTTTATTATTGATGTTTGCTTAATTATTCAATTTTTGTACAAAAAGTGTGTTCTAAAACTCTTGTGTTATCTGCCAGATAAAATCTCCATGGTTCCTTAAATCCCTAGGCATATATCTGCTAAATCCTCTCGCTGCTCACCTATCCATTTATGAAGGTATGTGGGGGGAGTTTCACATTGAAATTAGGCCACACCTTGAGTCCTGTGTCCAGTTCTGGGCCCCTCAGTTTAGCAAAGATGTTGAGTTGCTGGATGGTGTCCAGAGAAGGGCAAGAAAGCTGGGGAGGGGTCTGGAGCACAGCCCTGTGAGGAGAGGCTGAGGGAGCTGGGCTTGCTTAGCCTGGAGCAGAGGAGGCTCAGGGGAGACCTTCTTGCTCTCTACAACTCCCTGAAGGGAGGTTGGAGCCAGGAGGGGGTTGGTCTCTTCTCCCAGGCACCCAGCACCAGAACAAGAGGACACAGTCTCAAGCTGTGGCACGGGAGGTTCAAGCTGGATATTGGGAAGAAGTTCTTCCCAGAGAAAGAGCTCGGCCATTGGAATGTGCTGCCCAGGGGGAGGTGGTGGAGTCATCATCCCTGGAGACCTTCAAGAAAAGCCTGGATGAGGCACTTAGTGCCGTGGTGTCCTTGATTGGATCGACCTGGGTGATAGGTTGGACTGGATGATCTTGGAAGTCTCTTCCAACCTGTTTGAGTCTATGGGGTTTGATTTCCAAAAGCACCTGCGTGAGCAAAGGCATGAGGCACACTCTGCACCTTCCTCTGCTCCCAGAGGCTGCGCAGCTCCTCCTGCTGAACAGAGCACGCGGGCAAGCGGTGTTTTTAGAAAGACTAATTTATTGTTTAATAAAAATATAAAAATATAAATATACAGCTATAAAAATATCATGATGAATCCACACACAGGCATCCTTTAACTCAATAAATATGACAGTGCTGTTCATTATCATTTCTTTAAAGTATATTTGGGTGAGATTAGGGTCACAATGCAAGGTGCACGCTGTCCCGGCTGCCAGGGAAGGTAATGCAAAGCAGTTAAAAAGAACAAAGAAAGGAAGGAAAGAAGGAAGGAAAGAAGGAAGTTTTCATCTCATTACTAAAGGCACAAAAAGCCTTTTATTGTCTGTTTTCCTTGTGGATAAAAAACCCTTTCATCAGAGGTTTCTAGGCAGAGAGGGCGAGTTACTGGTTTCTGAAAGTCTTAAATCATTCCTATTCATTCACACTGACTTACCAATTAAGCAAACTTTTGACTAAGACAACACCTATTTCTCAGAGTTTAAGTTTCTTTTTAATTCCCAAATAAGAGAGAGAGAGAGAGAGAGAGAGAGGAGGGCCACGTTATGTGGCAACATAGACATGAATTCCACGAACACTGAGCGGGTCACGGGGGACGTTCGTCAGTCTCGATCGCTGTCCTCTCCGCCGTACATATCCGCCAGCTTCTTAAACCGAGGCCCCCAGTCACTGAGGTAATCGTAATCCTGGTTAGCCTCTGTGGTGAGGGATTCCAGGGAGCTGAGGGAATTTGCTATGGAATCATTTCCTTCGTAGGCATAGGTTGCTAGTGAATCGTAAGGAGGGGCGGCTGGGTCCGAATCGTTCTCCTTTAGCCTGCGGTGGATAAAATCCTGGACGTCGATGTTTTCCCACAGCGGTGCCGTCCGCCTTATCTGAAATATGGCCTCTGGGAGGACATCCCTCCGCAGCTTGCTTTCTTCCCTCGCTTCTGGGTTCCTCAGGGTGCCAATGTCAAAAGCCTGGGTGTCTTCCTCCCCACCCCCTTCGTCGTTGTAGGTCACAATGTTGTCCCGAACGTCGTCCTTTGAGATGATCAGAGGCTCTTTCTTCCTCTGCTTCTTGAGGGCTGTAAACAAGACAACTAATACTGAAAGGAAACAAAAGATGAATTAAAACTTTTTCTTTTTTTTTTTTTTTTTTTTTTTTTTAAAAGGGCAGTTAGAAATTAAATAAATGAACACATCTCTTGAACTGGGGAAAAAAAAAACACATTAAATTAAGGCTGGGGTGGGATTTTTGTTATGAAAATAGAGGTAAAACTTAACACAGAATCATGGAATTGTCAGGGTTGGAAGGGACCTCAAGGATCAGCCAGTTCCAACCCCCCTGCCATGGCCAGGGACACCTCACACCACAGCAGGTTGCTCACAGCCACATCCAGCCTGGCTGCAAACACCTCCAGGCAGGAGGCTTCCACCACCTCCCTGGGCAGCCTGTGCCACCGGTGAGAATCACATCCTGTGATTCTATGAAGTTAAGAAGGTAAATATTAATGTTTTTATAGCAGCCAAAACTTATGCTTTGATTCATTTTTTGTCATCAAGCCTAAGGGAGCAATGATTAAAGTAAGATATATCTGAAATACATAAACAATAAAGCTTTGCTGCTTCATTGCCCTCACATGGAGTACTGTGTACGGGTTTGGAGCCTTCAATACTGGAAGGACATGGACCTGATGGAGAGGGTCCAGAAGACAGCCACAAAAACGATCAAGGGGTTGGAGCAGCTCTATTATGAGGACAGGCCGAGGGAGCTGGGTGTGTTCAGCCTGGAGAAAAGGAGGCCTTGGGGACACCTAATAGAAGCCTTTCAGTACCTGAAGGGGGCCTGCAAAAAAGCTGTAGAGAGACTGTATCCAAGGGCCTGCAGTGATAGGATGAGGGGCATTGGCTTCAAACTAGAGAAGAGCAGACTTAGATTAGATGTTAGGAACAAGTTCTGCATCATGAGGGTAGTGGAACACTGGAACAGGTTGTACAGGGAGGTAGTTGTGGCCCCATGCCTGGAGATATTCAAGGTGAGGCTAGACAGGGCACTGGGCAACCTGATCTAGTTGAGGATGCCCCTGCTGACTGCAGAGGGGATTGGACTGGATGAACTTTGGAGGTCCCTTCCAACACAAACCATTCTACTGTTCTGTGATTCTATGATTCTAAGCTGAAGTAGAAAAGCAGACAGAATCTTGAACTAAAACATGCTACTAAGGATGCTTTAATTTTGTGAGGCAGTGTCTCCCTGACAATCACTAAGGGAAATGCTATCAAGAGTAGTTGAATGTCCTTAGCAAAATAATTCCCTTTCTTGAAAGCTTGTGATTCAGGTATTTATAGAAACACAGAATCATAGAATCAACAAGGTTGGAAAAGACCTCAAAGATCATCAAGTCCAACCTATTACCCAGCACCTCATGACAAACTAAACCATGGCTTCAAGTGCCTTATCCAATCCCCTCTTGAACACCTCCAGGGATGGTGACTCCACCACCTCCCTGAGCAGCACATTCCAATGGCCAAGCTCTTTGTCTGGGAAGAATTTCTTCCTAACATCCAGCCTAAACTCCCCTGGTGCAGCTTGAGACTGTGCCCTCTTGGTCTGGTGCTGGTTGCCTGGGAGAAGAGACCAACCCCCACCTGGCTACAACCTCCCTGCAGGGAGTTGGAGAGAGCAATGAGGTCTCCCTTGAGCCTCCTCTTCTCCAGGCTAAGCAACCCCAGCTCCCTCAACCTCTCCTCACAGGGCTGTGCTCCAGACCCCTCCCCAGCTTTCTTGCCCTTCTCTGGACACATTCAAGTCTCTCAATGTCCTTCTTAAATAGAGGAGCCCAGAGCTGGACACAGGACTCAAGGTGTGGCCTAACCAGTGCTGAGCACAGGGCAGAATAACTTCCCTGCTCCTGTTGGCCACACTGTTCCTGATGCAGGCCAGGATGCCATTGGCCTTCTTGGCCTCCTGGGCCACACTGCAGGATCATGTTCAGCTGCTGTCAACCAGTACGCCCAGGTCCCTTTCTGAAAAGTGGGTTCTACAGGTCCTTCTGAAAATAAGAACCTGGAGATCATCAGCTATCAATAGTACTAAAAAAAATTCCTTTTTGCTTTAATGACTGAAGCAACCAAAATCCATTCTTTCCTACTAAATACTTCTTTTCCAAAGCTTGATTCCCCTAGTCCAAGAAATGTTTGCTGAGTAACTCTTCCTTTTGGAGTGGTAAGATTGACTCAAAAATAAGCCTCAACAGAGGGAGATGAAAGACTAAAGATAAGATCTGTAAATACATTCTTCTGCGTAAGTGCTATTGATTCCAGTAGGATTTCAATGCTTAAATGAACTCAAAAATCTGACCCCAGGTCCAGTAGTTGCAATAAACAGAAGAGCCCAACAAGATCTTCTGTCAGTGAGGCATAACAGTGGCTACTGAACGTTTTTGCTGAGCCATAGGGGCAAACACTTTTCTCTGAAAAATTAAGGTGCTGGTGAATAGAAGGGATGCTTGGATCTGCAAGGTTGTTGCTTCCTGCTGCAGTATGGGTTTGATGGGTGGACCATTCAGAGGCTTGATGACTGCACCAAAAGGGTGGCTGTCATTGGGTCCATGTCCAAGTGGAGGCCAGTGAAAAGTGAAGACGCTCAGGGATCAGTACTGGCACCAGGCTTGTTCAGCATCTTAGTTGGACTGCAGCACTGAGTGCACCCTCAGCAGGTCTGCTGACAACACCAAGCTGTGTGGTGCAGCAGACAGAAGCTGGAGGGAAGGGATCCATCCAGAGGGACCTGGACAGGCTGCAGAGCTGAGCCTTTGACAACCTCATGAGGTTCAACAAGACCAAGGGCAAGGTCCTGCAGCTGTGTCAGGGCAATCCCAAGCACCAATACAGGCTGAGCAGGGACTGGCTGGAGAGCAGCCCTGAAGAAAAGGCCCTGGGGGTGCTGGGGGAGGAGAAGCTCAACAGGAGCCAGCAGTGAGCACTTGCAGACCAGAAAGCTAAACACATCCTGGGCTGCATCAAGAGAAGCATAGAAAGCAGGTCCAGGCAGGGGAATCTCCCCCTTTGCACTTCTCTGCTGAGACCACACCTAGGGCACTGTGTCCAGTTCTGCAGTCCCTATTACAAGAAGGATCTGGAGGTGCTGAAAGGTGTCCAGAGAAGGGCCATGAGGATGAGCAGAGGGCTGGAGCTGCTCTGCTATGAGGACAGACTGAGGGAGTTGGGGCTGTTCAGTCTGGAGAAGAGAAGGCTCCCAGGAGACCTAATTGTGGTCTTCCAGTATCTGAAGGGGGCTCCTAGAAAGCTGGGGAGGGACTTTTGAGGGTGTCAAGGAGTGATAGGACTGGGGGGAATAGAACAAAACTAGAAATGGGTAGATTGAGATTGGATGTGAGGAAGTTCTTCCCCATGAGGGTGATGAGAGTCTGGCACAGGTTGCCCAGGGAGGTGGTGGAAGCCTCATGCCTGGAGGTGTTTGCAGCCAGGTTGGATGTGGCTGTGAGCAACCTGCTCTAGTGTGAGGTGTCCCTGCCCATGGCAGGGGTGGTTGGAACAGGCTGATCCTTGAGTTCCCTTCCAACCCTGGCAATTCTATGATTCCTTCTTGTCAAACTCTATTTACTAGGGCAGGTGGAAAGAGGAAGATGCTTTCCACAGAGTTTGTCTGCAATGTATAGATGATGTCACTTTCAAGGGGCCAAACATGCAAGCTGCAGTCCTTCTGCTCATGACACAAAGCTAGGAGCTGACATTTATTCTAATTCCTTCATACATCAGCTCACCTTTCTGCTGTTTCTGCTCTCCAACCACCCAGTCTATTCTGAGTTCTGTGCTCACATTTTATTTAATCAGCTGCTCTCACTACCACTTGCAAGCAATTGAACATTTCTCTTCTGTGCTTTTCAGCTTAATATAATTTATAATAATTATAAAAATTAGAAATCATTAATGGAGAAATAGCAAGCATAATTGATCTCTCTTTTTTTTTTAATCACTGAGAAACTTATCACTCAGCTTCATGAATATGACTTTCAATTGCTGAATCTAAATGAAGATCTGTTTAGAAGATAAAATATTACTCAAACAAGCCTGGAAACTAAAAAGTTACCCTAGGTGCTCAAATGTGTTTAATCTAAATAATGTTGATAGTCTCATTTTCATGGTACCATAGTATCAGTCAGGGTTGGAAGGGACCACAAGGATCATCTAGTTCCAACCCCCTGCCATGGGCAGGGACACCCCATACTAGATCAGCCTGGCCACAGCCTCATCCAGCCTGGGCTTAAATACCTCCAGGGATGGGGCCTCAACCACCTCCCTGGACAACCCATTCCAGGGCTTCACCACTCTCATGGGGAAGAACTTCTTCTTCAAATCCAGCCTGAATCTCCCCACCTCCAGCTTCATTCCATTCCCCCTAGTCCTATCACTACCCGAGAGCCTGAGCAGTCCCTCCCCAGCCTTCTTGTAGCCCCCTTCAGATACAGGAAGGCCACAATGAAGTCCCCTCGGAGCCTTCTCTTCTCCAGACTGAACAGCCCCAACTCCTTCAGTCTGTCCTCATAGGAGAGGTGCTCCAACCCTCTACTCATCCTCGTGGCCCTTCTCTGGACACCTTCCAGCACCTCCAGATCCATCTTGGAATAGGGGCTCCAGAACTGGAGGCAGTACTCCAGGTGGGGTCTCACCAGAGTTGAGCAGAGGGGAGAATCCCCTCCCTTGCCCTGCTGGCCACACTTCTCCTGATGCAGCCCAGGATCTGATTTTCCACCTCCACATGGCATTGAAGAGACCACACCTTCAGTACTGGGTTCAGTTTTGGGCCCCTCACTCCAAGAAGGGCATTGAGGTGTTTAAAAATAGACTAGATGAGGCACTTGGTGCCATGGTTGAGCTGATTAGATGGTGCTGGGTGATAGGTTGGATTTGATGATCTTGAAGGTCTTTTCCAACCTGACCTGGTCTGGTCTGGTCTGGTCTGGTCTGGTCTATTCTATTCTATTCTATTCTATTCTATTCTATTCTATTCTATTCTATTCTATTCTATTCTATTCCATTCCATTCCATTCCATTCCATTCCATTCCATTCCATTCCATTCCATTCCATGCTATTCTATGCTATTCCATTCTATTCTATGCCATGCCATGCCATGCTATGCTATTGGGGGTTCTTACCTAGCAGAATAACGATGCAGAGGAGGATGGCCACCAGTGCCCCCGTGCTGAGGCCAGCAGGGAGGAACAAGGCCTCAGCACTGCAGGACTGCATGTTGCCATGGCTGTCACAGGCACACACCCGGATGGTCAAGGTGCCAGTGCTGCTCTGGATGGGGTAGTCATTGTCAAAGATGATGATTGGCAGGAGGTAGGTACTCATCTTACTGCGGCTGTATCCATTTCTTCTGGTCAGAACTCCTGCTGTGTTATCTAGAACCGGAAAAGTAGAACAAAGAAGTGCTGCTGGATGAAGTTTTCTTTGGCCTGGAGGTGTGTGGAAGGGGTTGGGGCTGGTCAGGAGTTACCTTTGTTGTCCACAATGGAGAAGTTTGGCTGAACAGCAAATTCTGGCACCAGCTCAAAGAAAAACCTGTGTCCTCGTGGGGGCTCGTCTCTGTCAACTGCACTCACAGTCTGTATCAGCTGTAAAGAAAAGAGCATTGCAGGAGGGTTTGAATCATGCTTTTCATGTTGACTAAAAATGCAATCAGCCTCTCTCTGAAGGTGGTAGAGGCCTTATCTCTGGAGGTTTTGAAGGCCAGGCTGGATGTGGCTGTGAGCAACCTGCTCTAGTGTGAAGTGTCCCTGCCTGTGGCAGGGGGCTTGGAACTGGATGATCCTTGAGGTTGCTTCCAACCCTAACAATTCTGATTCCATGAAGACAGAAACTGATGCTCTATGCCAAATATCCCTCCACACAGATGCAGGAGAGTTTAGAGAAAGGAAATTGTGGGTTTATTGTTTATATACATAATGGAGGATGACACAGGGGCCAGTCCTTGCTGCGAGACAGCCATGTGCTTTGATTTGTACTCAGTGTCTTGCAGCTGTACAGAAAGAATTGCCCTTCTGAATAAGCCATAAACCTGCTGTGGCCCCATGTACCAATGAGACAGAGCATTGTGTAAGCCAATTATTTACTGGGTCTAATTCCCAGTCCACCTTATCTACTCCTGGCTATGCATTACAGTGCTGCACTGGTAGGACGCTTGGTTCTCCTGAAATAATAAAAAGAGATGCTTTACTCCCTCCTAAATTGAACCCTCCATCTGTTGGACTTCATAGCTGCCCTAACAAGGCAACTCAGCTTGGAGGGAGCCCAGCATAGGGTCAGAGTAGGCTTAAAAGGAGAGTCTTCAGCAATGCTTTTGGATTACACAGGCATGCACCAAGGCATGCATGTGTATGTACTCATGTATATGTAGGCACACACAGGCTAGCAATTTGTCTCTTTCTATGTGCTAGTAGCCTGATAGAGGCTAAGTTGACCATAAGCCAATAATGAGCTCCTGTGGCCAAGAAGGCCATTGGTATCATGGGGTGGATTAGAAGGGCTGTGGTCAGTAGGTTGAGAGAGGTTCTCCTTCCCCTCGACTCTGCACTAGTGAGGCCAGATCTGGAATATTGTGTCCAGTCTTGGGCCCTTCAGTTCAAGAAGGACCTCAGATATCTGCTTGAAAGAGTCCAGCACAGAGACACAAAAATGATTAAGGGAGTGGAATATCTTTCTCATGTGGACAAGCTGAGGGAGCTGAGGCACTTCAGCTTGGACAAGAGGAGCCTGAGGTGACCTCATTCATATTTATAAAGATGTGAAGGATGAGTGCCCAGAGGCTGGAGCCAAGCTCTGCTGGGTGATGCCCAATGACAAGGGACAATGGTGGAAGTTGAGGCATAGGAATTTCCATGGAACTATGAGGAAGAATTATTTCCCTGTGAGGGTGACAGAACACTGGAACAGGCTGCCCAGGGCGGGTCTGGAGTCTCCCTCTCTGGAGGTATTCAAGACCTGCCTGGATGTGTTCCTGTGTGATCTGCTCTGGGTGATCCCGCTCTGGAAGATCTGTCAAGGTCCATTCCAGCCCCTAACATTCTGTCATTCTTCTGTGATTCTGTGAGGAAAGGAGCTGCATGACCAAAGAAGTAAAAGCTGCCTGGGAGCAGCTGTGGTTTGTGAAAGGACTTGTGAGAGCTCACACCACGCCAGGCTGCATGGGTTGTAGTAATTGTAGCCAGCCACATGACTGACTGCTATGTCCTTTGCACTTCCTAGTGGTTACCACACTAGAGGGTGACCTATACTGCACCTTGGCTTGCAAGGACATGTTTGAATTCAATCACAAGATGACAAAGCTTTGCAGAATGAGAATGGGAGTAAGTTTCCACTGAGGATGCTGCAAGGCCCCTCAGTTTAAGGACATTATACAATACAATACAATACAATACACCAGGTTGGAAGAGACCTTCAAGATCATCGCGTCCAACCCATCAAACAATCCAACCCACCCAACAACTAGACCATACAGCCAAGCACCCCATCAAGTCTTCTCCTGAACACCTCCTGTGAAGGTGACTCCACCACCTCCACGGGTAGCCGATTCCAATGGGCAATCACTCTCTCCGTGTAGAACTTCTTCCTAACATCCAGCCTAAACCTGCCCTGGCGCAGCCTGAGACTGTGTCCTCTTGTTCTGGTGCTGGATGCCTGGGAGAAGAGGCCAACCTCTGCCTGGCTACAACCTCCCTTCAGGTAGTTGTAGAGAGCAATAAGGTCACCCCTCAGTCTCCTCTTCTCCAGGCTAAGCAACCCCAGCTCCCTCAGCCTTTCCTCATAGGGCTTGTGTTCCAAACCCCTCACCAGCTTTGTTGCCCTTCTCTGGACACGTTCCAGCAAGTCAACATCCTTCCTAAACTGAGGGGCCCAGAACTGGACACAGTACTCAAGGTGTGGCCTAACCAGTGCAGTGTACAGGGGCAGAATGACCTCCCTGCTCCTGCTGGCCACACTCTTCCTGATGCAAGCCAGGATGCCATTGGCCTTCTTGGCTGCCTGGGCACACTGCAGGCTCATGTTCAGCCTACTGTAAACCAGTACCCCCAGGTCCCTCTCTGCCTGGCCACTCTCCAGCCACTCTGACCCCAGCCTGTAGCACTGCCTGGGGTTGTTGTGGCCAATGTGCAGAACCCGGCACTTGGATGTGTTAAATCTCATGCCATTGGACTCTGCCCATCTGTCCAGCCTGTCGAGGTCCCTCTGCAAAGCCTCTCTGCCCTCCAGCAAATCAACTGCTGCCCCCAGCTTGGTGTCATCTGCAAATTTACTGATGATGGACTCAATGCCCTCATCCAGATCATCAATAAAGATGTTGAAGAGCATGGGGCCCAGTACTGATCCCTGGGGCACACCACTAGTGACAGGCCGCCAGCTGGATGTGGTGCCATTCACCATTACTCTCTGGGCTCGGCCCTCCAGCCAGTTCCTAACCCAACGCAGTGTGCTCCTGTCCAAGCCACGGGCTGCCAGCTTGGCCAGGAGTTTGCTGTGGGGAACGGTGTCAAAGGCCTTGCTGAGGTCCAGGTAGACCACATCCACAGGCCTCCCCACATCCACCAGGCGGGTCACCTGATCATAGAAGGAGATCAGGTTGGTCAGGCAGGACCTGCCCCTCCTAAATCCATGCTGGCTAGGCCTGAGCCCCTGGTCATCCTGTAAGTGACACTTGAACGTGTCCAGAGAAGGGCAATGAGTCTGGGGAGAGGCCTTGAGCACAAGTCCTATGAGGAGAGGCTGAGGAAGCTGGGATTGTTTAGCCTGGAGACGAGGAGGCTCAGGGGAGACCTCATTGCTGCCTACAGCTACCTGAAGGGGGGTTGTGGCAAGTAGGGGAGTTGTTCTCTTCTCTCAGGCAACCAGCACCAGAACAAGAGGACACAGTCTCAAGCTGTACCAGGGGAAGTTTAGGCTGGAGGGGAGGAGAAAGTTCTTCACTGAGAGAGTCATTAGCCATTGGAATGGGCTGTCCAGGGAGGTGGTGGAGTCACCGTCCCTGGAGGTGTTCAAGAGGGATTAGACGTGGCACTTGGTGCCATGGTCTAGTCATGAGGTCTTGTGTGACAGGTTGGACTCGACGATCTTTGAGGTCTCTTCCAACCTTGGTGATACTGGCTGATACTGTGATACTGTGAACTAACTAGGAGCAATTTCCTACGACACCTAAACTTAGAGGCAGAAAGAGCTCAGCAGTCAGATTTGTTTCTTTCAAAGCCTTGAAGGAGCCAATGACTGCCGTGAGGTTTTCAGGCGTTTGCGGCGTGTAGGGCGTCTCGAAACCCCACAGACATCAAAGCCATTCATTATCAAAGCCTTACTTTGCAGACTGCTTTTCTGATATTTCCAGGGAAAGTACAGCATGACTCCTTCAAGGAAAAAAATAATACAGTAATTGACAAGTAACACTGAGAGGATTTTTAAGCTTTGCATCAATCAAGTGAGAAATGCCTTTTGCTTCTGTGCGTCCTCTGAACATCAGCTTGAGGGACACAGTTAATTTTTGAAGGACATTTAGCACCTCTCAGGATGGAGCAGTGTGTTAGGCAAGCATGATCACAGGGCTATCAAAAATAAAATGTTCTTCTTACTGTATCAGTCGGGAATCTGGTGCTGCTAGTGCTGTACTGCATGAGACTTTGGCCCATTTTTAACTAGTAAAGCTAGGAAGGGGTTTGGAGCACAGCCCTATGAGGAGCGACTGAGGGAGCTGGGGGTGTTTATCCCAGAGAAGAGAAGGCTCAAGGGAGACCTTATAGCCATCTACAGCTACCTGAAAGGAGCTTGTAGCCAGGTGGGGGTTGATCTCTTCTCCCAGGCAACCAGCACCACAAGAGCACATAGCCTCAAGCTGCGCCAGGGGAGGTTTAGACTGGATGTTAGGAAGAAAATCTTCCCAGAAAGAGAGATTGGTGGTGGAGTCACCATCACTGCAAGTGTTTAAAAAACAGCCTGGATGAGGCACTTTGTGCCATGGTTTTGTTAATTAGATGGTGTGGGGTGGTAGGTTGAACTTGATGATCTCTGACGTCTTAACCAACCTGGTTAATTCTGTGCTAATAAGATTCTGTATTCTGTCCTGTCCTGTCATTGGACATCCCTGAACAGAGCCTGGCTCTGTCCTCCTGATGATGCCGTGCACATCTTTATCAACATGAATGAGGTCACCCCCCAGACTCTTCTTCTTCAAGCTAATGAGACCAATCTCTCTCATTCCCTCAGAGCTGGGGTTAGTCTCCAGAGTTAGAATCCCTACAGTCACTCCTGTGACTAGAAGCCTCATTCCTGGAGGTTTTCAAGGCCAGGCTGGATGTGGCTGTGAGCAACCTGCTGTAGTGTGCGGTGTCCCTGCCCATGGCAGGGGTTGGAATTGGATGATCCTTGAGGTCCCTTCCAACCCTAACAATTCTATGATTCCAAATAAATAAACAGTAAAGAAGTCTGAGTGTGGTTCATTGGCTTCCCTGCAGCTCCGTCTAAAGCTACCCCAAGATTTTCTAAAGTCATTTTCCCTCTGTTTTTGAGGCATAACAAAGAACTTGGGGTCATGGATACAAACTACAGCACAGGGGTTCCACCTCAACATGAGGAGGAACTTCTTCACTGTGAGGGTCACAGAGCCCTGAAGCAGGCTGCCCAGAGAGGTTGTGGAGTCTCCTTATCTGGGGACTTTCAAGCCCCATCTGGATGTGTTCCTGTGTGACCTGTGCTGGATTCTATGGTCCTCCTCAGACAGGGGAGTTGGACTTCATGATCTTCAGAGGTCCCTTCCAACCCCTCACACCCTGTGATGCTGTGAGCTTGAAAGGTAATTTATGTACGCCTTGAACAAGAGGATGTGACCCTGCTGAAGGCAGGATTATGCAGTGTTGCCAAGTGTTATTTGAATAATAGCTAAATATTAAGTTCTCTTCACTTTCAAAGCATCTAATGATCATTGCTCTTTCATTTATTTATGTATTTATCATTTTGTTAGATTTATCTCTTTCCCAGCACAGCCAAGTCCCTGCTTCTGGCACAGTAGCCTGTTCTGTAAGTTGCTGAGGCTCCGAGTGTGCTAATATTTTTTTCAGTGTCCTGTTGCTTTTCTGTTTGCCATAATCTTCCCTTGAGAGAGGCAACACAGAGGAGAGCAGAGGATGCTTGAGTTGAGTTTTGAAGTCCTCAATGCAAAAATGCAATATAGCTACCAGAAATAAAGTACTCCTGATAGGACTAAACTATCACATTGAGAGGAGAAAATTTTCCTCTCACGTTTTTCACAAGGTTGAAAAGGTAGGAGAAGTGTAAAAGTACCAGAGAGAAGGGAAGAGAATTGGGATGAGGGATAATATTTGTTCAGCTGCTGGCTGAAAAACTCAAGGAGAAAATATCCTGATAGAATAGCTACCAGAAACTGCAGTTAAGTAGCTTGGGGCTTTTTGAGATGTAATCAGTGGGATGCTTGCAGGATCTGCATTTGATTCCCTTCAAGTGCAAATCACATGGAGGACAATTGTGCCAGGCATAGAGGAACCTAATTAGGTTGAAAACTTACTCTTGAGGGGAAGGCTAAAGGGAGGTGGGGAGACAACAAACCACCTTATTACCTGCTCTAACTATTGGCTGCATAAATTGAGAACCAACTGTTGTTCCATCAGGAGAGAGGAAGAATAAAGGAACAATGAGGAACAATGGGAAAGGATCTTAGCCAAGTGGCATTTTTCACATGATGAAAAGGTAAAAGGGAGTAGTAGTAATAATAATAGTAATAATAGTAATAGTAATAATAATAATAATAATAATAATAATAATAATAATAACAACAACTTGTTATGGTTATTATTTATTATTTATATATTATAGTTATATAATGTAGAACTACTTAATAGATAATATATTTTATATATTAGATGTTACATATTATATTTTCTTTATTATTATATTATTATAATTTGTATTTTAATTTAATTTTAGATTTAAAATTTAATTATTATAATATTATTATAATAGCTTATTATGTTTATTATTTATTATTTATATATTATTTTTATCATGTGTATAACTATTTAATATATAATATATTTTTTCATATTGTTATTAAATAGAATTATTATTTTTATGATGATGATGATTATTATTATTGTGGTGGTTGTTGTTTAAATTTTTCGGTAGCCAGCTGTAAATTGAGCACATTGAGTTATGGTCACCAGGAGATTAGAGAAGGATCTCTGGAGCTGTCAGGTTTATGAGGTGCACTCTGCTCTTGTGAGACCACACCTGCGATCCTGTGTCCAGTCTGGGGCTCCCCAGTTCAAGAGAGACAGAGACCTGCTGGAGAGAATCCAAGGGAGAGCCACGGGGATGCTTCAGCATCTCCCCTGTGAAGAGAGACAGAGAGCCCTGGGGCTGTTTAGTCTGGAGAGGAGAAGGCTGAGAGGGGATCTGATCAATGTCTATCAATAGCTGAGGGCTGGGTGTCAAGTGGAGGGGGCCAAGCTCTTTCGGGTGGTGCACGGTAATAAGACAAGAAACAACAGCTTTAAGCTTGAATATGGAAGATTTCACCTCATCATGAGGAGAAACTTCTTTGCGGCGAGGGCGATGGAGCCCTGGAGCAGGCTGCCCAGAGAGGTTATTTGGTTGGGGTTGTTTGGTTGTTTTTCCCATGGAATAGCTCAACTGTAAGACTGTTTTGTGAGGTTTTCCTTTCACCTGGATCCTGTGGTTTTAAGGCCATGACTTATACCAGAATAAAAACTGATTGTAGTTCATGTCAGGCTATTTTATCACTATTCAGGATCATCTCAGAAAAGGTAATTGGAGATGAATAGGCTGCCTAGTAACAGATCTCTTACACATGTCTGGTACATCCCTAGATGTAGCCTGCTGTCCAGTTTTCTTCAAGCTACTTTAAAGGCAGAAAGTGACTAAAAAGATAGTTGAGGGCATTCTGAAGCAACAACAGTCCTTTAACACTTCAGAGCATGCCCTTACTCTTTCTGAGACTGCATTTGTGGATATGGAAAACTGCAGGAGTAGGAGACTTGGGTTGCAGGTTCAGCCTTGAGACTGCCTCTGAAAGGAATAGAGGAGCCATTAAAGCAGGCATTAAGCTTGTAATGCATTTTTTAACAGCACAGAGATCAGCACCAGCTAGCCACTTTTTTAGACAGACTTTTCAGCCTGTGCTGACTTGGCATGGCAAGAAAGCAGAGCTGCACATTGGCTCCAGGGTACACACTTTAAAAAGTACAGAGACATACTTTGGACAGATTCTCGAAAGGCTCACTGCAGAAAACTGAACAAGAGGAGGGCTCTGGGTGGGCAACATGCAATCTGCTTTCAGGTTACAAATTTCTATCAACAAAAGGAGAAAGTGACTCTCTAATAATGTCACTTTCCCAGGGATTTAACGCTGCTCTGTTGTTGTACACAGCACATTTCTGAAGTTTTAAAAGGATGCAATTGTCATGCAGCATGGAAATTGTACTTCAAGTCTAAGAAGTAAGACCAGTGGAGACAGACACTGTTAAGTTGAAGATACAGCAGCAGCTGTTGTATTTTGTTGCTTCTGGTGTGTGATTGCAGATATGCAGAGGAGTAGGCTTTCAACCCACTGGCATCATTTGGGCTTCTCTTCTTGTTATACTATGCTCTTAGCTAAACCTGAACAGACACATTTCTCAGATGTCATTTATCTCCTTTCAGCTGCTTCCAAGATAAGACTTTAAAAATAGCACTAGGGACAAGAAAAAGGAATGTTTGAGACACTTTGCTCTTGTTTGGAGGGTTGTTTTTTTTTGGTTTGGTGGTTTTTTTTCTGAGGTGGTGAAGGTAGAGAACAAAACAAATTCTGTGTCTTGCAGCACTGGCTTTGTCATTCTTAAATTTGAGGTCTTTTCCAACCTTATTGACTCCCTGATTCTACAGTTCATCTGTGTCAAGCACATAGAACTGTCTCAAAACAACTCAATCCAGCTGCCTGTGGGTGCACCTCTTTGAATTTTGTGGCCTGAGTGATCACTCAGTTCAGGCACACTTCTAGCCTATACACCTGTGTGATGCTGGTGCACAAAGCAGCTTCCATCAGGTGTGCAAGGTTTTGATCATGATACTTTGAGATTTAACACATCTATGTGTCGGGTTCTATACACTGGCCACAACAACCCCATGCAGTGCTACAGGCTGGGGTCAGAGTGGCTGGACAGCAGCCAGGCAGAAAGGGACCTGGGGGTACTGGTTGATAGTAGGCTGAACATGAGCCTGCAGTGTGCACAGGGGGCCAAGAAGGCCAATGGCATCCTGGCTTGCATCAGTAATAGTGTGGCCAGCAGGAGCAGGGAAGTCATTGTGCCCTGTGCTCAGCACTGGTTAGGCCACACCTTGAGTCCTG
This sequence comes from Picus viridis, assembly GCA_033816785.1. Lineage (NCBI taxonomy): Eukaryota > Metazoa > Chordata > Aves > Piciformes > Picidae > Picus > Picus viridis. Next base: position 44,028,508 of record CM066575.1, on the reverse strand, counting down.
TGTCCAGTTCTGGGCCCCTCAGTTTAGGAAAGATGTTGAGCTGCTGGAAGGTGTCCAGAGAAGGGCAACAAAGCTGGGGAGGGTCTGGAACACAGCCCTGTGAGGAGAGGCTGAGGGAGCTGGGGTTGCTTAGCCTGGAGAAGAGGAGGCTCAGGGGAGACTTTATTGCTCTCTAGAACTCCCTGAAGGGAGGTTGTAGGCAGGTGGGGGTTAGTCTCTTTTCCCAGGCAACCAGCACCAGAACAAGAGGACACAGTCTCAAGTTGCACCAGGGGAGGTTTAGGCTGGATGTTAGGAAGAAATTCTTCCCAGCAAGAGAGATTGGCCATTGGAATGTGCTGCCCAGGGAGGTGGTGGAGTCACCATCCCTGGAGGTGTTTAGGAAGAGACTGGATGAGGCTCTTGGTGCCATGGTTGAGTTGATTAGATGGTGGTGGGTGATAGGCTGGACTTGAAGATCTCTGAGGACTTTTCCAACCTGTTTAATTCTGCTCTATCCTATTCTTTATACCTTAAGAAATGTTCTAAAATGTCTGCCTCTTTTCAAAGCTTCATGTCTGGTAAGGCAAAGCACTTTGGTTGCTCAAGTCTTGGCTCTGTTCCACAAACATGTTGGCAGTTTTAAAGCAGGACTGAATGCTTATCAGATGTTGGAAGATTCTGCCTTGAACTCCCAATTCCTACTTCCAAAGAGAGACAGGCTGTTAGCATGAGTCTCTCCCCAAACCAAGCCTCCTAGAGGAGGCAGCTGCAATACATAAACAGCTTGTGACTGATAGTTAGCAAGGGCCACATGAAAAATGTGATCTCCTCCTGCTCCATCTAAAAAAAACGGGAGGTGGGGGATGGAGAGTAATGAAAAGAAAAATCTACCAGCTCTCAGAATCAGAAGCAAACCCTTCCTGTGTTCTGATGTCTGAGAGCCCCTGAATGGCAGGAAAGAATATTGCCTCGGTGTAGGTAACAGGAGGCCAGGTTTATTGCCTTAAATATTATTATTGAGAGGTGTTGAAATTAGCCAAATTGTTAGCAGCAAATTGTTCTGTTAAACAGAAGAAACGTTCCTGGTTTCCATGGCGAGGACTCATCCTCTAATCCAGCAGAAAAGACCCAATTAATTTTCGTGACAAGGGCATGAGAGAACTTGTATCAGAGCCTTCCCTGCAGCAGTCCCTGGGGCTCCAGCATGCCATTAAGGGATTAGGGATTTCTAAATTGTCTGAGAAGGAAGCTGCGTTGTGTTTTTCTCTCTAGCCTCTGTGTTAGCCCGTGAAACAGGGCTTGCATGGTGACAAAACAGTTCCAGCCTCCTAATGAACACAGCCGCACCTCTGGTGATAATGTTTCTCCCCAGCCATATCATTGCTGTTTGGAAACAGCAGCAACAACAAAAAAGCAGCAGGGGAGGAGGAGTGACTGAGGGATTTTCTTTCCTCTGACCCTCCTAAGGCTATCTGAAAACCACCCTGAACGCAGCCTCCAGTATCTGCTGGTGTGGAGAATGAGTAATGTCCCTTAGCGGCAGAGAGCGATATTTGATCATTCTGACTAATTCCTGGTGCAGCTGGGATTTACAGCGGGGTGTGATTAATAGCAGGGCCCAATTAAAAAACAATCAACTATATGTATTTATCTTCTCAGTCTGACTCTCCTTCAACAGGCACCAGATGTAGAAGCACTGCTGTGGTATGTCGAGAAGCAATAATGATTCTAATGAGGCAGCTGCTGCAGGTGGCCTCGAAAGTCACAGAATCATCAAATGGTTTGGGTTGGAAGGAACCTTAAAGATCATCTAGTTCCAACCTCCCTACCATGGGCAGGGAGACCTTCCACTGGACCCAGCCTTGTCCAGCCTGGCTCTGAACAACTACAGGCAGGGGGCAGCCACAACCTCCCTGGGCAACCTCTTCTCGGTGTCTCACTACTCTCACTGAAAAGAATTTCTTCCTAATCTCCAGTTTAACTCTCCCCTCCTCGAGATTTAACCCAGTCCTTCTCATCTGTTGCTGTCCACAACTGCCTGAAGGGAGGCTGTAGCCAGGTGGGGATTGGTCTCTTCTCCCAGGCAACCAGCACCAGAACAAGAGGACACAATCTCAAGGTGCACCAGGGGAGGTTTAGGCTCGATGTTAGGAAGAAGTTCTTCCCAGAAAGAGAGATTGGCCATTGGAATGTGCTGCCCAGGGAGGTGGTGGAGTCACCATCCCTGGAGGTGTTTAAAAAGAGCCTGGATGAGGCACTTGGTGCCATGGTTGAGTTGATTGGATGGTGTTGGGTGATAGGTTGGACTTGATGATCCCTGAGGTCTTTTCCAACCTGGTTAATTCTATTCTATTCTATTCTATTCTATTCTATTCTATTCTATTCTATTCTATTCTATTCTATTCTATTCTATTCTATTCTATTCTATTCTATTCTATTCTATTCCATTCCATTCCATTCCATTCCCATTCCATCCTATCCCATCCTATCCTATCCTATCCTATCCTATCCTATCCTATCCTATCCTATCCTATCCTATCCTATCCTATCCTATCCGGATCCGGATATTGAGAAGAAAGCTGACCTTTAAGGTCCCTTCCAGACCATTCTATGGTCTGAATCTCTTTTCTTCTGAGGTAACACTAGCTGCAAACTGCCTTTCAAATATTGTTGAATTTTGGGCTCTGCTGAAGAGCTACAAGAATCATTAGGGGACTTGAGTATCTCCCCTGTGAAGAGAGACTGAGAGCCCTGGGGCTGTTTAGTCTGGAGAAGACTGAGAGGGGATATGATCAATGTCTATTAATATGTGAGGGCTGGGGGCAAGTGGAGGGAACCAAGCTCTTTTTGTTGGTGCACACTAATAACACAAGGACCAATGGAGACAAACTTGAATACAGAAGGTTTCACCACAACATGAGCAAAAACTTCTTTACAGTGAGGGTGACAGAGCCCTGGAACAGGCTGCCCAGAGAGCTTGTGGATTCTCCTCTGGAGACTCTCAAAACCCATTTTGATGCATTCCTATGTGGACTACCCTGGGTGATACTGTTTCTGGCAGGGGGGTTGGACTGGGTGATCTCTGGAGGCTTCTGTCATCCCTGTGGTTAGAGCATCTCAGAATGCCACAGAGAAGCGAATGGGATTTTATATGTTAATGGATATTCCATCAAGAACTAGATGGAAATTGGGTTAAGAAAATTGATAAGCAGCACGCCTGGGTTGAACCAGTTTCCAAGGTATGGCAAAAAGCTGTGTTTGCTGGTTGCTCAAATGGCACATCATTAATTCTAATTAATTCTAATTTCTAAGCTTTGGAACTTTTCTTCGTGCTACACTTTGGCAGGGGGGTTGGATCTGATGATCTCTTGAGGTCCCTTCCAACCTCTAATGTACTGTGATACTGTGCTACACAATTAAAGCTCATGACTCACTTTGCTATCAGTCAAAATCTGGACATGATGGAATGAGTCCAGAGATGATCAAAGGGCTGTAGTTCCTTTCCTATGAAGACAGGCTGAGGGTTGGAGTGGTTCAGCCTGGAGAAGAGAAGGCTCTGAGGAGACCTAATTGGGGCCTTCCAGTATCTGAAGGGGGCTACAAGTAAGCTGAGGAGGGACTTCATAGGGTGTCAGGGAGTGATCGGACTGGGGGGAATGGATGCAAGCTAGAGGAAGGGATATTGAGAACAGACATTAAGAAGAAGTTGTTCCCTATGAGGGTGGTGAGAGCCTGGCACAGGTTGCCCAGGGAGGTGGTGGAAGCCTCATCCCTGGAGGTTTTGAAGGCCAGGCTGGATGTGGCTGTGAACCACATGCTGTAGTGTGAGGTGTCCCTGCCCATGGCAGGGGGTTGGAACTAGATGATCCTTGAGGTCCCTTTCCAACCCTGACAATTCTCCATTTCTGTGATTTTACAGAGGTTTTAGGGTTTATTTGTCTCCATTTCATATTATGTAAAGAGATTCTGTGGAGGTTTTATTTCTCCACAGCCAGAATTTAGGTCATGTGCCAGCTGTTTGAAACTGATGACGAGAATTATCTGAGCGTATTGCACCTGGAAAAACATCAGCTTATAGAACATAAAATGAAGCTGGGAAAGCACAATAACCAGAAGTTTGGGGAATTTTTCCTCATTCTATAGGGCTTCAGTTGCATCTTATGTGAAAATCTATCTCAGTAGTTAAGACACAATGTTCTGACCACCAGCCTCAGTTACTTTGAAAGGTCCTTTCCCACTTTTTCTATTAATTCCTTCCCCTTTCACAGCTTAAAAAAAAATAATTCTAACTCAAAATGTAGTTTAAAACAATTTCTGAAATTCCTTCCACTGACTTCAACGTGCACATTCCTCTCTTCCTGCAATTTGCATCCAGAAATAGTAGGACTTTCTTGCCAAGGAATTAAAATAACAGTCAAGTAGTTCTTCAAATCCAAGTGATTTCACTCAAAGTATCCTCTCCCTTTCCAAGTCACTTACCTAAATGCCAGTATTAGCTGCAAGGACTGGCAAGTGGAATGAAAGTGAATGCAAACTCCAGCAATACAATGTATTTCCCCCCTTTATTGTGCCTTATCTCTCTCTCTCTCTCTCTCTCTCTCTCTCTCTCTCTATCTATCCATCTATCTATGTCTCTGTCTATATATCTGTGTCTCTATCTATCTGTATATCTGTGTCTATATCTATCTATCTATCTATCTATGTCTATATCTGTCTCTATCTACCTATATATCTGTGTCTCTATCTATCTATCTATCTATCTATGTCTATATCTATATATCTGTGTCTCTATCTATCTATATATCTGTGTCTCTATCTACCTATGTCTCTATCTACCTATATATCTGTGTCTCTATCTATCTATATATCTGTGTCTATATCTACCTATGTCTCTATCTACCTATATATCTGTGTCTCTATCTACCTATATATCTGTGTCTCTATCTATCTATATATCTGTGTCTATATCTACCTATGTCTCTATCTACCTATATATCTGTGTCTCTATCTATCTATATATCTGTGTCTATATCTACCTATGTCTCTATCTACCTATATATCTGTGTCTCTATCTATCTATATATCTGTGTCTATATCTACCTATATATCTGTGTCTCTATCTATCTATATATCTGTGTCTATATCTACCTATGTCTCTATCTACCTATATATCTGTGTCACTATCCATCTATGTCTATATCTATCTATGTCTATATCTGTCTGTCTATATATCTATCTATATATCTGTGTCTATCTCTCTCTCTCTCTATCTATATCTACCTATATATCTGTGTCTCTATCTTTCTCTCTCTCTCTCTCTCTGTTAAATTATTCATAAAACATCATTTGGACTTCCTTTTCCTGCTCTCTTCTAGAGTTCTGCAGGAGTGCAGGACTGGCAAATAAATGAATTGAATGCAAACTCCAGCAATCCACTGTATTTCCCCCCTTTGTTGTGTCTTTATCTATCTCTCTCTCTATCTCTCTCTCCGTCTCTCTCTCCGTGTCTCTGTCTGTCTATCCATCTATCTATCTATCTATCTGTCTATCTATCTATCTATCTATCTATCTATCTATCTATCTATCTATCTATCTATCTCTGTTAAATAATTCATAAAACATCATTTGGACTTCCTTTTCCTGCTCTCTTCTAGAGTTCTGCAGGACTGCAGGACTGGCAAATAAATGAATTGAATGCAAACTCCAGCAATCCACTGTATTTCCCCCTTTGTTGTGTCTTTATCTAATTCTCTCTCTCTCTCTCTCTCTCTGTTAAATAATTCATAAAACATCATTTGGACTTCCTTTTCCTGCTCTTTTCTGGAGTTCTGCAGGACTGGCAAATAAATGAATTGAATGCAAACTCCAGCAATCCACTGTATTTCCCCTCTTTATTGTGTCTTATATCTCTATCTATCTATCTATCTATCTATCTATCTATCTATCTATCTATCTATCTATCTATCTATCTCTCTATCTCTCTATCTATCTATCTATCTATCTATCTATCTATCTATCTATCTATCTATCTATCTATCTCTCTATCTATCTATCTATCTATCTATCTATCTATCTATCTATCTATCTATCTATCTATCCCTGGCCATGGCAGGGGGTTTGGAACTGGCTGATCCCTGAGGCCCCTTCCAACCCTGACAATTCTCTGATTCTATGATCACTGCCACACAGTTTCTGTAAATTCAGCCAGCTTTGTTTGGGTGATTTCAGGACAAAACAAGGGAGACACAATGACAAACCTGAATTTAGGGCTTCATCCTGGCCTCTCTCTGCTATTCTGTTTTACCATGCTAAGGTAAAATCCTGCACCTCCTATCTCCAGCTTTTAGTTTTTTAAAAGAATCACCCTCATTTCTGTAGAATGTAGGGAGCAAAGGGGCTGGGTTTGTTTGTAGTCGATCAAATCAATACCAGTTGAAGTCCTGTTGGCATTCCAGGGCAGTTTCATAAGCACTTCTTCAGTAAGATAAGGATTTGATTACCTGTCCTGCTTTTGCATTTTCACAAACAAAGGTTTCATAGTATTTGGCAAATTCTGGTGCATGATCATTGATGTCTAAAATCCGAATGAAGACAGGGATCTGGCTGCTTTGCTTAGGATTATCTGAAACAAGAAAATGGTTTATATTTCAATACAAAGGTTTGCAGTCTGGGAAAGGACTTGAAATTATCTAATATATATATTACATTATATATATGTGTATAGAAAAGTTATCTCCTTTTTGCCAATAGACATTTGATATGTTCATTTCCCTAGAAATGTAGAGTAGAGTAGAGTAGAGTAGAGTAGAGTAGAGTAGAGTAGAGTAGAGTAGAGTAGAGTAGAGTAGAGTAGACCAGGTTGGAAGAGACCTTCAAGATCATCGCATCCAACCTATCATTCAACACCACCTAATCTACTAAACCATGCAACCAAGCACCCTATCAAGTCTACTCCTGAACACCTCCCCTGATGGTGACTCCACCACCTCCCCGGGCAGCCCATTCCAATGGGCAATCACTCACTGTATAGAATTTCTTCCTAACATCCAGCCTAAACCTGCCCTGGTGCAGCCTGAGACTGTGTCCTCTTGTGCTGGTGCTGGATGCCTGGGAGAAGAGGCCAAACTCCACCTGTTCACAACCTCCCTTCAGGTAGTTGTAGAGAGCAATAAGGTCACCCCTCAGTCTCCTCTTCTCCAGGCTACGCAACTCCAGCTCCCTCAGCCTCTTCTCACTAACTTTGTTGCCCTTCTCTGGACACGTTCCAGCAAGTCAACATCCTTCCTAAACAGAGTGGCCCGGAACTGGACACAGGACTCAGGGTGCGGCCTAACCAGTGCAGTGTACAGGGGGAGAATGACCTCCCTGTGCTCCTGCTGGCCACACTGTTCCTGATGCAGGGCAGGATGCCATTGTCCCTCTTGGCTCCCTGGGCACATTGCAGGCTCATGTTCAGCCTACCATTGACCAGTACCCCCAGGTCCCTCTCTGCCTGGCCGCTCTCCAGCCACTCTGACCCCAGCCTGTAGCACTGATCATGCCTTACATTTCATTTTCTAATGCAAATATGCATAATCCCCCTAACCACAGTAGCAAATTGTTCTACCACATTATATAGAGATAAATAATATAAAGGATCCTTCAAATGATTTGCATCAAAACCAGATCACAGAGTTGTTATCGACTTGTATTCCACACATCAGTGCAGTAAATGATGCAGTTGCTGAGGTCAAACTGTCAGGACCATTTGCTTGCTCAAATGAGTAAAGCAATTAAAGAGAGCCAGCCAAAAACAACACAATAGTATCATATTATCATAGAATCAGTCAGGGTTGGAAGGGACCACAAGGATCATCTAGTTCCAACCCCCCTGCTATGGGCAGGGACACCCCACACTCGATCAGGCCGGCCAGAGCTTCAAACAAAAAAACCCCAACCCAACCCCAAATCAAACCAAAACAAACCAAAGAAGCTAAACCCAAAGTTGTCCTTTCTCTCCAAAATGTAAACAATAAAAAATCAACACCCCCTCCCAAAACCAAAAACAGAAAAAAGAGAGATATGAAGAGCTGGGAAACTTGATCTAATTGAGGATTCCCCTGTTTACAGGAGAGGGGGTTAGACTAGATGACTTTTGGATGTCCCTTCCAACTTAGACCACTCTATGTTGTCCAGGGATGTGGTAGAATCTTCATCCCTGGAGGTTTTGAAGGCCAGGCTGGATGTGGCTGTGAGCAACCTGCTCTAGTGTGAGGTGTCCCTGCCATTGGCAGGGGGTTAGATCTATCTGATCCTTGAGGTCCCTTCCAACCCTGACAAGTCTATGATTCTTTGATTCTAGGCCACTATCAATCAGTGCTCAGTTACTTGATCTCCAAGGCCAGAGGCCACATATTGAAAATGGAGACAGTATTTGATTTAAAAAATTGCAAAAAGCATTTGCAAAGACAAGGCATTAGTCTGTCTGAAGGTTGAGTTATAATTCATCTGTCCATATCACCCAACTGACAGATTGTTAAGTATATTAAGTATATTTCTTCACAGAAAGAGTAATTGGCCATTGGAATGTGCTGCCCAGGGAGGTGATGGAGTCCCTGTCCCTGGAGGTGTTCAAGAAAGGTTTGGATGTGGCACTTGGAGCCATGGTTTAATTGTCAGGAGGTGTTAGGTATTAGGTTGGACTTGATGATTTCTGAGGTCTTTTCCAACCTGGTTGATTCTCTGATTCTATGATATAGACCATGGGGAATCTGTAGGGAGAATGAAGGAGAGGAGAAAAGTTGTTCACTAAAATCAGTGTCTCTGCTTTCCCTCTGATCACCCTTACCAGTTGACCAGAAGGGAATGGCAGACAAGAGACATCCAGATCTAAAAACTTTCAATAGAACAGCACAGAAACCCAAGTGAAAGTGTTAGGGATGGGGTTGGCTTCAGAGATGGAAGGGAAGGGATTTCCTCTAGTCTTGGCCTTGAATGATGCCATTTCCTGCGATAAATTAAAGCAGTTGAGACAAAACTTGATTTCTCCCTGTTTACACTGGCAGTGTGTCATTTGTCTGTCGTGGGCATCTTTTGATTTTCCCAGTGATTTTCCCAGTGATTTAGCTTAGGAGAAAGCTGCTGGAGCTCACCTACCCCACCTTATTTGCTGGGAATTCTCAGGGCAGCAATTAATTTGTCTCATATATACTGCACAGGTTTGTTGAGCCTGGGAATGCCAAATTCTCTTTTCCTAAAGGAGCAAAGAGAATCCTAGAATAACCAGTAGGTTTAGATGGATATTTAAAGGAACTCTGTCTATTGATAATATCTGGAATTTCCCAATGAATTTCCCAATGATTTCTCTTAGGATAAAGCTGCTGGACCACACCTTCCCCACCTTATTTGCTGGGAATTCTCAGGGCAGCAATTAATTTGTCTAATACATGCTGCACAGTTTTGTTGAGCCTGGGAATGCCAAATTCTCTTTTCCTAAAGGAGCAGAGAGAATCCCAGAATAAACAGTAGTTTTAGATGGATATTTAAAGGCAGCCAGCACCAGAACAAGAGGACACAGTCTCAGGCTGTCTAGGGCAGGTTTAGACTGGATGTTAGGAGGAAGTTCTATACAGAGAGAGTGATTGCCCATTGGAATGGTCTGCCCAGGGAGGTGGTGGAGTCACCATCATTGGAGGTGTTCAGGAGGAGACTTGATGGGGTGCTTGGTGCCATGATCTAGTTGTTTAGGTGGGTTGGATTGGTTGATAGGTTGGACACGATGATCTTGAAGGTCTCTTCCAACCTGGTGTATTGTATTGCATTGTATTAAAGGAACTCTGTCTATTGATAATATCTGGAATTTCCCAATGATTTCTCTTAGGATAAAGCTGCTGGAACACACCTGCCCCACCTTATTTGCTGGGAATTCTCAGGGCAGCTCTTAATTTGTCTAATAAATCCTAGCATAAAGAGTAGATTTTAGGTGGGGATTTAGAGGAACTCTGTCTAGTGGTTATACCTGGGGAGAAAAAAGGACAAAAACTTATGAAATGAAAGAGATGAATAGCAGCTGCTGTGGAATTTCCTCAGTTCTAAAGTTCTTCAGAGGTAAATGAGGTCAAACTTACTGATCTCGGTCGCTATGACAGTGATGTTGTGCCAGGGAGTTTCTTCCCGGTCAAGAGGCTTTGAGAGGAATAAGGATCCATTTCCTGAGTAGATGTTGAATATTCTGTCAAGGTCAGTGTGGCGATCCACAGCATATCTGTCAAGACACAGTACAACTGAGCATCACTCTGTCCTCTTACACTCCCCAGTGCAGCTCAGCTCTAAAAGTTTTCTAATTTTCACACAGCATCACAGAAGCTTTCAGGTTGGAGCAGACCCTCAGGATCACCAAGTCCAGCCCAGAACACTACTCTACAAGGCTCACCCCTAAACCGTAGCCCTTAACACCACATCCAAACCACCTTGAAACACAGACAGGGTTGGTGACTCTACCACCTCCCTGGGCAGCACATTCCAATGCCTGACAATTCCTTCCATAAAAAAAGTCTTCTTTATGTCCAGGCTAAACCTCCAGTCCCCTCTTGAACACCACTCCCAGAGCAGGATTCCCTAGAGTAGGTCCCCTTTCGCTCCTGAATGCTCACTTCAGCACCCCACACAGCTCTGCATATTTGTACTGAAAACAAGAGCTGCGCTACCATAGAGAAAGGATCCATATGCCAATCACAGAATCACACAGAGAATCACAGAATCACCAAGGTTGGAGGAGACCTCAAAGATCATCAAGTCCAACCTGTCACCCAAGACCTCATGACTACTAAACCATGGCACCAAGTGCCACGGCATCAAGTGCCACATCCAATCCCCTCTTGAACACCTCCAGGGACGGTGACTCCACCACCTCCCTGGGCAGCACATTCCAATGGCGAATGACTCTCTCAGTGAAGAACTGTCTCCTCACCTCCAGCCTAAACTTCCCCTGGTGCAGCTTGAGACTGTGTCCTCTTGTTCTGGTGCTGTTTGCTAGAGAGAAAAGACCAACCCCTTCCTGGCTACAACCACCTTCCAGGTAGTTGTACAGAACAATGAGGTCTCCCCTGAGCCTCCTCTTCTCCAGGCTAAAAAATCCCAGCTCCCTCAGCCTCTCCTCATAGGGCTTGTGCTCAAGGCCTGATTTACAGGTGTGCTATTGACTAGTCTAGGAGTTATCAGTCACTAGAAGGTTAAACTGAGATTTTATTCCTATTTTATGGGGAAAAAATTAGAGTGGTTTCTATGAGGAATTTAACTAAACTCTTATTTTATGGCATTTGCTTTTGCTTTGTTCTCTTCCCAGCAAGAAAATAATTGATTTGCAGGTGTGCTTTTAATTAGTCTAGGAGTCACCAGTCACTATCAGGTTAAACTGAGATTTTATACATAGTTTAGAGCCCCCAAAAAAATTAGGCTGGTTGCTAAGATGAAATTGATTAAAATCTTACTTCATGACCCTTTCTTTTGCTTTGTTCTTCTTCCAGCAAGAAGGAAAATTATTTACAGGTGTGCTTTTAATTAGTCTACCAGGTCACATTTGTTAAAAGTCTTACATTATGACTTTTGCTTTGTTCTTTTCCAGCAAGGAAAAAAAAAACAACAACTGATTTACAGGTGTGCTTTTAATTAGTCTAGGAGTTATCAGTCACTCTCAGGTTAAATTGAGATTTTATACCTATTTTATGGGGGGAAAAAATTAGACCGGCTGCTAAGAGGAATTTAACTCAAATCTTATGACACTTGCTTTTGCTTTGTTCTTTTCCAGCAAGAAAGAAAATTGATTTACAGGTGTGCTTTTAATTAGTCTAATAGTTACCAGTCACTGACAGCTTAAAATGAGATTTTATACAGAGTTTAGTTCAAATGAACATTTTTTCCCTCCTCTCACACTTCTCACATCCAGCTATGCTGCTAGAGGACCTAAGAGGTTCATTCAGAAATGCAGGTATCGGAATCCAGAATTAGAATTACAGTTAGAATTAGAGTTACAGTTAGAATTAGAATTAGACTTAGAATTAGAATTACATTATTATATTATTATTTTATTTATTATAATATTATTAATATTATTATATTAGAATTATCATTAAGGTTGGAAGAGACCTCGAAGATCATTGAGTCCAGCCTATCACCCAACACCATCTAATCAGCTAAACCATGGCACCAAGTGTCTCATCCAGTCTCCTCTTAAACACTTCCAGTGATGGTGTCTCCACCACCTCCCTGGGCAGCACATTCCAATGGCCAATCTCTCTCTGTGGGAAGAACTTCTTCCTAATATCCAGCCTAAACCTGCCCTGGTGCAGCTTGAGACTCTGTCCTCTTGTTCTTTTGCTGGTTGCCTGGGAGAAGAGACCAACCCCCACCTGGCTACAACCTCCCTTCAGGTAGTTGTAGAGAGCAAGAAAGGTCTCCCCTGAGCCCCCTCCTCTCTAGGCTAAGCAACCCCAGCTTCTCCTCACAGGGCTGTGCTCCAGACCCTCCCCAGCTTTGTTGCATAGTAAACACAATTTCCAGCGCTGGGTTTGCCCCTGAAGATAATGACAGCTGATGGTCATGAGACTTGACCCACAACTAAGATCTTTAATGTCGTGCAGTGACTTACTTTATTGCATTGTTTGCTACATCCGGATCCTGGGCTACCACATGCCCAATGATGCTTCCTTCCTTGGCATCCTCATCTACCTCGATTAAGTACCATGGTCTGCTGAACACTGGAGGTTCATCTGTGTCTTCCACAGAGATTTTGACCAAAGCTGTGTCTTTGAAGGGCCCCAGCCGAAGGAAACGAGGGTCGGGGTGAGTGTTGGTTGCTTCCACTTTTAAGGTGTACAGCATCTTGCTTTCAAAATCCAGGTGCTGAGAAGCAAAATAGTCATAATGATAAGGATGATGATTGTGATGATAATAATACTGCTACTACTGATAATAGTAATGATTATGACAATAATAATACTGCTACTATTAATACTAGCAATAATGATAACAATAATAGCAATAATAACAAAAGCAATAGCAATAATTACAATAGCAGCAACAATAATAAGAACATAAGATTAATAGCAATAATAAAAATACAATGCTAATAAAAATACAGCAATAATAACAATAACAGCAATAATAATAGCAGCAGCAGCAACAAAAAGAATTAAAATGCAATAAAGTTAATGCTTTTATTGCTGTTGCTGTTATTATTGTTATTGTTATTATTATCATAGAATCATAGAATCAATTATTATCATTATTATCATAGACTCGTTGAATCTATCATTATTATCATAATTATCATAGAATCTATTATTATTATCATCTAATGCACAGAATCTATTATTATTATTGTTATTACCATTATTATCATAGAATCATGATCGCTGTGATTATTATCTTAGAATCATGATTCAGCATCATAGAATCATAGAATCAATTATTATTATCATTATTATCATACACTCATTGAATCTATTGTTGTCATCATTATTATAATAGAACCATAGAATCTATTATTAATATTACCATCATCTAATTCACAGAATTTATTATTATTGTTGTTATTACTATTATTATCATAGAATCCTGATTGCTATGATTATTATCATAGAATCCTGATGCAGCATCATAGAATCATAGAATCAATTATTGTTATTATTACTATGATTATTATCATAGAACCAACATGCTGTGATAATAATGGTAATTATAATAATAATAGCAATAATAACAACAACAATAACAGCAGCAGCAACAACAATAACCAGGAAAATAATTAAGATACAATTATAATGGCAATGATAATAATGACAGCAACAGTAACAACAGCAGCGACTACAACAATAATATAACAATAGCAACAATAATAACAAGAGCAGCAACAGTAATAATGAAAATAATTAAGATGTCATAATAATGATAATAATAATAATAACAGCAATAATAACAATAGCAGCAGCAACCACAACAATAATAAAAACAGTTAAAATGTGATAATAATGATAATAATGAGGATAATAATGATAATAATGATGATGATGATAATAATAATAATAAATGAATGAATGTGTCACTCTATAAGAACTGGGAATCAGTTTTATAACCATGAACAAGAACTGTAGGCAGCTTCAGTCCAAAGGCTCTGAAATGTAATGCTTCATGGAGAAGATGGAGTATGTTAGGACTTGCTCCAGGTGTAAGAAAGCTAAGGAATATTTGAGAGCAGCAAGGCAATTATGATCTCTCAGCCTACTGCTTGTTCCAATTCCTGGAAAACCAGGAGGAATCAGTCTGTAGACAGATAAAGAAACAAGGAAGTTGGATTCAAACCACAAGCAGGAGTTGCTAAAAGGGCTTATTTGTCTCATCTCACCGGTAGGATCAAGAACTGTTATCCCAGCTCTCAAATGCTCTCTGCCCTATTGCCTTTTTATTTACTCCTCCTTGTTACCACCGACCCTCACATGCTTAAAATCATAGAATAGAATCAATAAGGTTGGAAAAGACCTCAGAGATCATCAACTCCAACCTGTCACCCAAGACCTCATGACTACTAAACCATGGCACCAAGTGCCACATCCAATCCCTTTTTGAACACCTCCAGGCAAGGACAGGAGCAACTCACAGCTCCTCCATGGTCCTAGAGTGAAAAGAGCAACTATGCCATCCGATTTCCAGTCTAGGTGATATTTATATCATACATATCCATATGGATAAATACAGCACCAGAACAAGAAGACACAGTCTCAAGCTGCACCAGGGGAGGTTTTGGTTGGATCTTAGGAAGAAGTTCTTCATAGAAAGAGAGATTGGCCATTGGAATGTGCTGCCCAGGGAGGTGGTGGAGTCACCATCACTGGAGGTGTTTAGGAAGAGACTGGATGGGGTGCTTGGTGCCATGGTCGAGTTGATTAGATGGTGTTGGGTGATAGGTTGGACTTGATGATCTCGAAGATCTTTTGCAACCTGCTTAATTCTATTCTATCCTACCCCCTACTATTCCATTCCATTCTATTCCATTCCATTCCATTCCATTCCATTCCATTCCATTCCATTCCATTCCATTCCATTCCATTCCATTCCATTCCATTCCATTCTACACTGTTCTGTTCTGCTCTATTCTATTCTATTCTATTCTATTCTATTCTATTCTATTCTATTCCATTCCATTCCATTCCATTCCATATCATTCCATTCCATTCCATTCCATTCCATTCCATTCCATTCCATTCCATTCCATTCCATTCCATTCCATTCCATTCCATTCCATTCACATGTGCACACATACACCTGCATGCACAAATAGAGATGTTTCCAGACACATGTGTGCAGATCTATCTTTTATAGATGCAGACATCAGCTAATTGTTTCTGATAGATTCAGGCGGAATAGAAGCAAAAATAGTCTTGAGTTTAAGAGCCCAAGCACTAAAAGACAGCAAATAGGTCTGTCAGAGATGGTATCTTGAGTTAAGTTTCTGCCCATGTCTTGGCTCTTTGGGCCTCCATTGACAGAATACATAGCAAGATAAGATTCACCCAGGTTGGATTTAAACCAAGATGGATTTTAGGTACTGGACATGTGTGACTGTTGGGCATTTCAGCTTTGAAGATGTAAGTTCATCAATCTTCAGGTGAGCCTCCAGCCCTTGTGAGCCTTATTGCAGCATTCAGCTGACAAAACCCACTGCGAACCGAGCCCCTCCAGGTTTTCACAGCCCTAATTTGAAAGTGCTGTGTGTGTGTGAGTGTCTATATATTGAACAGACAACAGCCCCTGAAATATTGCTTTATGTGAAGTGACATGCCAGCAAATTTCCCTCGAGACTTAAAAATAACAGATACCTGCTGAAGGAAGAGAAGAACAAAACTAATACAACTCCTCTTTGGCTGCCTGACCCCTCTAGTGAGATCTATCCTTCCTTCCCCTGGCAAAAAGACAAATCACCATAACACCTGGAGAGCTAAGTACAGATCAAAGAAAGGGAGGAAAAATAAACCTTTTTGACAATTATAATCCCTTCCTGCGTCTCCTTGTCAGTGACGATATCAAACACGTCTGACCCGTCCCCGCTGGAGATGCTGTACTCAGTCTCTGCATTTTCACCCACATCAGGGTCATTAGCTTTAATTCTGCCAAGAGGAGTCCCAGGCTGTGCAGACTCAGGAGAGCTGAACTGGTAGGTGCCTGGAAAAAAGGGGAAAGAAGCATTTATGGGTTTGAGAAACTTCTGTTCTTCTGAAAAATAAACACCTTCGGTTCCACTTAGATTCTGTTTTTCTTTAAGCAACTTGAAGTTTGAAACACATTAAGAAAAATGCTGTTAGTCATCACCATTGACTTTAAAAGAGAGCTTGGAGTTGATTGACAAATTGCCACAAAAATTCCAGATCTTAGGTGATTCTTCAGAGCTATTTAGTTCTCTGCTTTTCATGTTTTTCTTTCTTTTCCTATTTTTTCTCCCCATTCCTTAGCTACAAGGGAGAAGGTCAACAATGTGGTTCTAACCTTGATTAGAATCATAGAGTCATAGAGTCAGAGAATCATAGAGTCAGAGAATCATAGAGTCAGAGAATCATAGAATTGCAGAAATGTAGAATAGCAGAATCATAGAATTGCCAGGGCTGGAAGGGAGCTCAAGGACCAGCCTGTTCCAATCCCCCTGCCATGGGCAGGGACACCTCACACTACAGCAGGTTGCTCACAGCCACATCCAGCCTGGCTGCAAACACCTCCAGGCAGGAGGCTTCCACCACCTCCCTGGGCAACCTGTGCCAGGCTCTCACCACCCTCATGGGGAGGAACTTCTTCCTAACAGCCAATCTCAATCTACCCATTTCTATTTTCTTTTTCCATTCCCCCTGGACCTATCCCTCCCTGACACCATCAGAAGTCCCTCCCCAGCTTTCTTGGAGCCCCCTTCAGATACTGGAAGGCCACAATTAAGTCTCCTCAGAGCCTTCTCTTCTCCAGGCTGAACAGCCCCAACTCCCTCAGTCTGCCCTCACAGCAGAGCAGCTCCAGCCCTCTGCTCATCCTCTTGGCCCTTCTCTGGACACCTTCCAGCACCTCCAGATTCTTCTTGTAATAGGGACTCCAGAACTGGGCATAGTATTCCAGGTGGGGTCTAACCAAAGCAGTTCAGAGGGAGAGAATCACCTCCCTTGACCTGCTGGCTGTGCTTCTCTTGCTGCAGCCCAGGATGGGATTGGCTCTCTGGGCTGCAAGTGCTCTCTGCTGGCTCCTGTTGAGCTTCCCCTCCACCAGCACCCCCAGGTCCTTTTCTTCAGCGCTGCTCTCAAGCCAGTCCCTGCCCAGCCTATAGCAGTGCCTGGGATTAATCAGTCAGTTAACAGTGAATGTATTTATTTTTCTCTTAGCTTTCTAGAAGTGTTCCAGAAATATTTAGAAGTATTAGGAATTTTTGTGTAGTACTCTCAACTGACAAGATTGTAGACACCAGTGTGGATTTTGGAAAGGGACTAAAATAGTACGGGCTAAAAAAATCCTTCTGAAAAATATGTTCAGGACTTGCAGGTGTTCTGCGTGATAAAGTGATTCATTCATCTGTTACTGGTAATACATACTAGAGAGTCATGGCTGATAACTGGGTGAGCATGAGCCAACAGTGTGCCCAGGTGGCACCAAAGGCCAATGGCTTCTTGGCTTGGGTCAGAAATAGTGTAGCCAGCAGGACTGGGGATGGAATTCTGCCCTGTACTCAGCGCTGGGGAGGCCTCACCTTGAGTACTGTGTGCAGCTCTGGGGCCCTCGCTGCAAGAAAGATCTTGAGGTGCTGGAGTGGGTAAAGAGGAGAGCAATGAGACTGAGGAAGGGAGAAGTCTGATGAGGAGAGGCTGAGGGAGCTGGGAGTGTTCAGCCTGGAGAAGAGGACACTCAGGGGGGACCTCCCCACACTCTGCAACTACCTGAAGGGAAACTGTAGTAATGTTGGGGTCAGGCTTTGCTCCCAGGCAACTTGTGACAAGATGAGAGGACATGGCCTGAAGCAGTGCCAGGGGAAGTTTAGGTTGGATGTTAGGAAGCACTTCCTCATGGAAAGGGAATTAGAGACGGGAATGGACTGCCCAGGGAGGTGGTGGAGTCGCCATCCCTGGAGGTGTTTAAGGCAAGCTTGGATGTGGCGCTCGGTGCCATGGTCTGGTTGGTGTGGTGGTGTTAGGTCACAGGCTGGGCTGGATGATCTCCAGAGGTCTGTTCCTGCTTCAATAATTCTGTGATTCTGTCATTGCAAAGAGAATTTGGATAGATGTTCAAGTTAAGTGCTAGAGTTAATTGAAATGCAGATACATTCAGACTGTCTTTTATTTACTCTGAGTATCCTTTAGTGAGTTTGCAATGGTTGGCTTCATTTAATGTTTTTATAATCAGGGCTTGCTGGAAACAATTCTGATTACACAGACATTTTAATCTTGCCTACCTGTATGAAAAGTGAATTTATATGTATTCCTCTGGCAACATTTGTGATAAAAAATCTGATAATAAAGTCATTCTGTTGCAGAAAAAGGTATCAGGTGCTTATATTGAGCAGTCAGAACTACGCAATGCAGACCTTTCTTCACTAGCAAGGCACAAATATTTCAGTGTTTTCAGTAATTTGCTATGAGGAAACTCTTTTAAAAGTATATATAATCAGATAGACAATCAGCATTTTACATGTGGTATTCCAGAATCATAGAATCACTGAATCATAGAATGGGCTGTGCTGGAAGGGACCACCAAAGGTCACCCAGCCCAACCCCCTCTGCAATCAGCAGGGACATCTTCAATGAGATCAGGTTGCACAGAGCCCTGTCCAGCCTCACCTTGAATATCTCCAGGCATGGGGCCTCAACCACCTCCCTGGGCAACCTGTTCCAGTGTTCCATCACCCTCACGGTGCAGAACTTGTTCCTCACATCCAATCTAGATCTGCTCTTCTCCAGTTTGAAGCCACTGCCTCTTGTCCTGTCACTGCAGGCATTTGCAATCAGTCTCTCTCTTCATCGTTTTTCTAGACCCCCCCTTCAGGTACTGGCAGGCTGCTATTAGGTCTCCCTGGAGCCTTCTCTTCTCCAGGATGAACATCCCCACCTCCCTCAGCCTGTCCTCGTAGCAGAGGTGCTCCAACCCCCCTGATCATTTTTGTGGCCCTCCTCTGGACCTGCCCCTTCAGGTCCTTCCTGCGTTGAGGGCTCCAGATCTGCTGTTTGTTTTGAACATTTTTCTCACATAAATTGATTTATTGAGTGAAGTAAGAACATTGAGAAAATACCTTAAATCTGACAAAAGATCCTGAAGGTCTCTTCCAACCTGGTTTATTCTATTGTATTGTATTCTATTGTAAAACTGCCCCCTGATAAAGGGCACAATCCTGATTTGAAGGGTTCCAGTAGCAGCTTGTATTGTTGGGAGCTGTAGTGAGGTACAGTCAAATGTGTTTCTTGCAACCAGCCCAATTCCTGCATTTCCATGTCCTTTGCTTTCTTTTAAGGCACTTAAAGGGTCCTTAAATTGCCTTTCAGGTACAGGCAAGAGACAAAGCACCTGAGTGCCGAATGAGCTTCCATCCACATTTGTACCAAGTACAAAAGAGTCACAGCAAATTCCTTCTGTTTTGTATGGCCATGTCACATAATGAAAGCTAAAGCTTGGTGCTAAATTGTATTTGCTGCTGCAAATGCGAGGTTGTAAGTGAAAACTCAGCAGCAGGCTGTTTGGCTGCAATCCACCCAGGCTAAAAACACATATTACTGCTTGTCAGTCGGGAGGGCTGGGCTGGCCCTTAAGCCAGCCTGGAAATGGGTTGAAAGTTTGAATCCCTGGCAGCTGAGCCACAAGTTTGAAGGCTTGTTCATATTCAGAACAATTCTGGGGCCAGAAATGCTGCAGAAGAACAGATTTAATCATGCTGCTTATGACTCCTTCCAGAAGAAATACTCCCTTGAGTGCTTTTTGCACCTGCAAGCACGCCTTATTTTTTGTGGTGTTGTACGGAATGCTGCACAGTAGGAGTTTTTGCTCTGGCATGAGAGATGGCTAATCTGGTTTAAAGTACAGCTGAATTCAGAACCTGGGAGATTTTCCTAATGGTGGCATTTAAATTCAATTGAAGCATGCCTATGTCTTTTAACTGCCCATGATGCCTTGCAGGAAGCAAAGCAGAAAAGCTGTTCCTTAATGCAGGCTGAACAACCAGCACTCCACAGTGTGCTTTGCCATTTCCCTTTCTTCTGCCCCCTAAGAAATCTCTCTTTAGCTCTTGACACTAACTCCTGTTGCTTGCATTTGCAATTTACTCTCTGCTTCAGGCCACGTGTTCCACTTGTTGTTGCCTCACATTATGGAGAGGAGAGGAGACTTGAGGGGAGGAAAGGGGAGTGGTCCCCACCTGGAGTACTGTGTCCAGGTCTGCAGCACTTATCACAGAAGAATCTGGAGGTGCTGGAAGGTGTCCAGAGAAGGGCCACGAGGATGAGCAGAGGGCTGGAGCTGCTCTGCTCTGAGGACAGACTGAGAGTGTTGGGGTTGTTCAGTTTGGAGAGGAGAAGGCTCCAAGGAGACCTAATTGTGGCCTTGCAGTATCTTAAGAGGACCTTCAAGACAGCTGGGGAAGGACTTCTTAGGGTGTCAGGGAGTGATAGGACCAGGGGGAATGGAAAAAGAAAGTAGGAATGGATATATTCAGATTGGCTGTTAGGCAGAAGTTGTTCCCCATGAGGGTGGTGAGAGCCTGGCACAAGTTGCCCAGGGAGGTGGTGGAAGCCTCCTGCCTGGAGGTGTTTGCAGCCAGGCTGGATGTGGCTGTGAGCAACCTGCTGTAGTGTGAGGTGTCCCTGCCCATATCAGGGGGCTTGGAACTAAATAATCCTTGAGGTCCCTTCCAACCCTAATAATTCTGTGTTTCTATGATTTGCCAAGATATTATGGGCTATATCATGCTTATATAAGCTTATCAGAATTGCTTCCTGAAGTCCAACAGGAAGGTTAGTAAAAATTGCAGTTTGAATTTGCCATGTGAAGGTGGTTCTCAGCAGGTAAACTCCAAGTGTGGTTTCAAATGATATTTTCTTTCTGAGGGCTGCAGTGCTTCCCCTCCCTGCCTTTGTGAAAGACAATTTGTCATCAGAAATAGAGATAGAAATGTTGTATACAATTTCAGGAATCCTTTCTCCCACAGTCAGACTTTTCTAATGTTTCTTGAAGTCTGTTCCAGGATGACCTATTTAAACCATTCTGTGTGTACTTACGGCCACGATATTGAAGCACTTCTCAAGTTTCTTCAGGTCCAGGAAAGTGTTTTCTAAATCAGCCCTATTTGTTCAGTCCTTGGGGGATTTGTAAAGAGACCCAGTCAGGTCCTTAACCAGTGCCAGCAGCCAACAAGCAATTGAGATCAGCCCTGAAGAAAAGGACCTGGGGGTGCTGGTGGAGGAGAAGCTCAACAGGAGCCAGCAGTGAGCACTTGCAGCCCAGAGAGCCAAGCAGAGCCTGGGCTACAGCAAGAGAAGCATAGCCAGCAGGGCCAGGGAGGGGATTCTCCCCCTCTACTCTGCTCTGGTCAGACCCCACCTGGAGCACTGTGTCCAGTTCTGGAGCCTCTGTTCCAGGAAGGATCTGTAGGTGGTGGAAGGCGTCCAGAGAAGGGCCACGAGGAGGAGCAGAAGGCTGGAGCTGCTCTGCTGTGAGGGCAGACTAAGGGAGTTGCGAGTTCAGTCTGAAGAAGAGAAGGCTCTGAGGAGACCTAATTGTGGCCTTCCAATATCCTAAAGGCACTACAAGAATACTGGGGAGGGACTTTTTAGGGTGTCAGGTAGGGATAGGACTAGGGCGAATAGAACAAAACTAGAAATGGGTAGATTCAGGTTAGATGCTAGGCAGAAGTTGTTCCCCATGAGGGTGATGAGAGCCTGGCACAGGTTGCCCAGGGAGGTGGTGGAAGCCTCATCCCTGGAGGTTTTTACAGCCAGGCTGGATGTGGCTGTGAGCAACCTGCTGTAGTGTGAGGTGTCCCTGCCCGTGGCAGGGGGGTTGAAACTAACTAATCCTGGAGGCCCCTTCCAACCCTGACCATTCTGTGATGCTATGAATTCTATGAATTCAGATTTTGTAATGTGGACATTTTTTCCCAGCAGGCACTGATCTGAAGCTGCACATTTTTTTCTGTCTGCATCCTATCAAACAGTTATCAGACCCTGCTTATAACAGTTTGGGATTTCATGCCTGGCCTGGCCTGCCATGAAAAGATCTGTACTAAGATACTCTGAAGCTTTCTGTACTGTACAACCTTCAGCTGTTTGCCATTTTTTATTCTCCAGTGATATTTTAAACCCCTTCATTGTGTCAGACTAGTCTGGACTACCAAAAACATTCAACATTAAGAGCTGAACACAGCCTACAAGTACCTTTACTAACTGCTTAGACTTCCAGCAGATCAGATCTTCAGACCAGCTCTACCTATGCAAGGCAGCACATCAGAAATTTGCTGACCTCTTTGTTTACCTAAACATGAGCAACTAAGGGGGCTGCATCAGATTGAGAGAGGTGATTCCGCCTCCCTGCTCTGCTCTGGTGAGACCTCTCCTGCAGTACTGTGTCCAGCTCTGGAGACCTCAACACGGGAAGGACATGGACCTGATGGAGTAGGTCCAGAGGAGGGCCACAAAAATGATCAGGGGGTTGGAGCAGCTCTGCTATGAGGACAGGCTGAGAGAGCTGGGGGTGTTCAGCCTGGAGAAGAGAAGGCTCCAGGGAGACCTAATAGCAGCTTGCCAGTACCTGAAGGGGGCTACAAGAAGGATAGAGAGAAACTGTTTACAAAGGCTTGCAGTGATAGGACAAGGGGCAATGGCTTCAAACTGAAGAGCAGATTTAGATTGGATGTTAGGAAAAATTTCTGCACCAGGAGAGCAGTGGAACACTGGAACAGGTTGCCCAGGGAGGTGGTTGTGGCCCCATTCCTGGAGATATTCAAGGTGAGGCTCAGCAGGGCTCTGTGCAACCTGATCCTTGCTGACTGCAGGGGGGTTGGGCTAGATGACCTTTGGAGGTTCCTTCCAACCCAAACCATTCTATGATTCAGTGATTGTATGAGTCTATGATTCTATCACTCCTTCTTCTGTGAATCTATATTCCGTGACTCTATGATCCTATGAGGAGTGTCTTTAAAACACAAACTCTTTATTTTGCAATTAAGTTCCTCTGAAGGCTGTAGAGTCCCTGCAGTTAGCCTAGATGTTTTTGCAGCTCCCATTCCTGTAAGCAGAGCAAGGATGGGAAGGAAGTTTCTCATTCCAAGAACCAATTTGCCGTTGCAAACATGGCAGCAGAAATTCCCTTTTGCCTTCGTGCGGCTGCCACATAAACAAACACAGCAGCGGGCCAACCTTGACGCTGTCAAAACAGCAAAGGAGAAATACAGATCCCAGATGGTGAGAGTGAGAGAGCTCTTTTAGAGAGGTTCCTTGGATAAGAAGAGAACTGTTAGAAGCTCCATACTCTGGGGGAAGCGAGGCGGGTTGTCATTGACATCAGTCAGCGTGATGTTCACTGTGGTGGTCCCTGACAGGCCTCCCATCTGTCCTCCCATGTCTTTGGCCTGGATGACCACTTGGTACTGTTCTCTGTTTTCTCTGCTCATATCTGGTAAAGCAGTCCTGATTATGCCTTGGAGAAAAGAGAAAAAGAAAAGAAAACAAAACAAAACAAAAAAGAAAACACCAAAAAAAACCCAAACCAACAACAGAAACCAACCAACCAAACAAAAAGAAGAAGAGACAGTGAGGTGAAGGAAAGGAATCATAGCATCATAGCATCAGTCAGGGTTGGAAGGGAACACAAGGATCATCTAGTTCCAACCCCCCTGCCATGGGCAGGGACACCCCACACTAGATCAGGCTGGCCACAGCCTCATCCAGCCTGGGCTTAAACACCTCCAGGGACGGGGCCTCAACCACCTCCCTGGACAACCCATTCCAGGGCTTCACCACTCTCATGGGGAAGAACTTCCTCCTCACCTCCAGCCTGAATCTCCCCACCTCCAGCTTCAATCCATTCATAGAATCATAGCATCATCCAGGTTAGAAAAGACCTCAGAGATCATCAACTCCAAACTATTAATTCATCCCTAACACCTCCTGACAACTAAACCATGGCTCCAAGTGCCACATCCAAGCCTTTCTCTTCACCGAGAGAGTGATTCACCATTGGAATGGGCTGCCCGGGGAGGTGGTGGAGTCGCCATCCCTGGAGGTGTTCAAGAGGGGACTGGACTAATCTCTCTTACTGGGAACAATTTCTTCCTCACCTCCAGCCTAAACCTCCCCTGGTACAGCTTGAGACTGTGTCCTCTTGTTCTGGTGCTGGTTGCCTGGGAGAAGAGACCAACCCCCACCTGGCTACAACCTCCCTTCAGGTAGTTGTAGAGAGCAATAAGGTCCCCCCTGAGCCTCCTCTTCTCATTTTAATCTCTGAGTCTTTAAACGGATTTACGTGGGATACACTGTGCAGATGTTAATCCACAGTAATAAAGCCAAGGTATACTGCAGTAAGCCTTTCAATCTATGGCTGCTTTAATGTGATTGTAAGAAAAAACAATGAACCAGAAAAAAATATAAAAAGAGAAATAAATGTATCAGAGCTGTTAGGCATCGTGGTGAGTGTGTCGTCAGTAAGTTTGCAGAGGACACCAAGTTAGGTGGGAATGTTGATCTTCATGAGGGTAAGGAGGATCTGCAGAGGACTTGGGTAGATTGGATCCATGGCCAATGTGCTCATGGGATGAGCTTCCACAAGGCCAAATGCCAGGGCCTGCACTTGGGGCACAACAACCCCAAGCAAGGCTCCAGGCTTGGGGAAGTGTGGCTGAAAAGCTGCTGGCAGGAAGGGACCTGGGGGTGCTCATGGACAAGCAGCTGAATAGGAGCCAGCAGTGTGCCCAGCTGGCCAAGAAAGCCAAAGGCCTCCTGGCTGGGATCAGCAATGCTGTGTCCAGCAGGAGCAGGGAGGGGATTGTCCCCTGGCACTCAGCTCTGGGCAGCCACACCTTGAGTATTCTGCTCAGTTTTGGACAGCTCAATGCAAGAGAGATGTGGACGTGCTGGAGCCAGGGCAAAGGAAGGCAAGGAAGCTGGGGAGGGCCTGGAGAAGAAATCTGATGGAGAGAGTCTGAAAGAGCTGGGGATGGTTAGTTTGGGAAAGATGAGGCTGAGAAGGTCTCTTCCAACCTGGTGTATTGTATTGTATTTTACTATTCAATATAAACAATATAAACTACATGAAAGGAGGTTGTGGAGAGGCTGCTGCTGGTCTCTTCTCACAGGTAATCAGTCACACAACAAGAGGGAATGGCCTCAAGCTGCCACTGGGTAGGTTTAGACTGCACAGTAGGAAATAAAATTTCCCATGCAGAGTGGTCAGGGCTTGGAATGTGCTGCCCAGGGAGGTGGTGGAGTCCCCAAGCCTGGCTGTGTTCCAAGGTGGTTCAGATGTGCTTCTTGGGGCTATGGTTTGGGGGTGAACCTTTCAGAGTAGTGTTCTGGGTTGGACTTGATGATGCTGAGGGTCTTTTCCAACCTGAATGCTTCTGTGACTCTGTGATGCTGTGAGCACCCAAATGATTCTTTCAATGAGAAAAATCAGAATGCATTGGGTGAATTAATGAATATTCTTTTTTGCTTTCCAAATACTACAACCAGTTTCCTTTTTAATGAGCTTTTTACCTCTCCAGCCCTGGTGAGCTTTTGATATTACAGCAGAAGGCTGAACTCTCAGCATGCTTTGGATACACTCTTTTGAATTGCAATAGAGCACAGATTTTAATGTCCAGTGATGACCTCTCCAAGTCAGGTGGGGCTCTAGATAATAAAAATAATGGACAAGGCTGTAAAATTAGTAGCTGGAAATTTGGTCTGGGTGTTCAATCTCAAAAAAACAAAATGCCAGCACTGTAATTTCAACCCCTCAGACACTTGTGCAGCACAGTAAATGTCATAAAGGTGATTTAAATGCCCCAGGCACCTCTACAGCACAATAAAAAATTGGGGGCTCAAGGTGAGAAAACAACAAAAACCCCAAGAAACAAGCAAGACACAGCCTGAGGAGAGAGGCAACATCAGTCCTCCGGGGATCCTGGGCCCAAAAGACCTTAGCATTAAAGTGAAGACAAACACATTTGCTTTCAGACACCCCAGCAAAACTTGGGGGTTTAATCTCCTGAAAGGTGGTGGCTTTGCAGGGTTAAGTGTTCTCTTTTCATAGAACCACAGAATCAGCCAGGTCGGAAAAGACCTCAGAGATCATTAAGTCCAACCTATTACCTAGTACCTAACACCTCCTGACAACTAAACCATGGCTCCAAGTGCCACATCCAATCCCTTTTTGAACACCTCCAGGGATGGTGTCTCCACCACCTCCCTGGGCAGCACATTCCAATGGCCAGTCTCTCTTGCTGGGAAGAACTTTCTCCTCACCTCCAGCCTTAACTTCCCCTGGCACAGCTTGAGACTGTGTCCTCTTGTTGTGGTGCTGGTTGCCTGGGAGAAGAGACCAACCCCCACCTGGCTACAACCTCCCTTCAGGGAGTTGGAGAGAGCAAGAAGGTCTCCCCTGAGCCTCCTCTTCTCCAGGTTAAGCAACCCCAGCTCCCTCAGCCTCTCCTCACAGGGCTGTGCTCCAGACCTCTCCCCAGCCTCGTTGCCCTTCTCTGGACACGTTCAAGTGATGAGAGCTTTCTCTTGTGAAGTAGGAGATTCTTAAATGCAGTGTCCTTCTTCTGCTTGTAAGATTTGCACCTCTTCTTTTCCTTTCTGAGAAAGTGACTCTCATTTTAAGCTCTTCTTGATATCAAAATAGTTATATCATGGAAAAAAAAAAAAAAAAAAAACAAAAAAAACAATAAAACCCCCCACCAAACCCAAACAGAAAAAGCAGCCCTGGAAAACTCCTACTCCTAGAAGGAGGGTAAAACAAGGGAGGAAAAAAATACCCTTAAAGTCTAATGGTTCTGCATATGATCCAGAATTATCAGGTTCATAGTATCATAGAATCAGTCAGG
This sequence comes from Picus viridis, assembly GCA_033816785.1. NCBI lineage: Eukaryota > Metazoa > Chordata > Aves > Piciformes > Picidae > Picus > Picus viridis. The sequence goes on along the minus strand of CM066575.1, from coordinate 44,001,465 downwards.
GCTGGAAGGGACCACAAGGATCATCTAGTTCCAACCCCCCTGCCATGGGCAGGGACACCCCACACTAGAGCAGGCTGGCCAGAGCCTCATCCAGCCTGGGCTTAAACACCTCCAGGGACGGGGCCTCAACCACCTCCCTGGACAAAGCATTCCAGGTTCTGATAACTGTTATTATTATTCACAGGCTCACAGGATGGCAGGGGCTGGAAGGGACCCAAAGAGATCATTGAGTCCAACCCCCTTGCCAGAGCAGGACCATACAATCTAGCTCAGGTCACACAGGAACACATCCAGACAGGCCTTGAAAGTCTCCAGAGAAGGAGGCTCCACAATCTCTCTGTTCCAGTGCTCTGTGACCCTTATAGCAAAAAGTTCCCCCTTGTGCTGAGGTGGAACCTCCTGTGCTGCAGCTTCCACCCAGTGCTCCTTGTCCTATCCCAGGGAGCAAGTGAGCAGAGTCTGTCCCCTCCCTCCTGACCCCCAGCCCTCAGATATTTATAGACATTGATTAAATCCCCTCTATGTCTTCCCTTTTAAAGACTAAAAAGCCCCAGGTCCCTCAGCCTCTCCTCTGCAGGCAGTGCTCCAGCCCCCTGATCATCCTCGTGCTCTAGGGCTTGCTAATAAATGTGACATAAAAAGGCAATAAAAGTTTGGATTAAAACAAACAAACAAACAAACCCCAGAATCAATCCCAGAACCAAAGATAAGAGCCCAGCTCTCCCATGAACCGCTGGCTGCCATCACTTAGCAACTGTATGGTGCTGGTCCTGTTTCCCTTCTCATGCCTGGTAAAGATGTTTTGAGCAGAGGAGAAAAGAACCAATGGAGAGAGATCAGAAAAGCTGTGGTGGGGGGAACAGGAATACTTCAGTCTAGGCAAAATCATTATGTTCCCTTTTAAAACTATAACCATCTGATATTTAATCTATTTTTTTAATGCACATATACATAATGCCCTCACATTAGAAGAAGAAATTCTCTCCAAAGGAAATGAGCCATCACTTGAGTGTGCTTAATGGATTAAGAACTACAGGGGATTTTAGGTGCAATTGCACTTAAATTCTGCCTTTCTTACCTCAGAACAATGTTGACAACGTGCAGGAGGCAGCTAATGCAATGCCTGCTAAGCATTCTGAGCGTTAGGGTTAGACATCTGGAGGGAGGCTCTTGCTGTATGGGGGTTTTGTAACCCAGAATTTGAACTGTAGATATCCAAAGATCACACAAGATCGTTTTTTGCTTCCTTTTTTTATTCCCCTTTCCTTGTGCCTGTCTCTCCCTTGATTTCCTGCACAACAGCTCAAAGGGCTTCCATTCGTGATTTAAAGCTTCGAAATATAAATGCTTCTTTCTCCTTTGTCGGTACCATGGACAGGGGCACCGAGTGCACCCCCAGCAGCTCTGCTGACAACACCAAGCTGCGTGGTGCAGCAGGCACAGGCTGCGGGGAAGGGACCCATCCAGAGGGACCTGGACAGGCTGCAGAGCTGAGACAATGACGACCTCAGGAGGTTCAACAAGACCAAGAGCAAGGTCCTGTGGCTGGGTCAGGGAAATCCCAAGCACTGATATAGGCTGGGCAGGGACTGGCTGGAGAGTAGCCCTGAAGAAAAGGCCCTGGGGGTGCTGGGGGAGGAGAAGCTCAACAGGAGCCAGCAGGGAGCACTTGCAGCCCAGAGAGCCAATTCCATCCTGAGCTGCAGCAAGAGAAGCATAGCCATCAGGGAGAGGATGGTGATTGTGATTCTCCCCCTCTGCTCCACTCTGGTGAGACCCCACCTGGAGTACTGTGTCCAGTTCTGGAGCCCCTCTTACAGAAAGAATCTGGAGGTGCTTGAAGGTGTCCAGGGATGGGCCACAAAGATAAGCAGAGGGCTGGAGCTGCTCTGCTATGAGGACAGACTGAGGGAGTTGGGGCTGTTCAGTCTGGAGAAGAGAAGGCTCTGAGGAGACCTAATTGTGGCCTTCTAGTATCTGAAGGGGGCTCCAAGAAAGCTGGGGAGGGACTTCTGATGGCGTCAGGGAGTGATAGGAGCAGGGGGAATGGAGCAAAACTACAAGTGGGTAGATTCAGATTGGATGTCAGGAAGTTCTTCCCCATGAGGGTGATGAGAGTCTGGCACAGGTTGCCCAGGGAGGTGGGTGGTGGAAGCCTCATCCTTGGAGGCTTTTAAGGCCAGGCTGGATGTGGCTGTGAGCAACCTGCTGTAGTGTGATGTGTCCCAGCCCATGGCAGGGGGGTTGGAACTGGCTGATCCTTGAGGTCCCTTCCAGCCCTGACAATTCTGTGATCCTGTGACTGTGTGAAATTCCCAGCAATTGGTGTAAGTTAAGCTTTTTTTGTGTAAGACAAGCTTTAATACATTCATGAATCTTTGGACCCTTTAAAATACTCTAGACCCTTTCTGAAGTGCTGACCTTTACAGTCAACACTCCTCTTCCAGAAGTGCTCTCATGCCAGCTAAAACAGTTCTGTAATACTGTTATTTTAACAGAAGAAGCTTTCATTTTGATTCCTGCTCCCATTTACCAAAGAAAAAAGGCTGTTCCAACATCTAAATGCAAATGTTAAGCTCCTTGATCCCTCCATCCTGTCACTACCGTTGCAACAATGTAAGGCTGTATGGGTTACTAACCTGTTTCTGGATCCACTGAGAAATATGGCTGTCCCTGGAGAATGCTGTACACCACTTTGGCACTGTTTCCATAGTTGGCATCATCAGCATCTGTGGCTGTCACTTGAAGAACAGATGTACCTAAAAGGGTACCAATCAAGGAAGCTCATCAGATTTGACCTCATTCTTGTCAACCACATGCAGCAGCTTCAGCATCCAGGTAAAACAAATGAAAGCAAACAGCAGTTGGTGGAGGAATTCAGTGTTACCCGCCCCCAGGCAAATGACAAATGGCACCCCTGCACAGGGCAGGGGGGTTGGAACTGGATCATAGAATCAACAAGAGTTTAGGCTCTGTCAGGATTCACTGTTTGGTGCTGATTGATATCTTTTAGCAGTTTGCTTTTTCACTCTTTCCTCACACTTCCCATCTAACAAAATACCTTTGGTTTTACAGCAATCATTTTTTTTGTCCTGCTAAAAACTACCCTCACCTTGAATATCAGAGAAGCATAGAAGCATGGAAGCATAGAATCAATAAGGTAGGAAAAGACCTCAGATATCATCAAGTCCAACCTATTACCTAATACCTAACACCTCCTGACAACTAAGCCCACGGCTCCAGGTGCCACATCCAAGCCTTTTTTGAACACCTCCACTGATGGTGACTCCACCACCTCCATGGGCAGCACATTCCAATGGCCAGTCTCTCTTGCTGGGAAGAACTTTCTCCTCCAGCCTAAACCTCCCCTGGCACAGCTTGAGACTGTGTCCTCTTGTTCTGGTGATGCTCCCTCAGCCTTTCTTCACAGGGCTGTGCTCCAAATCCCTCCTCAGTCTCGTTGCCCTTCTCTGGACACATTCAAGTCCTTAAATGGAGAAGCCCAGAACTGGACACAGGACTCAAGGTGCGCCCTAACCAGTGCTGAGCACAGGGGCAGAATGACTTCCCTGCTCCTGCTGGCCACACTGTTCCTGATGCAGGCCAGGATGCCATTGAATCATATAATCATGGAATTGTCAGGGTTGGAAGGGACCTCAAGGATCATCCAGTTCCAACCCCCTCCCATGGGCAGGGACACCCCACACCAGACCAGGTTGCTCACAGCCACATCCATCCTGGCCCCAACAAGCTCCAGGGATGAGGCCTCCACCACCTCCCTGGGCAAGGTGTTGGCACCATCCCCAGCGTCCAGTTCTCACGCTCTTTTTCTGTCTCCAAATCGATGAAGTCAGACTGAATAAAACAACAAGAAGAAAAATCACTTCCTACCTGGTTTTAAAGATTCCTTTTAAAGTTAGCTTAATTGTGCCATAAAAAAAATCAGGATTTCCTTTCTCTGTTGATCAGTTATCTACATAATTGCCATCTATTTGCCGCTAAACAATCACTGCATTTCCCCCTTCGCCCCCCAGCATTTTGTATGTGAATGGCTTACTCATGCCCTGTGATCACCATGAGGAGAATGCAGGCTGCATGGAATTAAGAGCACTCTAAGCTGCAATTTATGGATTGGAAGCAAATGGAAGCTTCTCCAAAGACTTTCCTGCAAGACACATAAACTGACAAACCTCTTCCTTGCAAGCTTTTGTTTCCAAGCAATTTTCAAGGTGTCAGGATACATTTTGCTAACACAATCCAGAGCTGACAAATGTCTGCCTGAATGTAGGCAGCCCAATGGCTGGAAGTGTAAAGGTCCTTAATGTCTTGCCAAGGATAGAAAGCTGCCCTAGAGGAAGGGCTCTTTACCCTGTTTGTGGATGGTTACTTTTAATGCCCTCAGTTTCCTTACAGGTAAGAAGTCTTGTGAGCACTGTCCACTTAACTGATAATATATTATCACAGAGTCATAGAAATAACCAGGTTGGAAAAGACCTTCAAGATCATCAAGTCCAACCTATCACCCAACACCATCTAATCAACTCAACCATGGCACCAAGTGCCTCATCCAGAATGATTTTAAACACTCCCAGTGATAGTGAGTCCACCACCTCCCTGGGCAGCACATTCTGAGGGCAAATCTCTCTTTCTGGGAAGAATTTCTTCCTCACATCCAGCCTGAACCTCCCCTGGCACAGCTTGAGACTGTGTCCTCTTGTTCTGGCTGCCTGGGAGAAGAAACCAACCCCCCTGGATACATTCTCCCTTCAGAGAGTTGGAGAGAGCAAGAAGGTCTCCCCTGAGCCTCCTCTTCTGCAGGCTAAGCAAGCCCAGCTCCCTCAGCCTCTCCTCACAGGGCTGTGCTCCAGACCCCTCCTCAGCTTTGTTGCCCTTCTCTGGACACCTTCCAGCAGCTCAACATCTTTCCCAAACTGAGGGGCCCAGAACCGGACACAGGACTCAAGGTGTGGCCTAAGCAGTGCTGAGCACAGGGCAGAATGACTTCCCTGGTTCTGGCCAGGATGCCATTGCCCTTCTTGGCCACCTGTGCACACTGCAGGCTCATGTTCAGCCTACTCTCAACTATTACCCGCAGGTCCCTTTCTGCCTGGCTGCTCTCCAGCCACTCTGAACCCTGGCGTCCTGGCTGGGATCAGCAATGCTGTGTCCAGCAGGAGCAGGAAAGGGATTGTCCCCTGCTACTCAGCTCTGGTGAGGCCACTCCTTGGGTATTGTGACCATTTTTGGGCACCTCAGTACAAGAGAGATGTGGAGGTGCTGGAGCCAGGACAGAGGAGGGCAAGGAAGCTGGGAAGGGCCTGGAGAATAAATCTGATGAAGAGCAACTAAAGGAGCTGGGGATGGTTAGTTTGGAAAAGAGGAGGCTGAGGGGAGACCTCTTTGCTGTTTACAGCTACCTGAAAGTAGGTTGTAGAAAGGCTGCTGCTGGTCTCTACTCACAGGTAATTAAAGATAGAAGAAGAGGGAATGGCCTCAAGCTGCCACTGGGTAAGTTTAGACTGGACAGTAGGAAAAGTTTTATTCAGAGTGGTCAGGGATTGGAATGTGCTGCCCAGGGAGGTGGTGGAGTCCCCAGGACTGGATGTGTTTAAAGGAGTTTTGGATGTGGTGCTTGGAGTTGTGGTTTAAAGGTAAACCTTTTTGAGCAGGGTTTTAGGTTGGACTTGGTGATCCTGAGGCTCTTTTCCTACCTGAATGTTTCTGTGATTCTGTGATTCCCTACCCTGTTTTTCCTTCACCTGCAGTGCCTCCAGAATGAAGTTCTCCCAGATAACTTGCAGTCAAGTGTCTTGCTTGGCTGTAAATTTAGAAGATGCTCATTTACCTGTGACTAATGGCACCCAAGTGAATCATCGCTGCTGTCACTCTTCAAGTGCAGAAGATGGATGGGGGAAAGTAGGAATCCAGCGCAATCAGAGGAGATTTATGAGAGTACATGTAATTAGGTCTTGTTAAATGCATCTCTTCTCTCATACCCTGAAATATTGCTTTGCACATAATAGTTTTCCCTACATAATAGTAACAATTCCCACTGTTTCAGGTTATCTTAAGAGCGTGACAGGAGGGGAGGAATTCTTCTTTCTCTGCACCAACCCAGCAGAGCCAAGTTGTAAAAATGTTTTGTCACAATCTATCAAACTCTGCAGAGCTTTTTTTCTTTTCACTATGAGCAATCCAGAGTACTTTTTGCCTGCTTAAACAGTCAGAGGTCATCTGTGTGCCAAGCTCAGCTTTAGCCTGGAGAGGAAAAGGCTCTGTTGAGACCTAACAGCAAACTTCTAGTCGCCAAATGGGCCCTACAAGGATGGAACCCTCAAGATAGGAACGACATGGACCTGATGGAGTAGGTCTAGAGGAAGGCCACAAAAATGATCAGGGAGTTGGAACATCTCTGGTAGAAAGACAGGCTGAGGGAGCTGGGGGTGTTCAGCTTGGAGAAGAGGAGACTCAGGGAGACCTAATAGAAGTCTTTCAGTACCTGAAGGGGGCTTACAAGGGGGATGGAGAAAGACTGTGTACAAAGGCCTGCAGTGACAGGGTAAGGGGCAATGGCCTCAAACTAGACAAAAGAAGATTGAGATTGGATGTTAGGAACAAATGGAACGCTGCAACAGGTTGCCCAGGGAGGTGGTTGTGGCCCCATCCCTGGAGGTATTCAAGGTGAGGCTGGACAGGGCTGTGGGCAACCTGATCTAGTGGAGGATGTCCCTGCTGAGTGCAGAGGGGTTGGACTGCATGAGCTTGGGAGGCCCCTTCTAACCATTCTATGATTCTGTAAAGGTGATCTTGAAGAAGTGAATATATCAGAGCAATTTCTTCTGCTAACAGTGTCCAGCAGACCTGCTAGTCTGGATGAAAAATGGAGACAGTCCTTTAGAAGTCTGATGTTCCACGAGTCCTACCAAATTTGTTTCAAATCTGAAACAAAAAACCCAAGACCAAACAGCTTGAATCCCCTCAGAAGTAAAGGGGAAAGGAGAGTCAGTGCCATTTAGTAGCCTATAAAAAGCAAAAGAAGTCACCAGTAGGATCATGTGCTTACACTGTGTGCCATCTGGAAGTGGAGAATCAAGGGAAATGCTTCTCTTCATCCCACATTTCGCTTAACTAATCCTTAAATGTCTCCATCAGGAACACTTAAGCACTGTGTCCTCTTGAGCTAAGCCCTGCCTTGGGATTGGCACACAGTTTGAGTGTGGTCACAAAAACTGAATGCACTTTAACTTCCTTTCCCTCCTGGATTGTTTTGATTTAAAATAAACTTGAAGCCTGTTTTGAGAATGATTTTTGTGTTTGTTTGTTTTGTTACTTTAAACTATTTATTGATTTTAAGGAAAGATTACAGAGTCTAGTGCAGTCTTTTGGGGAATATCTGCCTTTGTCTCATTGGAATGTGCATCTTGACTTCCAGTTCTGGTGTCCCCAGCACAAGAAGGACAGAGAGCTGTTCAGACAATTCAGAGGAGAGCCACAAAGATGATCCAAGGGCTGGAGTACCTCTGCCATGAGGATAGGCTGAGGGAGCTAGAGTTGTTAAGGAGAAGAGAAGAGAATCAGAGAGAATCAGAGAAGAGAAGAGAAGAGAAGAGAAGAGAAGAGAAGAGAAGAGAAGAGAAGAGAAGAGAAGAGAAGAGAAGAGAAGAGAAGAGAAGAGAAGAGAAGAGAAGAGAAGAGAAGAGAAGAGAAGAGAAGAGAAGAGAAGAGAAGAGAAGAGAAGAGAAGAGAAGAGAGAAGAGAAGAAAGAGAAGAGAAGAGAAGAGAAGAGAAGAGAAGAGAAGAGAAGAGAAGAGAAGAAGAGAAGAGAAGAGAAGAGAAGAAGAAGAGAAGAGAAGAGAAGAGAAGAGAAGAGAAGAGAAGAGAAGAGAAGAGAAGAGAAGGAGAAGAGAAGGAAAGAGAAGAGAAGAGAAGAGAAAGAAGAAAGAGAAGAGAAGAGAAGAGAAAGAAGAGAAGAGAAGAAAGAAAGAAGAGAAGAGAAGAGAAGAGAAGAAAGAGAAGAGAAGAGAAGAGAAGAGAAAAGAAAAGAAAAGAAAAGAAAAAGAAAAGAAAAGAAAAGAAAAGAAAAGAAAAGAAAAGAAAAGAAAAGAAAAGAAAAGAAAAGAAAAGAAAAGAAAAAAAAGAAAAGAAAAGAAAAGAAAAAAGAAAAGAAAAGAAAAGAAAAGAAAAGAAAAGAAAAGAAAAGAAAAGAAAAGAAAAGAAAAGAAAAGAGAAAAATAAGAGAAAATAAGAAAAATAAGAAGAGAAGAGAAAAGAGAAGAATCCTTTTAATTAAAGACAGCTATGCCTTATAAAAGCATGAAATTGTTAGGGTTAGAAGGGACCTTAAGGATTGCATAATGTAAAAGAGCTGCATTTAACACAGTCCAGCCTTGAAGATTCCACTTGGCAAGAAGATTGTCGCTCCAAAGGTGCTGTGCTGTGCTGTGCTGTGCTGTGCTGTGCTGTGCTGTGCTGTGCTGTGCTGTGCTGTGCTGTCTGTTGCTGCAGGAACTCAGCACATTTCATAGAACTGCGAGGGTTGAAAGGGACCTCAAGGATCGTCCAGTTCCAACCCCCCTGCCATGGGCAGGAACACCTCACACTAGAGCAACTTGCTCACAGCCACATCCATCCTGGCCTTCAAAACCTCCAGGCATGAGGCTTCCACCACCTCCCTGGGCAAGCTGTGCCAGGCTCTCACCACCCTCATGGGGAAGAACTTCTTCCTAACATCCAATCTCAATCTACCCATTTCTAATTTTGTTCCATTCCCCCTAGACCTATCACTCCCTGACACCCTCAAAAGTCCCTCCCCAGCTTTCTTGTAGGCCCCCTTCAGATACTGGAAGGCCACAAGAAGGTCTCCTCTGAGCCTTCTCTTCTCCACACTGAAACAGCCCCAACTCTCTCAGTCTGTCCTCATAGCAGAAGTGCTCCAGCCCTCTAATCATCCTTGTGGCCCTTCTCTGGACCCTTTCAGCACCTCCAGATCCTTCCTGTAATAGGGGCTCCAGAACTGGACACAGTACTCCAGGTGGGGTCTCACCAGAGTGGAGCAGAGGGGGGAGAATTCCCTGCCTCGACCTGCTGGCCACAATTCTCTTGCTGCAGCCCAGGCTCTGCTTGGCTCTCTGGGCTGCAAGTGCTCACTGCTGGCTCCTCCTGAGCTTCTCCTCCACCAGCACCCCCAGGGCCTTTTCTAGGGCTGCTCTCCAGCCAGTCCCTGCCCAGCCTATATTGGTGCTTGGGATTGCCCTGGCCCAGCTGCAGGACCTTGCCCTTGGTCTTGTTGAACCTCATGAGGTTGTCATAGTCTCAGCTCTGCAGCCTGTCAAGCTCCCTCTGGATGGATCCCTTCCCTCCAGCCTGTGTCTGCTGCACCACAGAGCTTGATGCTGTCAGCAGAGCTGCTGGGGGTGCACTCGGTGCCACTGTCCATGGTACCAACAAAGATGTTGAACAAGCCTGGTGCCAGTACTGATCCCTGAGGGACTCCACTTGTCACTGGCCTTCACTTAGACATGGACACATTGACAGCCACCCTTTGGGTGCCGCCCTCAAGCCAGTTCTTTATCCACTGAATGGTCCATCCTTGGAACCCATCCTGCAAACAGCTCTGAACTGAATCATAACACAGGGGTTTATGAGAACCAAGGAAGGCAATGAAATAGAGCAACAAACTCAGCCCTAATCGTGAAGTTATTGGTAAAGAGACCAAACTAATTTGCATCCTTCTAATTTAAGACAGCTATGCCTTATCATCATCCTCACCTGAACTGTACCCAGAGAATGGGGAGGTTTTCATTGATTTGTTTATTTATAGTCTAGATTACCTCACCAGCAGCCTTTTACCTGCACTTGGCAGTAGAAACCAGGATGATTTAAAACACAAATTAGGCTATTAGGTTAGAAAGGAGGAAGCTTTCTGAGATAATTCCACAGGTACCAACAGGAGCACAAAGTGAAGGAGTGAATTAGAGCCTGGGAAGAGTTGGAGGGGGGAAGGTGTTTTAGCTTTGTTCTTTGTTCCTCACCATCCCACTCTGTTTTCAATGGGTAATAAATTACATTCATTTTCCCAAGCCAAGTCTGTTTTGCCCTTAATGGTAATTGGTGAGTGACAATCCTGTATTTATTTCAACCCATGAGCTTTTCCATCTTATTTTCTCCCCATGTCCCATAGAGGGGGAGGAATTAGAGAGCAGCTAAGTGGGCACCTGGTAGCCAGCCAAGATCAAACACACCACATGAGCAAACTGCTGTGAAAGATGACAGAGAAGATGTGAGAGAGACTGCAGTAGCAGTCTCGGGAGCGATGAGATTACTGTTCTGCAAAACAAAGTGAACTTCAACCCAGTCCAACCAGCAGGAATGGGAACTAAATCTCAGAGTTCTCAAGGGGCATATTTTACTTTAGTCTCCTTCCTCTCTTCCTCTTTTCCTCCCTTTCTCCCTTTCTCCCCTTTCTCTCCTTCCCTTTCTCTCCTTCCCTTTCTCTCCTTCCCTTTCTCTCCTTCCCTTTCTCTCCTTCCCTTATTTCTCCCTTTCCCTTTCATCCTCTCTCTTTCTTTCTCTCCCCCTCTCCCTTCCTGTCACTTCCTTTCCCTTCCTTCCAAATTAATTCATTAGTTACTTCCTCCTTCCCTTCTTTCTCTTCCTTCCCTTTCTCTCTTCTCTCTCTTCTCTTCCTCTCTCTTTTATATCTCTCCTTTGCTTTCTTTTTCCCCCTCTCTCTCTTACTCCTTTTCTCTCTTTCCCTTTCACTTTGGTGAATGCTCAATCCCTCTTTCTCAGAGTTTGCCTATCGTGTTGCCTTTGTGTCTCAAAGAGAAAGATTAGGCACTTGGTTTTAGGCATTGGCCTTCTCACACAAGGGTTTCAAAAAGCCATTTGGAAATGAAAAAACTAATTAAATCCCCAAGGGCTGACCCAAGATGTGTTTTAGAGCATCAGACAACTTCCTTTCTGTTTCTTTCTCAAGTCAGCTCTTGTCAAAATTGGCAGTTATTGGAAAGTTCTGGTTTTCACAGACACCTTTTGTGTGTGAGTGCCTCCAGCTCTGCTTCAGAGTGAGCTCCACTCAAAGCAGAGAGGCTGCATCATATTCAGAAATAGAAGACCAGCTGGGGGAAGTGGAGAGGCAGGAAGGGCTTCATCTCCCTAAAGGAAAAGCTCTTGTGCTTGCTTCCTGGTTTGGAGCACAATGACAACCTGCTGTTCATCAAGTTTATTCACGGAGGGAAGATTTTAGAAGTGGATTACTTTGCAAGCTCAGAAGATGTGGGAGGGATCTGGAAAACCTCTGGAGGCAAAACGAGGAATTTTGTTCAGCTGAGAGCCTCCAGAAGACACCCAGAGAGAGAGTTTGCTCAGGCAGTGTGACTGCAAGGGTTATTTTCATGCAGACATGTTATGGAGATGCCCCTTCTGAAGACACAAATCACATTCTAAGTGTGCTACAGAAACGTTGAGAGGAATTAAGCCACTTCATTTGTTGAGAGTGTCTTTTTAACCTTTGAGAGCAGCCTGTGCTTAGGCAAAACACTGGAGAAATAACTAAGTAGGAGCAGTCATAAGGCACTACTCAAGCCTAAGAACAGGGAGAACTCACCACCAGTGATCTCATTATGGTGTCAGCTGGGCTACATCACTGCAAACTACTTACCATACAAAGGGTAGGAATAAGAAAGGTTGAGATACAACCCTTAGGTTTGGACTGGAAGGCAACTTGAGGAACTGCAGATTCAACTTTGCTCTCTTATACATGACTTTAGCCTAGACTAGGCTGCATGTGGGACGGAGCAATCCCTAGCACCGATATAGGCTGGGCAGGGACTGGCTTGAGAACAGCCCTGAAGAAAAGGACCTTGGAGTGCTGGTGGAGGAGAAGCTCAACAGGAGCCAGAGAGCACTTGCAGCCCAGAAAGCCAATCCCATCCTGGGCTGCAGCAAGAGAAGCATAGCCAGCAGGTCAAGGGAGGTTGGATTGGTTGATGGGTTGGACGTGTTGATCTTGAAGGTCTCTTTCAACCTGGTGTAGTGTAGTGTAGTGTAGTGTAGTGTAGTGTAGTGTAGTGTAGTGTAGTGTAGTGTAGTGTAGTGTAGTGTAGTGTAGTGTAGTGTAGTGTAGTGTATTCTCCCCCTCTGCTCCACTCTGCTGAGACCACACCTGGAGTCCTGTGTCCAGTTCTGGAGCCTCTATTACAGGGATGATCTGGAGGTGCTGGAAGATGTCCAGAGAAGGGCCATGAGGATGAGCAGAGGGCTGGAGCTGCTCTGCTGAGGACAGACTGGGGGAGTTGGGGCTGTTCAGTGTGGAGAAGAGAAGGCTCTGAGGAGAGTCTGTTATGGCCTTCTAGTATCCTAAGAGGACCTCCAAGAAAGCTGGGGAGGGACTTTTTAGGGTGTCAGGGAGGGATAGGACCAGGGGGAATGGAACAAAACTAGAAATGGGTAGATTCAGATTGGATGTTAGGAAGAAGTTGTTCCCCATGAGGGTGGTGAGAGCCTGGCACAGGTTCCCCAGGGAGGTGGTGGAAGCCTCATCCCTGGAGGTGTTTGCAGCCAGGCTGGATGTAACTGTGAGCAACCTGCTCTAGTGTGAGGTGACCCTGCCCATGGCAGGGGGGTTGGAACTGGCTGATCCTTGAGGTCCCTTCCCACCCTAACAATTCTATGATTCTATGTGAAGCCCTGGAAGATGAAAGGACCTTGGCTTGACATAATCTCTGAAGGACAGCATCGCTAACAAGGCAGAACATAGCCCATTGTACCGCACCGCAGCGGGAGCAAAAGTGCTGATGTACAGAATTGAGGCCCATTATGCCTTTGTTCAGGGATTATAGTGCTACAGCTGAGCATCTACTGAAATAAAAGGAAGAAAAATGGCTGCATCAAACAATGCTTTGGGTAAGCATGAGTCAGGGGCTCTTAATGCTATATTCAAAGTCTAATCTAGAGAGGTCAGATCCTCTGGTTTTCTTTTTGTTTTGTTTTGTGGGGACATAGATAATAGGAAAGAATAAATTTGTGGCAGTAAAGTATACAGACAAACAGTATTGCATAATGTAAAGGAGCTGCATTTAACACAGTCCAGCCTTGAAGGTTCCACTTGGCAAGAAGATTGTCGCTCTATGGGTGCTGTGCTGTGCTGTGCTGTGCTGTGCTGTGCTGTGCTGTCTGTTGCTGCAGGAACTGAACACATTTCATAGAATCATAGAATTGTCAGGGTTGGAAGGGAGCTCAAGGATCAGCCAGTTCCAACCCTCCTGCCATGGGCAGGGACATCTCACACTACAGCAGGTTGCTCACAGCCACATCCAGCCTGGCCTTCAAAACCTCCAGGAAGGAGACTTCCACCACCTCCCTGGGCAACCTGTGCCAGGCTCTCACCACCCTCATGGGGAACAACTTCTTCCTCACAGCCAATCTGAATCTACCCATTTTTAGATTTGTTTCATTCCTCCTGGTCCTATCACTCTCTGACACCCTAAAAAGTCCTTCCCCAGCTTTCTTTAGCCCCCTTCAGATACTGGAAGGCCACAATTAGGTCTCCCCTGAGCCTCCTCTTCTGCAGGCTAAGCAACCCCAGCTCCTTCAGCCTCTCCTCACAGGGCTGTGCTCCAGACCCCTCCCCAGCCTCTGGACACGTTCAAGAGTCTCAATGTCTTTCCTAAAATGAGGAACCCAGAACTGGACACAGGACTCAAGGTGTGGCCTCAGCAGTGCTGAGCACAGGGCAGAATGACTTCCCTGCTCCTGCTGGCCACACTCTTCCTGATGTAGGCCAGGATGCCATTGGCCTTCTTGAACACCTGGGCACACTCCTGTCTCATGTTCAGCCTACTATCAACCACTACCCCCAGGCCCCTTTTCTGCCTGGCTGCTGTCCACCACTTTGTCCCCAGCCTGCAGCAGTGCCACTGTTATGGCCAATGTGTAGAAAAATCTGTCAAATGACATTTTTAGCTGGTGTTAGAAACTGATGGATGAAAGAATCTCTCCTGCTTTTCCCTGCAATATTTTGTATGCTGCTGTCACTTCCCTGGCATTATCTCTAACTTCATGTGGTGTGACCCAGGGGAAAACAGCAGCAGAAAAAGAACATTGACCTTGAGCAATCCATTTTTATGATTATTTAGCTCCTTAAACTTTTCTCTTTTTAGATTTAGAGGGACAGTGGGTAAGGGATAATGGAAGGCAGCACAAGTAGGAGCAGAGAGACCAAAAGAAGAAAAAGAGCACCACTCATCCTGGCTGTAGCATGAGACCTTCTTATCTGGAGTGCTAGAATGCTCTGTAAATCTTAAATTTGTGAACTATTTCAGTTCTTCAGAAGCAGTGCTTTGAATCTTGTCAGGGCTCCAGACCTCCAATCATCCTCATGACCCTTCTCTGGACATGCTCCAGCACCTCCAGATGCATCCTGTACTAGGGGCTCCAGAACTGGACACAGTATTCCAGGTGGGCTCTCAGCAGAGTGGAGCAGAGGGGGAAGAATCACGTCCCTCTCCCTGCTGGCTGTGCTTCTCTTGCTGCAGCCCAGGATGGGATTGGCTTTCTGGGCTGCAAGTGCTCACCGCTGGCTCAGGATGACCTTCTCATCCCCCAGCACCCCCAAGTAGCTTTCTTTGCTTCCATCCCAAGCAGAGCTGGTCTGACAATTTTATACTGGGGGAAGTTTCTCCAAATTAGCTGGGGGTGGTTGGTGGTGATGTAATTTCAGCCCACCACAACTGCATAAAATCTTCTGTATCTAACTACACACAGAAGAAATGTCAGAGGGGGGAAAAAATAGCTGTAAATGGACATTTGGATGTTACAGAGATTATGTACATTAATCACCAAATAAAGACCATGCAGGGAAAGGTTAAGTCACTTAACAGCCAAAACTGCAAACCCCCAAAATGGACCAAATTGAAAAGCTAGGTTCACATTTTAAAGTGTTTCAAAGTGCACTTTGGCCACAACAACCCTATGCAGAGTTACAGGCTGAGCACAAGCCCTATGAGGAGAGGCTGAGGGAGCTGGGATTGTTTAGCCTGGAGAAGAGGAGGCTCAGGGGAGACCTTATAGCTGTCTACAACTACCTGAAGGGTGGTTGTAGCCAGGTGGGGGTTGGTCTCTTCTCTCAGGCAAGCAGCACCAGAACAAGAGGACACAGTCTCAAGCTGTGCCAGGGGGAGTTTAGACTGGAGGTGAGGAGAAAGTTCTTCACAGAGAGAGCTGTTAACCATTGGAATGTGCTGCCCAGGGAGGTGGTGGAGTCCTCTGTCCCTGAAGGGGTTCAAGAGGGGATTGGACGTGGCACTTGGTGCCATGGTTTAGTCATGAGGTCTGTGGTGACAGGTTGGACTTGATGATCTTTGAGGTCTCTTCCAACCTTAGTGATACTGCGATACTGTGATGGAATGGAATGGAATGGAATGGAATGGAATGGAATGGAATGGAATGGAATGGAATGGAATGGAGTGGAGGAGTGGAGTGGAGTGGAGTGGAGTGGAGTGGAGTGGAGTGGAGTGGAGTGGAGTGGAGTGGAGTGGAGGGAGGGAGTGGAGTGGAGTGGAGTGGAGTGGAGTGGAGTAGAGTGGAATAGAGTGGAGGGAATGGAGTAGAATAGAGTGGAATGGTATAGAATAGAATAGAATAGAATAGAATAGAATAGAATAGAATAGAATAGAATAGAATAGAATTGAATTGAATTGAATTGAATTAACCAGATTGGAAAAGACCTCAAAGCCCATCAAGTCCAACCTATCACCCAACACCATCTGATCAACTCAACCATGGCACCAAGTGCCTCATTCAGGCTCTTCTGAAACACCTCCGATGATGGGGACCCCAGCACCTCCCTGGGCAGCACATTCCAATGGGGATGTTTAAGAATAAAAGGAGTTTTGCTTTTTTCACCTTTTGCTTTTTCCACCTTGATGGCTTATTATTAATTATATAATAATGAATAAGATAAAAATGCTGCTAAATGTGATACAAACGATATCTAGTCTAAACTACACTCATGTAATAAGAAGATATTAATCTTCATGACTGATTATTAATTATATACAGATAGATTATACATGTTATAGGCACTAAAATTACATAATATATGAACAATATCTTATATATACTATAATCATATAATATTCAATTATTAACCTTCATGGCTGGTTATTGATTGTGTGTAGAGAATATAGATTGCCACAACAATTAAATATGTAAGATATAAAGAATATCTAGTCTATACTACAATTATATGGAATAGAATAGAATAGAATAGAATAGAATAGAATAGAATAGAATAGAATAGAATAGAATAGAATAGAATAGACCAGACCAGTTTGGAAGAGACCTTCAAGATCATTGTGTCCAACCTATCATCCAACACCACCTAATTAACTAAACCATGGCACCAAGCACCCCATCAAGTCTCCTCCTGAACACCTGCAGTGATGGTGACTCCACCACCTCCCCGGGCAGCACATTCCAATGGGCAATCACTCTCTCTGTGTAAAACTTCCTCCTAACCTCCAGCCTAAACCTCCCCTGGTGCAGCCTGAGACTGTGTCCTCTTGTTCTGGAGCTGGTTGTCTGGGAGATGAGACCAACACCCACCTGTCCACAGCCTCTCTTCAGGTAGTATTAATAATTATTAATATTATTAAGTTATTACTTTAACAGCATAAAATCATTAAATTATTAATACCATCTATGCTACACTTATATAATATTGCATTATTAATGACTATTAATGCTATGAACTCATTCATTTAATAGCATTAAATTATTAAAGCATTAATACAATCTGTGCCACAACTATATACTACTGAATTATCAGTCTTTACTGCAATTATATAACATTAAATCAATTATTAACTTAATTACATAGAATCATAGAATTGTTAGGGTTGGAAGGGGACTCCAGGTTCATCTAGTTCCAACCCCACTGCCTTGAGCAGGGACCCCAAGTACATATTAATATACTGACAGATATATTAACATATTAACAGATGATATATATTATAACAACTATTGAATATATAAATCATCTGTAATGTACACTATAATTATATAATGCTCATTAAAGTCAGTGGATTATTATTAAGTATTACTGAACCCTGGTTTTCTGTTTCCATCTTTATGTTATGGAAAGGGTATGTGGATTTTCTGAGCCTGTGTAATCTGGTGTAGGTGATCCTGCTCTGGCAGGGGGGTTGCACTGGATGATCTGAGGCTGAGGGAGCTGGGGTTGCTTAGCCTGGAGAAGAGGAGGCTCAGGGGAGACCTTCTTGCTCTCTTCAACTCCCTGAAGGGAGGCTGTAGACAGTCGGGGGTTGCTCTCTTTGCCCAGGCAACCAGCACCAGAACAAGAGGACACAGCCTCAAGCTGCACCAGGGAAGGTTTAGGCTGGAGGTGAGGAGAAAGTCCTTCCCAGCAAGAGAGATTGACCATTGCTGCCCAGGGAGGTGGTGGAATCCCCATCCCTGGAGGTGGACGTGGCTCTTGAAGCCATGGTTTAGTTAGTCAGGAGGTCCTTGATGATCTCTGAGGTCTTTTCCAACCTGATTGATTCTCAGACCTTTCGAGGTCCGTTCCGGTCCCTGCAATTCTGTGATTCTGTGGATTATTTCTTTTCTCTGAAAATAATAAAGGGGGCAAAGTTTGGAAGGATGAAAGCATGGCATGTAATAAAAGGGAGCCCTCTGCAGAGTCTGACAGCTATAGAGGTTCAGACATTCTCGAGTTATGGTGGCAAAGGCACAGCAGAAATTCCAGGCCTGTTCTAGCGGCTGGGTTCCTGAGGCCGTGTTTAGCTTGGCTAACGGGGATCCTGCTGCTGCATTTTAACTGCAGGATATAAAATATGAACCTGCAGATCAAATATTTATTTGAAATAGATCTTTCTCTTAAAGCTAACTCAATAATTCATCTCAGAGGGACTATATGGCAATAATTATCATTCAGGAGTTTTGCAAAGCCGGCAAAGTGGCTTTCATAAGCTTTCGGGGTAAAGTCAAGACAGGCATTCAGAGCTTTGGGGGCTTTATATATATCTAAGCATCTGAAACCAGAGAAAAGATGCAGAGGAGAAAACATAATTATTTCCTGCTGAAATGTGGGAGATGAGAGCTGCCTCTCCTTAGTCATTTGCACACATCTGTAGATTAATGCTTACTGTAAGCCAATTCAAAAATAGAAAACATGATTACAGCACTTGGTTCAGTTTTTGGCTGTTTGTTGGCTCTTCTTGATTTGTTGTTTGTTGTTGTTGTTTTGGGTTTTTTTTTCAACCATCAGACCTACTTCTTCTTCCAAGAGTTTCCTGTTCAAAATAACAAACTGTTCTTCAGGAGCATGTGTGGGAGGTTTTGTGGTACTGAAAATGTGCTGCAACTACAACTATCATAGAATCATAGAATCAGCCAGGTTGGAAGAGACCTCCAAGACCATCCAGTCCAACCTATCACCCAGCCCTACCTAATCAACTAGGCCATGGCACTAAGTGCCTCACCCAGGCTTTTCTTGAAGATCTCCAGGGATGGTGACTCCACCACCTCCCTGAGCAGCACTTTCCAATGGCAAATCACTCTTTCTGTGAAGAACATAACATCCAAACATCCTGCCTGAACCTCCCCTGGCATAGCTTGGGACTGTGTCCTCTTGTTTGGTTGCTGGTTACCTGAGAGAAGAGACCAGCACCCACCTGGCTACAACCTCCCTTCAGGGAGTTGGAGAGAGCAATGAGGTCTCCCCTGAGGCTCCTCTTCTCTGTTCTATCACTAGACATCAGAGTGCAGCCTAAGTCCAATCCAGCAGCAGTTGTGGTGTTTACAGAATGCCAGGAGATAGTCCAGAAACAGTGACAAATAATGGTCCTTCTGAAACAATCATTGCACAACTCATGTTGAAATCTCCCTCACTGGAGAGATTCAAAACCCACCTGGATGTGTTCCTGTCTGATCTGCTCTAGGTGAACCTGCTCTGGCAGGGGGATTGAACTGGATGAGTTTTGGAGGTCCCTTCCAACCACTAACCTTCTCTGGTTCTATGATTTATACTACTGATCTCGCAGACAACAGCATGGCATTAAAACCAGCAGTAGTAATGCCTGTTACCCTGTGTGTTTGACTGCAGTTTCATCTCTCTTTTACACTCTTTCTCTCTTCAGAGAGACTTTCCATATGGGTGTTGAGTGAAAGAAAAAGAGAGAATGTTTTTAAGGTGAGGGAAAGTAGGGCTACGCTGGACGAAGTTGGCGAGGGGTTTGGAACACAAGCCCTGTGAAGAGAGGCTGAGGGAGCTGGGGTTGCTTAGCCTGGAGAAGAGGAGACTGAGGGGTGACCTTCTTGCTCTCTACAACTACCTGAAGGGAGGTTGTAGCCAGGTGGGGGTTGGTCTCTTCTCTCAGGCAGCCAGCACCAGAACAAGAGGACACAGTCTCAGGCTGCGCCAGGGCAGGTTTAGGCTGGATGTTAGGAGGAAGTTCTATACAAACAGAGTGATTGCCCATTGGAATGGGCTGCCCAAGGAGGTGGTGGAGTCACCTCCATTGGAGGTGTTCAGGAGGAGACTTGATGGGGTGCTTGGTGCCATGATCTAGTTGTCTAGGTGGGTTGGATTGGTTGATGGGTTGGACATGATGATCTTGAAGGTCTCTTCCAACCTGGTGTATTGTATTGTATTGTATTGTATTGTATTGTATTGTATTGTATTGTATTGTATTGTACTTCAGCATGAGGGTGCTGAAACTGTGGAATGGGCAGCCCAGGGATGGTGTGGATGCCTCCTCCTTGGGGGAGTTCAAGGCCAGGCTGGAGAAGTCCTTGAGCAGCTGAGTCTAGTTAAGAGGTGTCCCTACTCATGGCAGGGAGGTTGGAGCAGATGATCTTTAAGGTCTCTTCTAACCCAACCCATTCTATGATTCTCAAGGCACAGTCTCAAGCTGCACCAGGGGAAGTTTAGGCTGGATAATGGGAAGATGTTCTTCCCAGCAAGAGAGATTGGCCATTGGAATGTGCTGCCCAGGGAGGTGGTGGAGTCCCCATCCCTGGAGGTGTTCAGGAGCAGCCTGGATGAGGCACTTGGTGCCATGGTTGAGTTGACTAGATGGTGTTGGGTGATAGGTTGGACTTGATGATCTCAAAGATCTTTTCCAACCTGGTTAATTCTGTATTCTGCATTCTCTATGCCTTAGGTTAGCTGTTAAAGACAAGGCATTTTGAGGGGGCATGTTGCAAGCTTCTATGCCGGTGTTGAAACTGGCCATACTTATATTTCATATACAATGTCATTCTATCAAACTTCACTCTTCAGCTGAAGGGAAAGCCATTTGTTCCAACTGCATTTGCAATAAATGTGATTTAATAGGGGGAAAAAATATACATTATAAATTTAACCATTCAAAACATGGCCCTTTATTCTTGTGCATGGTACAGGTCTTATTATGTAGAAGCTCTGAACCAGGAGATGCCTTTGATTAGATCCATAAAATCTGGAAAGTAGGAGGTAAGCATGAAGAAATGAGTGCTAGGTTTAATCAGCTTCTCTTAACAGGATCAATTCAAAGATTAAAAGTATGCTGTGAACTGCTCATCAGCTGCATGCTGCAGTTGTTTAAAGTGAAAGAAATAAACATAAAGAAATAAATAAGTGTAGTCTTACTCATTAATGTCAGCAAGGCAAGTACTTGGACTTGATGATCTCTGAGGTCTTTTCCAACCTTATTGATTCTATGATTCTATGATAATCTTCATCAGTTATAGACAATTCATAGACCTAACATTTCTCAGGCAGTGCCAAAGCACTGGACCCTATTCTATTCTATTCTATTCTATTCTATTCTATTCTATTCTATTCTATTCTATTCTATTCTATGCTATGCTATTCTATTCTATTCTATTCTATTCTATTCTATTCTATTCTATTCTATTCTATTCTATTCTATTCTATTCTATTCTATTCTATTCTATTCTATCCTATCCTATCCTATCCTATCCTATCCTATCCTATCCTATTCTCTTTTATTCATGCTTCTCTCTCAACCCCAATGAAATTGGACTAAGTGACAAGCTTAAGCATGGGCACCATGCTTTTTATCCTATCTAGCCCTTCAGACTTCCTTCCTTATAAACACATTTGAAATTGAATATGACAGGCACACCATCATCAAGTTTACTTCCAAGTGTATCAGCAAAGCAAATTCCAGATGGAAAAGGATTTCTCTGTTTTCCATGTGTCTTTAAAAGAACCATTCATGGACTCTCTGCATTAGACATAGCAGTGCAGCTATTCCCTTCTCATGAATATATAAGAGAGTTCTAAACCACAGACCATTATAATGCTGCCACTGCTGCCAGAGATAAAGATTAGCCTCTGGGTAATATTTTGAAAAGATAGATATTAGTCACAAATGTTGATTGGTGCTTTATTGTCTCTCTCAGCAATGCCACCATCCAGGGCTGATTTTGCAAGCCATCAGAGTAATTTGTGATGAGTAAATAACTCTTGAGGATCTCCCTGTCAGTCCTTTGCCATAGCCTAGGTCTTTCACGCTTCCTCATCAGAGAGACTCTCTCTGCTTTAGAGGAGTGGAGCACTTAATCATGCTAAGTTCTGATGAAAGTGTGCTGTGAATATTATCTATTGCTTTAAATTATTTGACCAAATCTCAGAGAATTGTTTTCCTTTTATGCTATATATCTTTTTTTTTTTCCCTATCCCTCTTCTGCTCTCACCTTGCAGTTTTACTTCAAAGTGCAGCAGTTGTGACTAGCAGTAAGGTTTTATCCAGGAAGGAAAACAATTCTCCCCCACCCCCTAAATAAAGAGAGATGTTTCTTGAGGGGAAGGAGTTCAAATGGTTGGAATGTTACAAAAACCCAAGCAGACAAGACCATATTAAAAAAGAACACCTCACCGTCTAGTGAAGAAGTAATATAAAAGAATGACACGGAGAGAACATTAGAAAGAAAAATAATAGAAAATAACTAATGAGAGAGAAAGCATGAGAATGAAAGACAGAAAGAAAGAGAGGGAGGAAGGAAGAAGACAAAGGAGGAAGGAAGGAACTCAGAAGGAAGGAAGGAAGGTGCGGAAGGAAGGAAAGGAAGAAAGGAAGAAAGGAAGGAAGAAAGAAAGAAAGAAAGAAAGAAAGAAAGAAAGAAAGAAAGAAAGAAAGAAAGAAAGAAAGAAAGAAAGAAAGAAAGAAAGAAAGAAAGAAAGAAAGAAAGAAAGAAAGAAAGAAAGAAAGAAAGAAAGAAAGAAAGAAAGAAAGAAAGAAAGAAAGAAAGAAAGAAAGAAAGAAAGAAAGAAAGAAGGAAAGAAAGAAAGAAAGAAAGAAGGAAAGAAAGAAAGAAAGAAAGAAAGAAAGAAAGAAAGAAAGAAAGAAAGAAAGAAAGAAAGAAAGAAAGAAAGAAAGAAAGAAAGAAAGAAAGAAAGAAAGAAAAAGAAAGAAAGAAAGAAAAGAAAGAAAGAAAAGAAAGAAAGAAAGAGAGAAAGAGAAAGAGAGAAAGAAAGAAAGAAAGAAAGAAAGAAAGAAAGAAAGAAAGAAAGAAAGAAAGAAAGAAAGAAAGAAAGAAAGAAGGAAAAGAAAGAAAGAAAGAAAGAAAGAAAGAAAGAAAGAAAGAAAGAAAGAAAGAAAGAAAAGAGAGAAAGAGAGAAAGAAAGAGAAAGAAAGAAAGAGAAAGAAAGAAAGAAAGAAAGAAAGAAAGAAAGAAAGAAAGAAAGAAAGAAAGAAAGAAAGAAAGAAAGAAAGAAAGAAAGAAAGAAAGAAAGAAAGAAAGAAAGAAAGAAAGAAAGAAAGAAAGAAAGAAAGAAAGAAAGAAAGAAAGAAAGAAAGAAAGAAAGAAAGAAAGAAAGAAAGAAAGAAAGAAAGAAAGAAAGAAAGAAAGAAAGAAAGAAAGAAAGAAAAGAAAGAAGAAGAAAGAAAGAGAGAACGAAAAGACAGAAATACCATAAAAAATTTCAAACCTACTAATCAAGCGAATCCCAACAGTAATGTTCAGGTGCTTGTAGGAACACTTTGCCTCACCTTGGTAGATAATTGCTTTCTCTACTTACCTGCTTAAACATTTAGTGGCTAAAGGTGTAGAAAGGTTTGGTAAATTAGACTTTACAAGTGCAAAGAGGATACATTTGATCCAAGTAGTCCTCTCAGCCACAGCAAAACTGTGCAGTTAAGTGATAGGACAACTACATGTACTACATTCCTTAATGGTTTTGGTGGGCTCAAAAAGAGTGAGAAGAATAAAGAGGAGCTTGCATTGTACAAAAAGGATTATGAATTGAATGCAGTTGAAATCAAAGCAGAAACAAATAATTTATGATACATTAGTGGTGAAAAGATCCCAACCTGTTCTATGAGTATTGACAGAAGCTACTATTCAATATCTCAAATAATAAATTAGTGTCTCAGTTTAAGGAGTGAGCCAGGCTCTTTAACTCTTCTCAAGGCAGCTAAACTCCTTACAGGATTGGATAGAAATGAGAACATTAATGGAGGTTCCAATGGAAGTGTTATTCATAAACTCCGTGCTGCACTGCAAGCATATAAAACACACAAAAGCCATAATCTGGGTTTAACACTCTCAGCTGGGCTTAACTCTTCTCAAAACAGCTAAACTCCAGTACAGGATTGGATAGAAATGAGATTAATATTGGAAGTTCCAAAGGAATTTCATAACCTCCATGCTACAGTGCAAAGCACATAAAACACACAAGTGCCATAGTCTGGGTTTAGCACTCCAAGCTGGGCTTAACTCTTCTCAAAACAGCTAAACTCCAATACAGGATTGGATAGGAATGAGAATAATATTGGAAGTTCCAATGGAAGTGCTATTCATAAACTCCATGCTACAGTGCAAGCATATAAAACACACAAATGCCATAGTCTGGGCTTAACACAGATCCCCATTCAGCCAAAGCTTTCCCCTAAACTCCACCAAACCAGGCCAAAAATCCAGGCCTCAAATTCTTTCCCCACTATGGCTCTATACTCCCCTCCTTTACCAAACCCATATGATGCAGAAAAACTTCATCGCACCAGCTCCTGGCCCCAGCCAAGCCACTCCAGGCCCCAGCCAAGCCACTCCAGGCCCCAGCCAAGCCACTGCAGACCCAACTCCCTTGCATTAGCAAAGGTAAGGGAGCCATCCAGGAAGGAAGAGAGAGAGAGAGAGAGAGGAAGAAGAAAGGGTAGGACCAGCTTGTACTGTCTGGTTTTGTAGAGATGCAGGGCTTGTGGGAATTATAAGTTGCAAATCAACTTGTGACAGTTTCAGGCTATGCCTTTAAAAGTTAGCAGCAGCATTTTAGAATAGAATAGAATAGAATAGAATAGAATAGAATAGAATAGAATAGAATAGAATAGAATAGAATAGAATAGAATAGATTTAACCAGGTTGGAAAAGACCCCAGAGACCATCAAATCCAACCTATCACCCAATGACATCTAATCAACTCAACCATGGCACCAAGTGCCTCATCCAGTCTCTTCCTAAACACCTCCAGTGATGATGACTCCACCACCTCCCTAGGCAGCACATTCCAATGGCTATGAAGAACTTCTTCCTAACATCCAGCCTAAACCTCCCCTGTCACAGCTTGAGACTGTGTCCTCTTGTTCTGGTGCTGGCCACCCGAAAGAAGAGACCAACCCCCACCTGGCTACAACCTCTCTTCAGGTATGGAGCAATGAGGTCTCCCTGAGCCTCCTCTTCTCCAAAGTTCGAGCAGAAGAGCGGAGAAGTATAAACGCTTCACAGTTAGGTGTAAAAAGGAAAACAAAAGATTATTCTAGATTAATTTCATTGGGCAGATGTGTGAGATGTACCCCTAGCATCACACCTCCTGCTTCATTCCTTCCTTTCCCTTTCCTCTGGCTCCTGTCCAGATCCTGAGGATCTTATCTAAAGACCTTGAGGTAAGAACGCAAACGACTAATGATGCTTTGAGCTAACAGTGCTCCTAACTTCTTTTCTCTTTTCCTTCTAATTAAACAGAGAAGGTGGGGAGGAGGTTATGGGAGAGAGGAGCAGTTCCCCCGCTCCTTTTTGGGAACCCAGCAAGGGCTTCAGGGGGTTTCTGTGCTGTTTTCTGAGTGTGGCCAGCAGGAGCAGGGAAGTCATTGTGCCCATGTACTCAGCACTGGTTTGGCCACACCTTGAGTCCTGTGTCCAGTTATGTGCTCCACAAATTCAGAAGGACATTGAGACACTTGAATTTGTCCAGAGAAGGACAACGAGGCAGGGTAGAGGCCTCGAGCACAAGCCCTACGAGGAGAGGCTGAGGGAGCTTGGACTGTTTAGTCTGGAGAAGAGGAGGCTCAGGGGAGACCTTATTGCTGTCTACAACTACTTGAAGGGAGATTGTAGCCAGGTGGGGGTTTGTCTCTTCTCCAAGGCAACCTGTGACAGAACAAAAGGACACAGTCTCAAGCTGTGCCAGGGGAAGTTTAGGCTCGAGGAGAGGAGAAAGTTCTTCACTGAGAGAGTCGTTCGCCCTTGGAATGTGCTGCCCAGGGAGGTGGTGGAGTCACCATCCCTGGAGGTGTTCAAGAGGGGATTGGACGTGGCACTTGGTGCCATGGTTTAGTCATAAGGTCTGTGGTGATAGGTTGGACTTGATGATCATTGAGGTCTCTTCCAACCTTGGTGATTCTGTGATTGCAGATATCTGTATACTATTGCAAATCCTGTGTATTTGCACCAGTTCATTGCAGTCCATTGTAGAGCGCAGTTATTGCTTGTAAATAGAGCTTCCATTTGCTTCCCGGTGACTGAGCGAGCCAAGCTTTTGCTAATGTGGGGGTAAACTTCCAGCCCATTGCATTCCACAACACACAGCTCAGACCTGCTTGCATTTCAGGTAAGGATAGGTTTTTACCTACCAACTGCAGACATCTCCGGAACGCTGGCGGTGTACACGTCCTTGGTGAACTTTGGCTCATTGTCATTAATGTCATGGATTTTAATGATGAATTCTGACTCTGGCTCCACTTGCCTCCCCGTTTTTCTGTCTATGGCCTTGGCACGGAGCACATAGAGGGACTTCTCTTCTCTGTCCAGCCTCTTGGCGGCGTGAATATCTCCTGTGTTTTCATCTATAACGAACAGGCTGCCAGCACCATCTCCTGTTAATATGTACTTTAAATTCCCATCTCCTTTATCTTGGTCAGTGTGCAGCTTCAGGGAGGCAGAAAAGAAGAATTCTATAAATATAGGTATTGTTATTGCAGCCCACATAATTCAGCATATATATGTGTGTATATATATATATACATATATATCTATATACACATATATATATATATATATATATATATATATATAATAAGCCTGTACAATTTTTGACTGTAATTGGGGTCAGTAGTGGTTATCTTCTGGTTCACTGTTGGAAGAAAATGGAGATTTGAGGCTCAGTTATACACAAAACACAGCTCTAAACACACTCATAAGGACACAGGGGGGTGCAGAAGATATGGGAGCAGTATTTAAAATGACCAACTTAAACAAAAAACAATGCCAAACAAAAAGGTTTAGTTTGAATAGTCTGCCCAGAAACTGCCTGAAGTCTCCTTCTGGAAGATGAGAGAGAGTGTTGAGCTTGTATATGCAAAACAACACTTATTGATTGAAAATAGCATTTATTGATTGCTGATAAGGCAATCAGTTACCTTGAAATAACATAGAAGAAAAGAAGTATAAGGATATTAGGAGGATATATGGATATTAGAAGAGAATAGAATTGACCAGGTTGGAAAAGACCTTTGAGATCATCGAGTTCTTTACCATGAGGGTGGTGAAATACTGGAATACATTGCCCAGAGAGGTGGTGGAGGCTCCATCCCTGGAGACATTCAAGGCCAAACATGATGAGGCCCTGAGCAACATGATGAAGTTGCAGATGTCCCTGCTCACTGTAGGTGGTTGGTCAAAATGAGCTTGGAGGGTCCCTTCCAACCCTATTCATTCTGTGATTCTATGCTTCCAGCTTTTGGACTTCCCAAATCACCTATAAATGTTCTGGTTTAGACAGCTTGAGTTTCTGGTTGTATTCTTTGTGGGTTTGATTTTGGGTTTGGTTTGATTAGGTTTGGTTTGATTAGGTTTGGTTTGGTTTGGTTTGGTTTGGTTTGGTTTGGTTTGGTTTGGTTTGGTTTGGATAGAATAGAATAAGAATAAGAATAAGAATAAGAATAGAACAGAATAGAATAGAATAGAATAGAATAGAATAGAATAGAATAGAATAGAATAGAATAGAATAGAATAGAATAGAACAGGAGTTGATTTGAGTCGAGTTGAGTAGAGTTGAATTGAATTGAATTGAATTGAATTGAATTGAATTGAATTGAATTGAATTGAATTGAATTGAATTGAATTGAATTGAATTGGAATTGAATTGGAATTGACTTGAATTAACCAGGTTGAAAAAGACCTCAGAGATCATCAAGTCCAACCTATCACCCAACACCATCTAATCAACTCAACCATGGCACTAAGTGCCTCATCCAGGCTCTTCCTAAACCCCTCCAATGATGGTGACTCCACCACCTCCCTGGGCAGCATGTCCCAGAGGCAAATCACTCTTTCTGTGAAGAACTTTTTGACTTAGTCTTCACTTAGATTTCAGCTGCTCTCCTCATGGCTCGTGTTTGGCTTTTGTGTTTGGTTTGTGTTTGGTTGTGTTTGGTGGTGTTTAGTCTTATTTAGGAACATTTTACCTCAGATACTTCCTTCTAGTCCTCTCCATGCAGGAGAAAACTTTCAAGGACACTGGGAGCTGGATTTTCAGAGCCTTGAGTGGGGTTTTTCATCCTCTTTCCTACTCCACCTCTTCATAACGGTCCAAAATTGTATCCCTGTGAACTTACTATACACTGATTAGTCTGCCATACAGCATCACTATGATAAAAGGATTAAAACCAAAGCTAAAAGCAAGCCACTGAAGCTGGTCCAGGCACTAGAAATGCTCACATAACATTATTTTTGTTTCCAGAAATTTAGTCTTCTAATTTAATATGCAGGGCCCCACAGCTCCTCTTTGTGAGCATCTTCAGTCTGTTTTCCTCAGAAGTCTGCTTGCAGCCACATCTGGCCACAGATTGGACATTAGAGTGGTTTGGTTTTAAATGTGGACAGAACAAATCTCTGCTTTTATTATTATTATAATTATTTCTCTTTCTCTGGGTAGAATAACATAGTGCATCATCCACCTGAGGAAAAAATGTTCAGTATCAGTAGTGATATTAGGTATTATTAGTCACTAGAGCCAGCTAAAGCTGTTTTATTCCACACCTTTCCTTGTTTCCTTATTTCTCTATCCCTGCCAGCATTCATTTCCATGCTCTGTAGCTGAGCTTCTGCATAATATTATTGCTTGCTTTGTGTAAAGGGTGATTGATTGTGTTACTTCATTTGCACAAAAGGGTGATGGTGGTGCATTTTGTGAGAGTTCTTCACTCTCATTTTGACTTTTCACCCAGTTGAACACTGCAACTGGAGCACTGTCTTCTGAGGAAAGCCTTAGAGACCTGGGGCTTTTTGATCTGGAGAAGACTGAGGGGGATTTAATAAGTGTTTATAACATCTGAGGGCTGGGGGTCAGGAAGGAAGGGTCAGGGACAGCCTCTGCTCACTTGTGCCCTGTGATAGGACAAGGGACAATGGATATAAAATACAGCACAAGAAGTTCCGCCTCAACATAGAATAGAATAGAATAGAATAGAATAGAATAGAATAGAATAGAATAGAATAGAATAGAATAGAATAGAATAGAACTAACCAGGTTGGAAAAGACTTTTGAGATCATTGAGTCCAATCTATCACCCAACACCATCTAATCAACTCAACCATTGCACCAAGTGCCTCATCCAGGCTCTTCCTAAACACCTCCAGTGATGGTGACTCCACCACCTCCCTGAGCAGCCCATCACAATGGCCAATCTCTCTTTCTGTGAAGAACTTCTTCCTAACATCCAGCCTAACCCTCCCCTGGTGCAGCTTGAGACTGTGTCCTCTTGTTCTGGTGCTGCTTGCCTGGAAGGAGAGACCAACCCCCACCTGGCTACAAGCTCCCTTCAGGTAGTTGTAGAGAGCAACAAAGTCTCCCCTGAGCCTCCTCTTCTCCAGGCTAAAAGCCTAAAGGATGCACTGCTGGGTCTTTTGCTTTGTTTGGCTTTTTCACACGTTCCAGTTCACCTCTATGCAACACTTCCTGAGGATCATTAGAGACAAAGGCATTGGTTATGGCAGTGACAATGAGCTGTTTCTGAAGCCATGTACCTCTTACAAATGTGGGCATAATTATGCATGTTCTCTCAAGCTTTTTTCTTCCCCTACGTAGGAAAAGTTTGCATCTCAAATAAGCCTCCCTATCCAGTTCTGTGAAACTGAATTTTTATGTGATGTGATAATTGAGATCTTGATGTTCTCACAAGAAGCCCTGCCATGAATTTACGTGGGTTCCCATTACTCTAATTTCCCACAAGCAAATGAATAGGCAAACACCACATTATCTCAGAGTTCTGCAACATGATTCTATTCCCTCTAAATTAAGTGCTTTGCTCCTTTAGTTACACTTCACCCTCGTGTAGCACTAAATATTTATCAGCATATGGTGGTTAGAACACAGAACTGCCTGGTTTGGGGAAGTATTTCATCTGATGTGCATTCTTAGTATATCCAAGGCTAATTCATCGTTGCTCTCAAAACTGCTGTTACCATACACAGTAGAGAAGGTATCAGCAAAGGGAGGGAGGTGAGTCTCCCGTCTGGTGAAACCCCACCTGGAGTACTTCATCCAGTTCTGGAGCCCCTGTTAGAGGAAAGATATGAACATGCTGGAACATGTCCAGAGAAGGGCAATGAGGATGATCAATGGAGCCACTCTGCTATAAGGACAGACTGAGGGAGTTGGGGTTGTTCAGTCTGGAGAAGAGAAGGCTCCGAGGAGACTTAATTGTGGCCTTCTAGTATATTAAAGAGGCTACAAGAAAGCTGGGGAGGGACTTTTGAGGGGGTCAGGAAGTGGTAGGACTGGGGGGAATTGAACAAAACTAGAAATGGGTAGATTCAGATTGGATATTAGGAAGAAATTTTTCCCCATGAGGGTGGTGAGAGCCTGGCACAGGTTGCCCAGGGAGGTTTACAGGCTGGTTAGTATCTGTCAAAGGATGGTGATGTGTCTCATCCTACCTTGGAACAGATACAATACAATACAATACACCAGCTTGGAAGAGACTTTCAAGATCATTGCGTCCCCTGGAGGCGTTTAAGGCCAGGCTGGATGTGGCTGTGAGCACCCTGCTGTAGTGTGAGGTGTCCGTGCCCATGGCAGGGGGTTGGAACTAGATGATCCTTGAGATCCCTTCCAAGGCTAACAGTTCTATGATTTTAATTTGATGAATAAAGTCTCGGTAAATGTCAAATTTAGTGTGATTCTTTCATATCTGCTTATGTCTTCTCAAATTTGCAAGTAATAACCATAAGTAGTAAGCAATGCTACCCTGGGTGACCCTGCTTTGGCAGGGGGTGGGACCCTTCCAACCTCTAATGTACTGTGAGACTGTGATAAGCTCTTCAGGTGTGTCCAAAGTGACCCTTTCTTAAATGAAATGTGGGGAAAAAAAGCCCCCAAAATTAATTTTATCAAAATTGCAAGAAGTGTACTTGAAATAAGAACTAGAAGCATCCCAGCAGACCCTAGTGCCTCAGAGTGCTGGTGGCAGGTAGGATTTCGGGCCGGTGCTTGGATTTCAGACCTCTGTGGGAATTAAAAGGGGCTGACACCACCACCAGCAGCTCCATCATATCCTCCTTCATTAGCATCTTAGCTAATTAAAAACGCTGAAGATTTCTTAGTAGCTGCAGTAGTCCTTCAGTGTGGGTTGCAGCAGCAAAGTACCTGCCTGGCTTTAATTTTCTGCTCATGTGTGTTCAGTCAGAAAGTTTTCGGTGCGTGCCAACTGGCAGCCTGTTTACCTGACTTGAATTGGTGACATCAGCACAAACTTCTTAATTAAGCAGCCCCAGCTCTGTGTGTGATGGCAACCTGAGTGGCTGCCTATTAAACAAGGCAAATGACATTTACTTTTCTTATCTTCCATTTGCCAGCATCTGGTTCTCCTGTTCAGCTGTCTATTGTTACAAATTCTCCAGAGAATGATGCTCTGAAAGGCACTGCTGGCACCCACTGCAGGGGCTGATTTTGACTTAGAAGGCAAGGGGAAACCTGGGTTCCATGCAGGGAAGATTCAGCAGAATTTTTAGTAGCCATTTGGTTCTGCTGATACAAACTCAGTACAGGGGAATTCATTCCCTCCACGTACATCTCCCTATAGCTAGGGAGGAGTCCTGAAAACTAGAGCTTTCATCCCTTGCACATAGAATCATAGAATAGAGTAGAGTAGAGTAGAGTAGAGTAGAGTAGAGTAGAGTAGAGTAGAGTAGAATAGAATAGAATAGAATAGAATAGAATAGAATAGAATAGAATAGAATAGAATAGAATAGAATAGAATAGAATAGAATCATAGTATCAGTCAGGGCTGGAAGGGACCATAAGGATCATCTAGTTCCAACCCCCCTGCCATAGGCAGGGACACCCTACACTAGATCGGGAAGGGAAGGGAAGGGAAGGGAAGGGAAGGAAGGGAAGGGAAGGGAAGGGAAGGGAAGGGAAGGGAAGGGAAGGGGAAGGGAAGGAAGGGAAGGGAAGGAAGGAAGGAAGGGAAGGAAGGGAAGGAAGGGAAGGAAGGGAAGGGAAGGAAGGGAAGGGAAGGAAGGGAAGGAAGGAAGGGAAGGGAAGGGAAGGGAAGGGAAGGGAAGGGAAGGGAAGGGAAGGGAAGGGAAGGGAAGGGAAGGGAAGGGAAGGAAGGGAAGGGAAGGGAAGGAAGGGAAGGAAGGGAAGGGAAGGGAAGGGAAGGGAAGGGAATCCCAGTGCCTAATCAGCCTTTCTGTGAGGAAGTGCTTCCTAATATCCAGCCTAAACCTCCCCTGGCACAGCTTCATCTCATGCCCTCTGGTCCTGTCACAAGTTGCCTGAGAGGAGAGCCTGACCCCCACCTGACTACAACTTCCTTTTAAGTAGTTGTAGAGAGTGTGTTCAGTTCTGGGCCCCTCAGTTTAGGAAAGATGTTGAGTTGCTGGAACATGGGCAACAAAGCTGGGGAAGGGTTTGGAGTACAGCCCTGTGAGGAGAGGCTGAGGGAGCTGGGGTTGCTTAGCCTGCAGAAGAGGAGGCTCAGTGAAGACCTTCTTGCTGTCTACAACTCCCTGAAGGGAGGTTGTAGCCAGGTGGGGGTTGGTCTCTTCTCCCAGGCAACCAGCATGAGAACAAGAGGACACAGTCTCAAGCTGCACCAAGGGAGGTTTAGGCTGGATGTTAGGAAGAAATTCTTCCCAGCAAGAGAGATTGGCCATTGGAATGTGCTTCCCAGGAGGTGGTGGAGTCACCATCCCTGGAGATGTTCAAGAAGAGCCTGGATGAGGCACTTGGTGCCATGGTTGAGTTGATGGGATGGTGTTGGGTGATAGGTTGAACTTGATGCTCTTGAAGGTCTTTTCCAACCTGGTTAATTCTATCCTATCCTATCCTATCCTATCCTATCCTATCCTATCCTATCCTATCTATCCTATCCTATCCTATCCTATCCTATCCTATCCTATCCTATCCTATCTATCCTATCCTATCCTATCCTATAAGGTCCCCTCTAAGTCTCCTCTTCTGCAGGCTGAACACTCCTGGCTCCCTCAAGCTTTCTTCATCAGACTTCCCCTCCAGCCCCCTCAGCAGTCTCGTCACCCAGGTGAAGAACTGAGCCTTGTTTGGGAACACCTTCCTTTTACCTGAATGCCTTTTTGTATCTATTTGTAAATAGAATTTCCATTTAAACTTCCAATCCAGCATGGAGCATTTTTATTTTACTCCTTGGGAAGGGGCAAAATATCTTTTATGTCCTGTTAGCCCTGGGCAGCTTGTGGCTCAAAACTAGGACATCTAGTCACCCATTGCCCTAACTTGGGCTGAGATTATGCTAACCAGTGTTGTACAGTTTCCAGTTGTGGGTCATCCATAATGATCTGAAGACTATCTCAACAACAGGAGTTGGAATCACAATTTCATGTGCATAGATAAGTATATCTACATACACTTTGAGATAGGTCAAGATAGTGTTTCTCAGAAAGTCATACAACATGATACAAGATGTCAAGAGGCAACTGGAATGTGCTGCTCAGGGAGGTGGTGGAGACTCCATCACTGGAAGTGCTTAAAAAGAGACTGGATGAGACATTTAGTGCCATGGTTGAGTTGACTAGATGGTGTTGGGTGATAGGTTGGACTTGATGATCTTGAAGGTCTTTTCCAACCTGGTTAATTCTGTGTTCTGTATTCAAATCACAAATGTCAAAGATGCATTTGCTCCTAAGAGGACACAGTCTCAAGCTGTGCCAGGGGAAGTTTAGGCTGGAGGTGAGGAGGAAGTTCTTCACAGAAAGAGTTGTTGGCCATTGAAATGTGCTGCCCAGGGAGGTGGTGGAGTCATCATCCCTGGAGCTGTTGAAAAAGTGATTGGATGTGGCACTTGAAGCCACGGTTTCGTTGTCAGGAGGTGTTGGGTGATAGGTCGGACTTGATGATCTCCAAGGTCTTTTCCAACCTGATTGATTCTATGATTCTCTGATTCTATGATCTTGCTTTGCAAACTGAGAAACTAAATATTTAGTGGATACTCTCCAGGCCTCACAAGGAGAAATACGTTATTGTTCCTCAGTGCTCCTGTCAGAATGTGGTTGTTAAATGGGGACTCTTTGAACACCTCAAATATTTAGCTAAATGTAAACTTTCAAAAGAGCACTGCTGGAAGACAGGCAAGGTCATTGCTTGACTCAATGGAACACAAAGATTCTTCACTACTGCTGATTTGCAGTAGTGAAGCTACTGTTCCAAGGAAAGTATTATAGAACCCAGCAGTAACACAACAATTATTTAGGGGCTCTCTTTTTGTGTTATTTACTTATTTGCCACCACATATTCAAATTTCCACTTTTTACTTGTATGGTTCTTTTCTTGATTCCAGTGAGCACTTGCAGCTCAGAAAGCCAATCACATGCTGGGCTGCAGCAAGAGAAGCATAGGCAGCAGGGCCAGGGAGGTGATTCTCCCCTCTGCTCCACTCTGCTGAGACCCCACCTGGAGCTCTGTGTCCAGTTCTGGAGCCCCTCTTACAGGAAGGATCTGGAGGTGGGGGAAGGTGTCCAGAGAAGGGTCACAAGGATGATCAGGGGGTTGGAGCTGCTCTGCTATGAGGACAGACTATGGGAGTTGGGGCTGATCATTCTGGAGAAGGGAAGGCTCTGAGGAGTCCTAATTGTGGCCTTCCAATGTCCTAAAGGCACTACAAGAAAGCTGGGGAGGGACTTTTAGGGTGTCAGGGAGGGATAGGACTTGGGGGGAATGGATCAAAACTAGAAGTGGGTAGATTCAGATTGGTTGTTAGGAAGAAGTTGTTCCCCATGAGGGTGCTGAGAGACTGGCATAGGTTGCCCAGGGAGGTGGTGGAAGCCTCATCCCTGGAGGTGTTTGCAGCCAAGCTGGATGTGACTGTGAGCAAGCTGCTGTAGTGTGAGGTGTCCCTGCCCATGGCAGGGGAGTTGGAACTGCATGATCCTTGAGGTCCCTTCCAACCCTGACAATTCTGTGGTTCTATGATTCTAAATACCTAAGGTCATCATGGTAATGATGGCAAAGTCAAGGTGGTGGCTGTAATAGCTAGCAAAACAATTCTTTTCCTCACGCAACAGAACTTCTTACGTGCAGTGTCATCTGGAGAGGGCTTGAGATGAGCTCTGGGTTCTGCATAAACCACAGGCTGATTAAGCCTGTCTAATTAAGCATGAAGGCTGTGGTTTAGAGGACAGCCAGGATGAATCTGCCTCGGGCTTCAGATGAAAACACCGTGAAAGAGAGGCAGTGCCTCAGGAAACCAAAGCATAAGACCCAAACCAAGCAAACAGCCCTGGAGACCAACAGTGTTGCTTCATCAAGGGTATGTTTCATTTAGTGTCTGAATCTGCAAGCTGATCAGATGAAGTGACTTTCATGTGGAGACATTAAACAATGCAGGAGTTACTCAAGAGAGATTTTGGTAGCTTAGTTTTGCATTAGTTGTTTAATTTGGTCTGGGTTTTTTGGTGTGTTTTGGGGGGAGGGTTTGGGCTATTTTTGAGTTGTTTTCTTGTTGTGGTGGTGTTTGGGGTTTTTTGTTTGGTTGTTTACTTTTGTTTGCTTTTGTTTGCTTTTAATTTTCATTCTCTGAGCAAACATTAATGTAGAAGTAGCCCAGGAGGAGGTGCATAAAGCATGAGTTAAACTAATTTTGGTTTAACAGCATGGATAGTCAAAGTGTTTGCATCCGGCTCAGCGGACAAAAGTCTGTGTCTCAAAGCTAATTTTCTATTAACTTTATAAGAACAGCCCCCCCATGATTTCTTATCTGGGGAACAGGAATCCTCACTACTGACTGTCTGCATCCTTTGCTGAAATCACAGAATTGCAGAATCACCAAGGTTGGAAGAGACCTCAAAGATCATCGAGTCCAACCTGTCACCACAGACCTCATGATTAGACCATGGCACCAAGTGCCACGTCCAGTCCCCTCTTGAACACCTCCGGGGACGGTGACTCCACCACCTCCCTGGGCAGCACATTCCAATGGTGAATGACTCTCAGTGAAGAACTTTCTCCTCACCTCCAGCCTAAACTTCCCCTGGCACAGCTTGAGACTGTGTCCCCTTGTTCTGGTGCTGGTTGCTTGGGAGAAGAGACCAACCCCCTCCTGGCTATGAGGGGTTTTCTGCCCTGTGCTCAGTCCCCACTCAATGTCAGTGTTCCCTGAAGGGAGGTTGTTTTGCCTCATATGATATTATCTTAAGGCTGGAGCACCCTACCTATGGATACAGACTTAGAGAGTTGGGGCTATTTAGAGGAGAAGGCTCCAAGGAGACCTTCTTGTGGCTGTCCAGTATCTGAAGGGGGCTCCAAGGAATCTGGTGAGGGACTTTTTAGGATGTTGGGTAGTGATAGGACTAGGGGCAATAAAGCAAAACTAGAAGTGGGTAGATTCAGATTGATCTTAAGAAGAAGTTCTTCCTCATGAGGGTGGTGAGAGACTGGCACAGGTTGTCCAGGGAGGTGGTGGAAGCCTCATCGCTGGAGGTTTTGAAGGCCAGGCTGGATGTGACTGTGAGCAAGTTGCTCTAGTGTGAGGTGTCCTTGCCCATGGCAGGGGGGTTGGAACTGGATGATCTTTGAGTTCCCTTCCAACCCTGACAGATTTATGATTGTATGATTTTTAAAATCAGAGTGTTGGCAGCCATGGAGTCACTAACCAAGCAGCATTGGGATTATCTCTTTCTTAGTATCTAAGCCCAAATATCAGTTGTTTACTGAGGTTGCTCTCACCCTCTGGTCTTTCCAAATATCTCTGAAGACCTGAAAGCAGCTAACAGCTCCATCATCTTTGATTTTTTGTTTCTTTCCTGCACATAGCAGATTAATCTGAGACGTGAGAGCTGGCAGATGCAGTAATTTACCTCATCTATCTGAGTGGTGCTTGTGAGTAGGCTTCACATTGTGACAAGAAGGAACTGAAAAATAAAAGTCTGATGTAAGATAAGTGAAAAATCCAGCTCCATGTAAGCCTGGTACATGGCTTCCAGCCTGCTAATGAAGGTGTAATATATATATATATATATATATATATGCAAAGTGTGAATTTATTTTTCCACCCTTTATTTAACAGAACAGGATAGCATCTCCTTGTAAGTACAGACTGAAAATTTACTAAGGCCTGGAAATATTATTTCACTGTGCACTGCTGGCTGCCTTTAGTACACCACAAAATCCAGAGTAGGCTCCCTCTTAATATGCAAAGCAGAAGAGAGGTCAGAAAATTATATCAGTGAAGCCCTCCCTCCATTAGTGTTCCACCAGTTCATCCATGTCCTCTCAAGATGTTTCCTTGGCCGTTCCTAGCTTCTGGTGTTAGAAGGTAGGAGAGCTCTGGAGAGGGACCTTGACAGGCTGGACAGGTGGGCAGAGTCCAACAGGATGGAATTTAACAAGTCCAAGTGCCAGGTGCTGCACTTTGTCCACAACAGCTCCATGCAGAGCTACAGGCTGGGGTCAGAGTGGCTGGAGAACTGCCAAACAGAGAAGGACCTGGGGGTACTGTTTGACAGATGGCTGAACATGAACCAGCAGTGTGCCCAGGTGGCCAAGAGGGCCAATGGCATCCTGGCCTGCATCAGGAACAGTGTGGCCAGCAGGAGCAGGGAAGTCATTCTGCCCCTATACACTGCACTGGTTAGGACACACCTTGAGTCCTGTGTCCAGTTCTGAGCTCCTCAATGTAAAAGGACATGGAGACTCTTGAATGTTCCCAGAGAAGGGCAACGAGGCTGGGGAGGGGTCTGGAGCACAGCCCTGTGAGGAGAGGCTGAGGGAGCTGGGGTTGCTTAGCCTGGAGAAGAGAAGGCTCAGGGGAGACCTTATTGCTCTCCACAACTCCCTGAAGGGAGGTTGCAGCCAGGTGGGGGTTGGTCTCTTTTCCCAGGCAACCTGTGATAGAGCAAGAGGACACAGGCTCAAGCTGTGCCAGGGGAGGTTTAGGCTGGAGCAGAGAATAATTGGTCACTGGAATGTGCTGCACAGCTAGGTGCTGGAGTCCCCATCCCTGGAGGTGTTCACATGGCTGTGGCACGTGGAGCCATGGTTTAGTTGTCAGGAGGTGTTAAGTCTTAGGTAACAGGTTGGATTTGATGATGTCTGAGGTCTTTTCCAAGCTGGTTGATTCTATGATTCTATGATACTCTAAGCAGTTTGGGAAGAAGAAGAAACTTATGGCCCAAATGCATGACCACAGAGATGGCTCTTGACAACAGCACAGTGCCAAACTCTGTAGTAACCTTAGCTTCTCCATCCTGAGGCATAGTGTTCTCCCTTGCCTCAAAATACAAGTTTGGAATTAATTAGGTAATATTGTGTTCTTTATGTACTCAATTTTAGCTTAAACTTGTCTTTAGAGTACGTGGGAAGTCTGACTGTATCACTTGTGTCTTCAGGCAATCTTTGCAATTAATCCATAAGGATTAATTATTTAGAGCATTTGCTCTTTTCCCCTTACAGAGTCAGCTTGAAAACTACCTGTTAGCATGAGAGAAGACACAAGTGCCCTGTCCTTTCAGTGTTTGAAGAGAGCCCTCCACTTATCTCTTCTGAGGAAGCTCTGCCTTCTGTGCAGCACCTAAAGGCTGCTAAACCCAGCATGTTTCTTAGACATCTTTTCACTTAGCACTATGATGGGTTTCCAAAAGAACTCAGCAAAATCATAAGCAGTCATATGTTGCTGACATCATTAAGAAGAGTAAATCAACTAGGGCAAGGTTAGGGTTCATGGATTACTGGATAGGTTCATAGATTATTGGCACCGTAGAATGGCTTGGGTTGGAAGGGACCTTGAAGATCATCTAGTTTCAAGTCCCCTGCCATTTTCAAGGGCACCTTGCACTAGGCCAGGCTGCTCCAGGCTTCATCCAGCCTAACCCTGAGCACCTCCAGGGAGGGGACACCCACAGCCTCCTTGGACAACCTGTTGGCAGTGTCTCACCACCCTTACTGTAAAGAATTTCTTCCTAATATCTGGTTCTTGATATTCTTCTCGTGTTCTGCCTAACATGAGCCATTATCTCAGTGCTACCTGCTGAAACACACCTTTTGAAGAAGATTCTATAGCATATATTCATTAGAATCTCTGCTTTTCAAGTAAAATCAGTAATTTAAGACTGAATAAATGAAGAAAATTTAGTGACACCTCCTCCTTTTGTCTCCCTCCTTTTAAAGCTCAAGTTTTCCCTTGCCTTTGAATGACTGCTGCAGAAATAATGATGTCTCAAAACAGGAGGAGAAAACAAAAAGAAGCATAAGGAAAGAAAAGAGCAAAGATGCAAGAAAAAAGAGTCTGGCCAAAATAAGGTATGAAGAAAACCTCCCTGGGCAGCCTGTTCCAGTGCTCCATCACCCTCACAATGCAAACAAATTTCCTTCTGTTTCCATGAAACTTCCTCAACTTCCAGCACTGCCCCTTGTGCTGTCCTTGGGCATCACCCAGCAGAGGCTGGCTCCAGCCTCTTGGCACCCACATTTTACAGCATTATAAACATGAACGAGGTCACCGCTCAGGCTCCTCCTCTCCAAGCTAAAGAGCCCTCAGCTCCCTCAGTCTTTCTCCATAAGGAAGATGTTCCACTCCCTTCATCATTTTTGTGGCTCTGCACTGGACTATCCCTGTCTCCAGATACAGACATGACAACTATAAATACAGAATTAATCAGGTTGGAAAAGACCTGAGAGATCATCAGGTCCAACCTATCACCCAACACCATTAATCAACTCAACCATGGCACCAAGTGCCTCATCCAGGCTCTTCCTAAACACTTGCAGTGATGGTGACTCCACCACCTCCCTGGGCAGCACATTCCAATGGTCAATCTCTCTTTCTGGGAAGAATTTCTTCCTCACATCCAGGCCAAACCTCCCCCTGGCACAGCTTATGACTGTGTCCTCTTTTCTGGTGCTGGTTGCCTCAGAGAAGAGACCAACCCCCACCTGGCTTCAACCTCCCTTCAGGGAGTTGTAGACAGCAAGAAGGTCTCCCTGAGCCTCCTCTTCTCCAGGCCAAACACCCCCAGCTGCCTCAGCCTCTCCTCATAGGGGGAAATAGCAGTGAAGAGCCATAGCTTAACTTGTTTAAAGAGAACTTATTTTCTGAAGGGCTCTAAATGTAAAACTTATTGGAAAAAAAAATTAATGGAAGTAAAATTACTGGGGAGAGACTTTTGAGGGTGTCAGGTAGGGATAGGACCAGGGGAATGGAGCAAAACTAGAAATGGTTAGATTGAGATTGGATGTTAGGAAGAAGTTCTTCCCCATGAGGGTGGTGAGAGCCTGGCACAGGTTGCCCAGGGAGGTGGTGGAAGCCTCATCCCTGGAGGTTTTGAAGGCCAGGCTGGATGTGGCTGTGAGCAGCCTGATCTACTGTGAAGTGTCCCTGCCCATGGCAGGGGTGGTTGGAACTGGCTGATCCTTGAGATCCCTTCCAACCCTAAAATTCTATGATAATGTCTGAGAACTACTGCAATGATCAGAGACTTCAAATACACGAATAACAAGAGTGAGCTGACATTGTCTGGCACAGACAGAGCAGCTGCCATGAGAACTGACAGCTTCTGTTTCTTCAGCTGCATAAAAGGCTCCTACAGAAAAGAAGCTCAGCTTCTTGTCATGTTCAGGGCAAGAAGTTGGGTTCATGTTGTCATAAGGTTGATTAACATTCAACGTCAGGGAAAGGTTTGGGTTTGAATGCAGTCAATACAGTAAAGCGCTAGGTAAAGATCACCCAGAGAGACAGGATTAGCTTGAGACTGGAGGGTTTTCGTGCTAAACTAAACAAACATTTGCCACAAAGTTCACACTGATCCCACCTGAAGGCAGGAGGATGGTACAGATTATCTCTTTTGGTCTCTGTCTGTTTAGGTTTCAAGGGCTCTGTGTGGTGTGTTGGTTGTTGGTTTGATCTTTTTTCACATTCAAATGTTAAATCAGCTGAACTGCCTGTTCAAAACAAGCACAAAGCCAACACATAAACCAAGAACAAACCCAAAGGCATGAGGCATGAGAAACCCTTCAAAATGTTTATTCCAAACCCTTTCCATTCCTTTTATTTGCCTTTATTTTCCCCCTTTTCCCTTCTGCTTTTTGTCTTCCCCACTGCTCTCCTGAGACAGGATCTCAAGCGTGCAATGATTTCCAAGACAAAAAAAGCAGAAAGCTGTCAGCTCTGCACCTCTACAAGGCCTTTGTGCTTCATGGGGAAAAAAGGAGGATTTGAAAGATAGTTTATGAGAATTGAACATAATTGACAACTTCATCCATAGCACAAATCCAGGAAGCTTAAACATTGCCCAGCTACTTTTAAGGCCAATAGGAGACAATCCAGTGAAGGCAAAACAATAGTAATTTCCTTATCACAGAATCATGGAATTGTCAGGGTTGGAAGGGACCTCAAGGATCAGCCAGTTCCAACTCCCCTGTCATGGGCAGGGACACCTCACACCAGAGAAGGTTGCTCACAGCCACAGCCACCCTGGCCTTCAAAACTTCCAGGGATGAGGCTTCCACCACCTCCCTAAGCAACCTGTGCCAGTGCCTCACACCCCTTTTCCCTTGCCACTTTCTCCCTGCATGGTTCCCCTCTCAAGAGTGGAAGCAATTACACTCCCTCAGAAAAAGTTCCTGTTTGGAGTCTAGCTTATTGCTCATGATAGTGTTTGCTTTGCTTAGCCACAGCTCCCTTTTTCCCCAAAGAACTTCTGAGTGTGTTCAGAGCACTCAGGGAGTAGTGGGCCAGGTCATAGAATCAGAGAATCAGAGAATCAACCATGTTGGAAAAGACCTCAGAGGTCATCAAGTCCAACCTATTACCTCATACCTAACACCTCCTGACTAACTAAACCATGGCTTCAAGTGCCACATCCAAGGTCAACAGGTCTTGGAGCTTTGTGGTGGTGGCTTCTCCTGTGGACTTTGCTGGGACTGAGGGTGTCGACAAGCTAATGAAAAGCAAGGCTTGAAATAAAACCACCTGATTTAAAGGAGAAAGTGGGCACAGAGAATGGAGTTCTCTCCTGTATCCAGTGGTAACTTCCAGTTGCCATTTAAAATACCATTTTCCATTTTAATGCAAACTGGCTTTTCAAAGCTTAAAAGCCCTTATGCAAAAAAACCCCCAGACCTAAGAAAGTCTGCCTCAAAGAGCTGTCTGGCTGAGGAACCTGCCACAATAGGTACTTGTTATTCATAGAGGAGTCCTATCATCCTATTACAACTTCCCAGGCTGGCATTTCTCTGCCTTGAAGCTTGGAGTCTGTAGGAAGAGATTAGACTGGTGGCAATCTGCAGACCTATCATTATCTGTTATCAGGCAATCATTTATCGTGCATGAAAAGGTGGGAGGATGATGGGGGGGGGGGGGAAACGTATTCCACCAGATTCCTTTCATGTTGTTGTATATTTATTACACTGATCACATTATGGGAGCGGCTCTGAAGGGAGCGAGTGTTTCGAGTATATTCTGGAGCGAGTGTTTCGAGTATATTCTGGTTTAATGGTACCTGCCAGTCTGGTGATGAAAAGAGTGCAAAACCCATCAGAACAAATCAATACGTGGCTTAGAAAGGGCAATTTGACTGCATCAGAGGGTGGTATTGTGCAACATCTTGTCTGTCAGAGGAAGGTTTATGAATAGTCACCCTGAAGAGAAACA
This sequence comes from Picus viridis, assembly GCA_033816785.1. Taxonomy (NCBI): domain Eukaryota; kingdom Metazoa; phylum Chordata; class Aves; order Piciformes; family Picidae; genus Picus; species Picus viridis. The sequence continues at coordinate 43,959,094 of CM066575.1, read as the reverse complement.
GAGGAGCTGTCAACAAGCAACTGTCATGAACAGCTAGTCTTCCTGTACGTGCCTGATACATCAAATCCTGCCTACTGCAGCAATCATTACGTGTTTCAGCCTTCTAGAAAGTGAAAAATCTGTTAGTTTAGCCAATGCAATCGTTCAATTTAACACTCTGCTGAATATCAAACCGAAGAAGAAGCTGTGGTCTCTTATCAGCTATAGAAACACAGAGCTATGGTCAGATGTTTGCTGTAGCCACACAAACACTCTGGGCTAAGATCTGTGGTTCCTTATATTAATCTATGGTCAAGAATACAGAATTAACCAGGTTGGAAAAGACCTCAGAGATCATCAAGTCCAACCTGTCACCCAACACCATTTAATCAACTCAACCATGGCAACAAGTGCCTCATCCAGGCTCTTTTTAAACACCTCCAGGGATGGTCACTCCACCACCTCCCTGGGCAGCACATTTCAATCTCTCTTGCTGGGAAGAATTTCTTCCTAACATCCAGCCTAAACCTCCTCTTCTCCAGGCTAAGGAGATGTCACAGGATAACCCTCTCAGCCTTCTTAGTGAATAAATTTTACCCCTTCATGGCATGCCAAGTGGTCCTACCCCACTGCCAATAACAGGATAGGATAGGATAGGATAGGATAGGATAGGATAGGATAGGATAGGATAGGATAGGATAGGATAGGATAGACCAGGTTGCAAGAGACATTCAGGATCATTGCATCCAACCTATAATCCAACCCACCTAATCAACCAAACCATGCAACCAAGCACCCTATCAAGTCTCCTCCTAAACACCTCCAGTGATGGTGACTCCACCACCTCCCTGGGCAGCCCATTCCAATGGGCAATCACTCTCTCTGTGTAGAACTTCTTCCTAACCTCCAGCCTAAACCTCCCCTGTCGCAGCCTGAGACTGTGTCCTCTTGTTCTGGTGCTGGTTGCCTGAGAGAAGAGTCCAACATCTGCCTGGCTACAGCCTCCCTTCAGCTAGTTGTAGACAGCAAGAAGGTCTCCCCTGAGCCTCCTCTTCTCCAGGCTCAGCAACCCCAGCTCCCTGGGGTTGGTCTCGAGGCAAATGCACTCAAACCAAACAAAAACAAAGCCCAGTGACCTAGCAGGTTGAAATGTGAATGTTGAACTAGAGTGTGTAAACTTTTTACAGCATTGTGGCAGTGATCCTTTAGAAGTCTGCCTTCTGATACAGTTTGGTAGTTCAGTTTGTTTAAATATTAGTACAGCATTTATTATTCCACACCAGGAATAGGTCTGCCTCTGCATACACATATTAAAGAGGGACTGGATAGGAATACTTGCTATGAACTAATCCCCATGGGTTGGAATGAAAGTGCTCTCTCTTCACACATAGCAGTTTGCTAATTACCATTGCTTGGAGCAGGAGAATACTAAGCCTGAGATGTAAGCCTTTCTCAGAGTAACTTTGGTCTAAAAAAGTTGCTACTTTGCCTTTAAAAAAATAATTAAAAAACCCAAACCCAAACCAAACTCAAAACCAATCCAAACCAACCAAACAAACAAACAAAGGAAGTTCTTTACTTCACTTCTTCTTGTGCTGCATGTCAAGTTCTATACAGAGAGAGTGATTGCCCGTTGGAATGGGCTGCCTGGGGAGGTGGTGGAGTCACCATCATTGGAGGTGTTCAGGAGGAGACTTGCTGGGATGCTTGGTGCCATGGGTTAGTTGTTTGGGTGGGTTGGATTGGTTGATGGGTTGGACGCGATGATCTTGAAGGTCTCTTCCAACCTGGTTTATTAATATATGTATTAATATACATATATTGTATGTGATTTGAGCCATCTCAGATGGATTTACTGTGGTTTTATATCCCAGGACCACAGAAACATTCAGCTTGGAAACGACCCTCAAGATCACCAAGTCCAACTGATACCCCTATCCTACAAAGCTCACCCCTAAACCAGAGCCCCAGGCACCTTCAAACACAGCCAGGCTTGGTCACTCCACCACATCCTTGGACAGCACATTCCAATCCCTGACCACTCTGGATAAGAGAAAACCTTTCCTACTGTCCAGTCCAGACTTACCCAGTGGCAGCTTGAGGCCATTCCCTCTTATTCTATCTTTAATTACCTGTAAGCAGAGACCAGCAGCAGCCTTTCTACAACCTACTTTCAGGTAGCTGTAAACAGCACATTCCGATCCCTGACCACACTGGATGGGAAAAACTTTTCCCTACTGTCCAGCCTAAACCTTCCCAGTGGCAGCCTGAGGCCATTCCCTCTCGTTCTATCACTAATTTCCTGTGAGAAGAGACCAGAACCAACCTCTCCACAACCTCCTTTCAGGTAGTTACAGAGAGCAATGAGATCTCCCCTCAGCCTCCTCTTTCCCAAATTAACCACCCTCAGCTCCTTCAGCCTCTCTCCATCAGATTTCTTCTCCAGGCCCTTCACAGCTTCCTTGCCCTCCTCTGCCCTGGCTCCAGCACCTCCACAGCTCTCTTGCATTGAGCTGACCAAAACTGAGCAGAATACTCAAAGTGTTGCCTCCACAGAGCTGAGTGCCAGGGGACAATCCCCTCCCTGCTCCTGCTGCACACAGCATTGCTGATCCCAGCCAGCATGCCACTGGCTTTCTTGGCCAGCTGGGGACACTGCTGGCTCCTATTCAGCTGCTTGTCCATTGGCACCTCCAGGTCCCTGTGACTGAGGATGCCACTGTAAGCATTTTGTCATGCCACTAAACAGTTCCAAAGTTAACACAACCACATGGAGTTTGTTGCTTCAGTACAACTCCATCTCCTTGGAGCACAGTGTAGTATTTGGGGTGATTTCCATCTGCAAGGCTGACCTCTCTGTCAGAGCTTCTCAACGAAATTTTGCAGTGAAATGTGAAAAAAGATGTCAACATGTTATCTGAGTTGTAAGGAACTGATAATCCTCCCAGAGCCAACTGCTGCAGAGCCATTTGTTTTCCTCCTTGAGACTTAGCTCTATGGTGATGAGGTCCAAAGGCTTTTGCTAAGTTTGGAATAACTGCAGAGAAAGTTTGCATCTGTTGCAATGCACCACGTAGGCACTGCTTGTGTGAAGCAGAGATGGTGATGACAGTCTTGATGTAAGCTTAATTTATCTGAGATTGGAATGGCATAGATGGTTAGAGTCCATCTATAGCAACAGGACTGAAACAGGAATTAACTCTTCTGTTTAATATTTTTCTATCTTTCTATATAAAATAAAATAAAATAAAATAAAATAAAATAAAATAAAATAAAATAAAATAAAATACAATAAAATACAATAAAAATAAAATAAATAAAATAAAATAAAATTACAGTAAAATAAAATAAAATAAAATAAAATAAAATAAAATAAAATAAAATAAAATAAAATAAAATAAAATAAAATAAAATAAAATATTTCTGTGAATCTAGGCAGAACTTACAGCTATAGAGATCATGGAAGCATAGAATTGTCAGGGTTGGGAGGGACCTCAAGGATCAGCCAGTCCCAACCCCCTGCCATGGGCAGGGACATCTCACACTACAGCAGGTTGCTCACAGCCACATCCAGCCTGGCTTTCAAAACCTCCAGGCAGGAGGCTTCCACCACCTCCCTGGGCAACCTGTGCCAGGCTCTCACCACCCTCATGGGGAACTTCTTCCTAACATCCAATCTGAATCTACCCATTTTGAGTTTTGTTCCATTCTCTTCAGTCCTATCACTCCCTGACACCTTAAAAGGTCCCTCCCCAGCTTTCTTGTAGCCCCCTTCAGATACTGGAAGGCCACAATTAGGTCTCCTCGGAGCCTTCTCTTCTCCAGACTGAACAGCCCCAACTCCCTCAGTCTGTCCTCATAGGAGAGCAGCTCCAACCCTCTGCTCATCCTCGTGGCCCTTCTTTGCACATGCTCCAGCACCTCCAGATCCTTCCTGTACTAGGGGCTGCAGAACTGGACACAGTACTCCAGGTGTGGTCTCAGCAAAATGGAGCAGAGGGGGAGAATCACCTCCCTTGACCTGTGGGCTATGCTTCTCGTGTTGCAGCCCAGGACATGGTTGGCTTTCTGGGCTGCAAGTGCATGCTGCTGGCTCCTGTTGAGCTTCTCCACCAGCACCCCCGTGTCCTTTCCTTCAGGGCTGCTCTGAAGCCAGTGGGCTGCTCTCAAGGCAGATCTGTTCAGTCTGGAGAAAAGAAGGCTCAGAGGTGACCTCATTGTGGCCTTCCAGTATCTGAAGGGGCTACAAGAAGGGTGGAGGGGGGACTTCTCAGGACATCAGGTAGTGATAGAACTAGGGGGAATGGAATGAAGCTGGAGGTGGGGAGATGCAGGCTGGATGTGAGGAGGAAGTTCTTCCCCATGAGAGTGGTGAAGCCCTGGAATGGGTTGTCCAGGGAGGTGGTTGAGGCCCCATCCCTGGAAGTGTTTAAAACCAGGCTGGATGAGGCTGTGGCCAGCCTGATCTAGTGTGGGGTGTCCCTGCCCATGGCAGGGGGGTTGGAACTGGATGATCCTTGTGGTCCCTTCCAACCCTGACTGATACTATGATACTATATTAGTGTGTGCCTTATTGTATGCTTTTATTGCAAGTTTACTCAAAAAATACTTCCAAGCAATTAATTTTTCTACTTAGAAATCTCTTTAAGCTGTTAGTTCCCTCTGGTTTGAACTTCCCTTTGTCTACAAGAACCCTTTCTATTCTACATGCTGATAAGCAGATCTAGCAACAGGATAATTTGCCCTCATTTCCTGTACTTCAAGACAGAATTAATTTCACTGAACACACAATTACCTGGGTGTAGTGTTGACAAAAGGAGGTCAGAACCAAGTTCAGAGTTACTGTGTTTGGCTTCTTAGACTTTTGTTTTAGTAAAGAGAGGTGAGTCATAACTTCTCTATTCCATTATCTATATTTCAAGGGATTGGTTCAGAGCTAACCTTTGCATGGGCATACACAGTAAGATATTGGAAAACTTTAGTCTGAACTATCCTGTGGAGACAGACTGAGGGAGTTGGGGCTGTTCAGTCTGGAGAAGAGAAGGCTCAGAGGAGACCTTATTGTAGCCTTCTAGTATCTGAAGGGGGCTACAAGAAAGCTGGGGAGGGACTTTTTAGGATGTTGGGTAGTGGATTAGGGAGAATAGAGCAAAAATAGCAATGGTAGATTCAGGTTGGATGTTAAGAAGTTCTTCCCCATGAGGGTGGTGAGAGCCTGGCACAGGTTGCCCAGGGAGGTGGCAGAAGTTCCATCCCTGAGTATCTTTAAGGCCAGGCTGGATGTGTCTTTGAGCAACCTGCTCTAGTGTGAGGTGTCCCTGACTATGGCAGCGGGGTTGATGATCCTTGAGGTCCCTCCCAACCCTGACAATTCTGTGATTCTATGAACAGTTTCTTCTTTTTTCCCCCCTTTTCCTTCACTAACTTACTTAATTTTTATCCATAACTGAACAACCAGGGAAACCTCATCTGCAATCTCACCTCATTAATGGAATGAAGATGGAGGTGGGGAGATTCAGGCTGGACATGAGGAGGAAGCTCTTCCCCATGAGAGTGGTGAAGCCCTGGAATGGGTTGTCCAGGGAGGTGGTTGAGGCCCCGTCCCTGGAGGTGTTTAAGAGGAGGTTGGATGAGGCTGTGGCCAGGCTGATCTAGTGTGGAGTGTCCCTGCCCATGGCAGGGGGGTTGGAACTAGCTGATCCTTGTGGTCCCTTCCAACCCTGACTGATTCTATGATTCTAAGATCTGGTCCATGGCATGCATTGTCTTACTGAAGTGAGAAACTGCTACCATAGCTGCGTGAAAAGCAAAACAATTGTGGAGAAGGAGAGAAAAATACCCAGGGTGTCAGCTGCATCACCTCTGAAGAATCCTTGAAACACAAGGCTTACCTTGCCCACGTATTGAGTATCTGGTCCTGTGTACTCCTCCAGCAAGAAAAATTGATTCCACATCCAGCCACGCTTGGTGCGGCGCAGTGTTTTGCCGTCATGCTCTGACAATCCTCTCACCCTTTCACCTTGTGAGTGCTTGTTAGTCCTTCTGGGGGATGGAACCATGTGAACTGCATGGAATATACAGCTCCAAAGCAAAACTGACGAGAAGCAGGGAGTCCTCATTGTTTACAGAGGTGCTGTTAGCCTCCACTCCTCTAATAATTCACCAGAACAAATGGTTCAGATGTTATATTCCTCTTCTGTGAAGGACCTGGGGGATGGAGAGAAGTATTGGAGTAAATTGCAAGGATTTTGTTTGCTGAAGGCCACGGCCTTAGCACAACAGGAATACCAACAGCCTAGTGATCACAGCAGTAACTCATGGAAATTGCATATAACCATCAACATTACTCAGGGAGCTTTAAGTGAAGTTACTGTATCCTTTCTCCTGCACTGCATATGGACAATTTGAGATACAATCTGAGTAAAATGCTTCTTAATCTGAAAACTTTGCTACCAGCAAAAATAAAAACCTTTCACCCTCTTCTTTTCCAGCTCACTCTGATTTTATCTGCTCTTATTATCTGCACAGAATTGTCTGCAAATCTGATTTTTTGCTGTTACTTCATGATTAGTACAACCTTTCCTTCCCCTTTGCTAGCCCCCAGCTGTCCAGAGGATCCACTTCTCTTTCTGCAGAGATGAACTCATAAGATCAAACTCAGTCTGTTATTAATGCCTTCAACAAATGCCTTATTCAAGAAAGAAAAGGTGTTTGTTAGGTAAGTTTTGGTTCATAGGAATCCTGCTGGGGTTAACAGAGAGGTCCCTGGAGGTACTGATTGACAGTAGGCTGAACATGAGCCAGCAGTGTGCCCAGGTGGCCAAGAGGGCCAATGGCATCCTGGCCTGCATCAGGAACAGTGTGGCCAGCAGGAGCAGAGAAGTCATTCTGCCCGGTGCTCAGCACTGGTTAGGCCACACCTGGAGTCCTGTGTCCAGTTCTGGGCTCCTCAGTTTAGGAAAGATGTTGAGATGCTGGAAGGTGTCCAGAGAAGGGCAACAAAGCTGGGGAGGGGTCTGGAGCACAGCCCTGTGAGGAGAGGCTGAGGGAGCTGGGGTTGCTTAGCCTGCAGAAGAGGACACAAAAGGGTGACCTTCTTGCTCTCCACAAGTCCCTGAAGCGAGGTTGGTCAGGTGGGGGTTGGTCTCTTCTCCCAGGCAAGCAGCACCAGAACAAGAGGACACAGTCTCAAGCTGCACCATGGGAGGTTTAGGCTGGAGGTGAGGAAGAAATTGTTCCCAGAAAGAGATTGGCCATTGGAATGTGCTGCCCATGGAGGTGATGGAGTCCCCATCAGTGGAGGTGTTTAGGAAGAGACTGGATGGGGTGCTTGGTGCCATGATTTAGTTGATTAGATGGTGTTGGGAGATCTCAAAGGTCTTTTCCAACCTGGTCAATTCAATTCAATTCAATTCAATTCAATTCAATTCAATTCTATTCTATTCTATTCTATTCTATTCTATTCTATTCTATTCTATTCTATTCTATCCTATCCTATCCTATCCTATCCTATCCTATCCTATCCTATCCTATCCTATCCTATCCCATTCTATTCATTTGGGACAGACTTTTAAATGTGGAATATGTGGGTTTTTTAAATCTTCTTTCTGTAAATGAATTTGAATTTTCATGATATAAAATCCCAGAACCACAGAGCCACAGAATGTTTATCCTCGCTATCAGTACAGACTGGGGGATGAGGTGTTAGAAAGCAGCCCTGTGGGAAAGGATTTGGGGTGCCGATGGAGGAGAATCTGGACATGTGCAGGCAGTGTGAGCTTGCAGCACAGAAGGCAAATCACATCCTGGGCTGCATCCAAAGCAGCGCTGCCAACAGTGCCAGAGAGGGGATTCTGACATTATGCTCTGCTCTGGTGAGACCTCACCTGGTGTTCTGTGTACAGGTCTGGAGACCTCAATGCAGGAAGGACATGGACCTGATGGAGAGGGTCCAGGGAAGGGCCATGATAATGATCAGGGGTTTGGAACACCTCTGCTATCAGGACAGGCTGCGGGAACTGGGGTGTTCAGCCTGGAGAAGAGCAGGCTCCAGGGAGACCTAATAGCAGCCTGCCAGTACCTGAAAACTGCCTACAGGAAGGATGGAGAGAGACTGTTTACAAAGGCCTGTAGTGATAGGGGGCAATAGCTTCAAACTAGATAGGGGCAGATTTAGATTGGATATCACAAACAAGTTCTCCACTATGAGGGTGGTGAAACACTGGAAAAGGTTTCCCAGGGAGGTGGTTGAGGTCCCTTCCCTGGAGATGTTGAAAACAAGGCTCAATGAGACCCTGGGCAACCTGATCTAGTTGAGGATGTCCCTGCTGACTGTGTGGAGGTCAGAATAGATGTCCTTTGGAAGTCCTTCTGGCCTGGACCATTCTATGATTCTACGAATGTTAGGGGTTGGAAGGGATCTTGGATGATCATCCAGTCCAACCCCCTGCCAGAGCAGGATCACCTAGAGTAGGTCACACAGGAACATATCCAGGCAGGTTTAGAATATCTCCAGAGAATGAGAGACTCCACTACCTCTTTGGGCAGCCTGCTCCAGAGCTCTGTCACCCTCACAGTGAAAAAGTTTACCCTTGTGTTCATGTGGAGCCTCCCCTGCTCAGTTTCCCGAAAGCTGCACTGATGTTTTCTGCAGAAGTTTGTAAATGACATTTAACCAAACCCAAGGATTAAATATTTTTAAGCCCCTACTCTTTATCTGGCAGTACAACTGCTCTCCCAGTCCTTTCCAAAACCTGGCTTTCCTGTCAAATCTGCTTTGGGTTTAGGATATCTTTAGCTAAGCTAAGCCATCAGCTGTTACAAAAAGCACAGGAAAGCATTCTTTGGGAATCCCATCCCATTGAACTGTGGCCAAAGTATGAAGCCAGAACAGAACCCTCAGAACTATTAGAATACTGACAGTCTGAAGTCTTGAAAAGAAACCATACATAACTGGACTACTTTCCCCAAGAACCCAACATGACCAGAATCATAGAGCCACAGAACTGTCAAGGTTGGAAGGCACCTCAAGAATAACCTAGTTCCAAACCCCCCTGCCATGGGCAGGGACACCTCACACTACAGCAGGTTGCTCACAGCCACATCCAGCCTGGCTGCAAACACCTCCAGGCATGAGGCTTCCACCACCTCCCTGGGCAACCTGTGCCAGGCTCTCAGCACCCTCATGAGGAGCAACTTCTTCCTGACATCCAATCTGAATCTACCCATTTCGAGTTTTGTTCCAGAAGTTATTGTCACTTTGTTTTTAACTTTAAGAGGAGAAGAGTTACTTTAAGTAGTTTACTCTAAGAGCAGGGTGGGGATTTTATGTATAAAATGATGTTTCAGAAATAAGATCACAGAATCATAGAATTATTAGGGTTGGAAGGGGCCTCAGGGATCATCCAGCTCCAAGCCCCCTGCCATGGGCAGGGACACCTCACACTACAGCAGGTTGCTCACAGCCACATCCAGCCTGGCTGCAAACACCTCCAGGCATGAGGCTTCCACCACCTCCCTGGGCAACCTGTGCCAGGCTCTCACCACCCTCATGGGGAACAACTTCTTCCTCACATCCAATCTCAATTCACCCATTTCTAGTTTTGTTCCATTCCCCCTAGTCCTATCACTCCCTGACACCCTAAAAAGTCCCTCCCAGCTTTCTTTTAATGAGAATTATTTTAGTATTTATTATTTTTTATTTATAAGATATATTAATATATTTATATATACTATATATAAATTACATGCATATAATTTATATATAATATATATAATATATGTAATTTATATATACTATATATAAATTATATATGTTATAATTGATATATAAAATTATATATAATTTAGTATATATTTATATTTATGTTTATGTGTATTGTACATATTTATTATTATTTATTATAATTATTTTATGCTTTTAATGACGGTTATTAATTGTTATTAATGACAATGATTCATCAATTGAGAGCCTATGCTGTTCAGCTGAAAGCATTCAGTAGCAGAGGGGTCGGAAGGAGCTGATCTTTAAGGTCCCTTCCAACCCAAAGCATTCTCTGATCCTGTGATAATTGAACTCTGAAAAGCTTAATGATTAAATCAATGGAATTGTGCCCTTGTGTGAAGCTTGCCTTAAAATGGTGATTTTTTCCTGTATGCTCTCAGGATCTTAACCAGCAATCCTGAAGGAGGATCAAAGCCTTAGCATTTGAGGAACTTCAAACAGACTTTTAGCCGAGCAAGAAGTGAAGGCTGGGAATATTTATCACTTTCTAACCTCATGTTCCAAACCAAAATAAAAGAAAAGGAAAACGATTTTATAGGTGTCAAATCTATGCAGAAGATCATGGGTGTACTGCAGGGGGAATATATGTATATATATATAATATATATATATATATTCCTTTAGTTATTTTAATTGAAGAATCAAAGCACAAAGCCCATTAACCATTTGCATAAAGTCATGACTGTACCAAAGCTTGGCATGCATTTGGGGATGCCTCCTCTTTGAATTCTGTGGGTACGCTCCAAATCTTGTTTTCTCCCTTTTAGTGCTCACTTTGTCCTTGTTGCATGCAGAGGGAGGAAGGGAAACTCTCCTGTGGCTAATTTAGTACCAGTAAATGTTGACATTAGCTGGAAAGCGCGTCGTGCGCAGGATGGTCCTGCCTTCTGATTGAGAATTACTGGATACAGATCAAAAGAGGGGAAAAAACAACCCTCAGCCAAGCTTTTATCCATGTCTAAATTGTACTATTCTAATTCCCTGTATAAGATAGAATATTGTAGTCTCCAATCACAGAGGCTGGAACAGACCTCTGAGATCATCAAGCCCAGCCTATGACCTAACACCACCACACCAACCAGACCGTGTCACCAAGTGCCACATCCAGTCTCTCCTGAAGCACCTCCAGGGATGGTGACTCCACCACCTCCCTGGGCAGTGCATTCCAGTCTCTAATTCCCCTTTCCCTCAGGAAGTGCTTCCTAACATCCAACCTAAACCTCCACTGGCACAGCTTCAGAACATGCCCACTTGTCTTGTTACAAGTTGCCTGGGAGCAGAGCCTGACCCCAACATTGCTACAACTTCCCTTCAGGTAGTTGTAGATTTGGATCAGGTCCCCCCTGAGTCTCCTCTTCTCCGGGCTGAACACCCCCAGCTCCCTCAGCCTCTCCTCATCAGATTATTCCCTCCAGTCCCTTCCCCAGTCTCATTGCTCTCCTCTGCACCCACTCCAGCACCTCAAGATCCTTTGCGCAGTGAGGGGCCCACAGCTGCACATAGTGCTCGAGGTGAGGCCTCCCCAGTGACAACTACAGGGCAGAATTCCATCCCTGGTGATGGAATCTCAAAGGTCTTTTCCAACCTGCTCTATTCTATTCTATTCTATTCTATTCTATTCTATTCTATTCTATTCTATTCTATTCTATCCTATCCTATCCTATCCTATCCTATCCTATCCTATCCTATCCTATCCTATCCTATCCTCTTCTCTTCTCTTCTCTTCTCTTCTCTTCTCTTCTCTTCTCTTCTCTTCTCTTCTCTTCTCTTCTCTTCTTCTCTTCTCTTCTCTTCTCTTCTCTTCTCTTCTCTTCTCTTCTCTTCTCTTCTCTTCTCTTCTCTTCTCTTCTCTTCTCTTCTCTTCTCTTCTCTTCTCTTCTCTTCTCTTCTCTTCTCTTCTCTTCTCCTCTCTTCTCCTCTCTTCTCCTCTCTTCTCCTCTCTTCTCCTCTCTTCTCCTCTCTTCTCCTCTCCTCGAGTCTCCTCTCCTCTCCTCTCCTCGAGTCTCCTCTCCTCGAGTCTCTCCTCGAGTCTCCTCGAGTCTCCTCGAGTCTCCTCTCCTCTCCTCTCCTCTCCTCGAGTCTCCTCTCCTCTCCTCGAGTCTCCTCTCCTCGAGTCTCCTCTCCTCTCCTCGAGTCTCCTCTCCTCTCCTCTCCTCAAGTCTCCTCTCCTCGAGTCTCCTCTCCTCGAGTCTCCTCTCCTCTCCTCTTCCCCTCTCCCAAGGAGTAAAATAAAAATGCTCCACTCTGGATTGGAAGCTTAAATGGAAATTCTGTTTACAAGTCCATACAAAAGACACTCAGGTAAAATTAAGGCATTCACAAGTTAGGCTGAGTTCTTCATCTGTGCCTAGCAGGACAAAAGCTTCCAGAGCCTTCCAGAAACCTCCACCCCACTTAGCCTCAGCATGTCCAAGAGCAGCCAAGCTGCCCCCACTAGACCCAGGCTTACTGCAGGCTTCAACGTTCCCTGTGGTGTAGCTGGAAATTTGCTGCCAGCCAAGGTCAGGAGAAAGCATCTCCCCCACAAACCATAAGGATAACATCACATGTGTCCCAAGATGGAGAGAAGAGAGAAAGCATTGGCTGTGCACTCCCTCAAATAGAGAGATACAGGAAAATGGGATAGAATACACAGAATACACAGAATTAACCAGGTTGGAAAAGACCTTTGAGATCATCAGGTCCAACCTATCACCCAACATCATCTAATCAACTCAACCATGGCACTAAGTGCCTCAGCCAGTCTCTTTTTAAACACTTCTGTGATTCTATGAATAACAACAGATTACAATACCCTGGGATGAGCTGCCTCTGGAGGACTTTCCTTTATGGTAATACCAATTAACTCTTGATTTCTCTTACCCCACAACACAGACTCGTTAGCATAAGATGTTTCTACTCCTCTCTACACTGTACTCTAGGAAATACTTCAAGGTGGTCACTGGCTTTATGCATTATGCCTTGTATTCAGCTGTTCAAGCAGAGAAGGAGCTGTGCTCTGTAGACTCAGAAGGTGTATTTTAACGTCGAAACAAAGGATTCTGGTGTAGTCTGGAAAAGCAAGAGCAGCTGTTCAAGGGACCAGAGTACACTCTGCACAGATGCTCTGAGTCTCTTATAAGACATTATTTCTGTGTAAACATCAAGTTTTTAACAAAGCTTTTTTGTCAGAGGAATCTAGGTTCTCATTTGAGTATTTTCAAAGGCAAGTAGCAAGGGGCAGTGGTTTTAAGCTAGAGCAGGACGCAATTAGACCAGACATCAGGAAGAAGTTTGTTACTATGTGGGATGGTGGAACACTGGAATAAGGCTGTCAAGGGAGGTTGTAGAGGCCTCATCCCTTCAGACATGCAAGGTCAGGCACGACTGGGCTCTGAGCAACCTAATCTAGAATAGAATAGAATTAACCAGGTTGGAAGAGACCTTTGAGATCATCAAGTCCAACCTATCATCTGACACCACCTAATCAACTCAACCATGGCACCGAGCACCCCACCCAGTCTCTTCCTAAACAAATCCCTTGAGACAGGCAAGGTCAGGCATGATGGGGCTCTGAGCAACCTCATCTAGAACAGAATAGAATAGAATAGAATAGAATAGAATAGAATAGAATAGAATAGAATAGAACAGAACAGAACAGAACAGAACTGACCAGGTTGGAAAAGACCTCAGAGATCATCAAATCCAACCCATTACCAACTTCTTCATTTTCTCATCTGACAAATAAGAGGATCTTTGTGGAGGCAATAAATCATGGAATCATAGAATTGTTGCAGTTGGAAAAGACCTCTAAGATCATTCAGTCCAACAGTAAACCCAACACCACCATGGCCATTAAATCATGTCCCTAAGTGCCATGTCCACGTGTATCTTGAACATCTCCAGGGATGATGACTCCACTCCACCACCTCCCTAGGCAGCCTGTCCCCATGCCTCAAAGAAATCGTTCCTCATATTCAATCTCAACCTCTCCTGGCACAATTTCATCTGATATTAGGGAGAAAAACTGACCCCCAGCTCACTCCAACCTCCTTTCAGGGAGCTGTAGAGAGCAATGAGATCTCCCCTCAGCCTTCTCTTCTCCAGACTAAACAATTCCAGCTCCCTCAGCTGCTCCTCATAGATCTGTTCTCTAGACCCTTCACCAGCTTTGCTGAATGGAATGGAATGGAATGGAATGGAATGGAATGGAATGGAATGGAATGGAATGGAATGGAACGGAATTAACCAGGTTGGAAAAACCTTCGAGATCATGAAGTCCAACCTATCATCCAACACCATCTAATCAGCTCAACCAGGGCACCAAGCATCCCATCCAGTCTGATTTTAAACACCTCCAGTGATGGTGACTCCATCACCTCCCTGCACATTCCAATGGTCAATCTCTCATTCTGGCAAGAATTTCTTCCTCACCTGCAGCTTAAATGTCCCCTGGTGCAGCTCAAGACTGTGTCTTTTTGTTCTGGTGCTGGGTGCCTGGGAGAAGAGACCAACCTCCACCTGGATACAACCTCACTTCAGGGAGTTGTAGAGAGCAAGAAGGTCTCCCCTGAGCCTCCTCTTCTCCAGGCTAAGCAACCCCAGCTCCCTCAGCCTCTCCTCACAGGGCTGTGCTCCAAACCCCTCCCCAGCTTTGTTGCCCTTCTCTGGACACCTTCCAGCAAGTCAACATCTTTCCTAAACTGGGGGCCCAGAACTGGACACAGGACTCAAGGTGTGGCCTAACCAGTGCTGAATGGGTTTGGGTTTTTTGTTTGTTTGTTTGTTGCTAGTTTGTGATTTTTTCAATCTAATTTTTACAGTTCCAGTCATCTGTGGTGGTAGCAAATAGCAAAGTACCACTGCAGTCTCTCTTTGCAGTAAGGACTCTGGTATCAGAATCCTCCAGCAGTTCCAGGTAAATGAATTATTTCTGTATGAGAAACATTATTCTTCTGAGCACATTAGCATCTGGAGGGAAAAAAAGAAGGGAAGAAAAGGAAAGAAAATATCTTTGAAAGTCCTTTTGAATGTAAAATATTCTATTTAGATTCTTCAGGTGTAGAGGGAAATAAGCCCTGCTGGGATCAATGGCAGGGATTTGTCAGCAATTATGCCAATTTAAAGGCTTCTATAGCAATTGCCATGGCAATGTTTTTAATTAGTGCAGCACAGCCACTCGCAAGCGTGACACGAAGCCAGGCTAACCTTCGGCGAGCAGATAATGCATCCCGCCTGACTTTGTTTCATTTGTTAACAATGAAAGAAAAATCCCTTCTGAAAGCAAAGAAAAAAAAAGGGGGGGGGGGGGGAAGAAAAGAAAAGAAAAGTAAAATAGAGAAATCCACATAGTTTCTGTAGAGCTCAAAATAGAAGAGCCAAGTGCAGCAGCAGCAGCAGCAGCGGTGTGCTTCGAACGCAGTCGCCAAGCTTTACGCAGGAAAGATGCAGCTGATGCTCGGGATGAAGCAAACAGCTTCTAAAACTAAAACATATATATATATATTTTAACAGCCTGTATCAAGTAGGAATCCTGTGTAGGCTGCATGCATGGGCTTTGACTGTGTTCCTTTTGAAAACAAAGTATCTGGATGTAGCTTTCCTCTGCCTAGCCCCAGTACAAAGAGCGGCGGAGCTGTAGCAACGAAAGGCTGCGCTATAAACCTCCCAATGCTGGTGATAATACCAAGACTTTAGCAGAACCTAGCGCTGTGCCACTGCAGGTTCACTTTCATTATTCCCATAACTAATTAAAGATAGCCCAGGTATGCACACACATGCTTCCCTCTGACTACAGCACTCAAATATTCTCTGAGTGCAGTCATTCTGCAAACATGGATATAGACTGTGGACGGATCATTGCTGGCTGACTTTCAAAAAGCAAGCTCTTGTTTTCAGATCTCTAAGCTATTTTTTTCCCTTCCCTTTCCCCTCTTACTACATAGAAACATGAAATATTCAGGATAGGAAAGAGCCTCAGCATCACCAAGTCCAATCCGGAGCACTACTCTGCAAGGTTCACCCCTAAACCATAGCCCCAAGCACCACATCCAAACCACCTTGAAACACAGGCAGGATTAGGGACTCAACCACCTCCCTGGGCAGCACATTCCAATCCCTGACCACTCCTGCTAGGAAGTATTCTTTTCCTACTGTCTAATCTAAACCTCCCAAGTGGCAGCTTGAGGCCATTCCCTCTTGTTCTATTATTAATTACCTGTGAGAAGAGACCAGCAGCAGCCTCTCTACAACCTCCTTTCAGGTAGCTATAGAGAGCAATGAGGTGTCCTCTCAGCCTCCTCTTTTCCAAATTAAACAGCCCCACCTCACTCAGTTGCTCCTCATGAGATTTATGCTCCAGGCCCTTCACCAGTAAAGAAGGGGTTGGGTGCAAGATTGAAAAGATGACAAGAATGCAGCCAGTATGCATCTTGACTGACCTCCCATGATGAGCCTGGGAGGGTGAAAAATGGTAAAGGGACGTTATAGTAAGGTGGGGACTGGGCTCTTCTCACATACAACTTATGACAAGACAAGAGGGCATGGCCTGAAGCTGCACCAGGGAAGGTTTAGGTTGGATGTTAGGAAGCACTTCCTGATGGAAAGGGGAATTAGAGATTGGAATGTGCTGCCCAGGGAGGTGGTGGAGTCGCCATCCCTGGAGGTGTTTAAGGAGAGATTGGATGTGGCACTTAGCACCATGGTCTGGTTGATGTGGTGGTGCTAGGTCATAGGCCAGGCTTGATGGACTCAGAGGTCTATTCCAGCCTCAGTAATTCTGTGATTCTGTATGTGATTCTTATTCCTACAAGAGTTGAAGTAGCTTTTGAGTGATCCCCAAAATTTAAAGGGCCTCATCCAGTCTCTTCCTAAACACCTCCAGTGATGGTGACTCCACCACCACCCCGGGCATCCCATTCCAATGGCCACTCACTCTTTCTGTGAAGAATTTCTTCCTGACATCCAGCCTAAACCTCCCCTGGTGCAGCTTGAGACTGTGTCTAGCTAGGTACTAATGATCCAGTCTGAGATTCCATGTCAACTGCCTTCTACCACTTCATATCTCATGAGCATAGCTTGTACCACGATCAGAGCTTAAGAAGCCTTCTGAGTCTACAGCTATTATCATGGCTTGGAACTACAAGCCAGAATTTCCTGGAATAAAGAACCTCTTCAAGGCCAGGTTGGATGAGGTCTTCAGCAGCTGAGTCTAGTTGTGAGGCTTCCCTGCCCACGGTGGGAAGGTTGCAGCAGATGATGTCTAAGGTCCCTTCCAACCTAAGCCACTCTATGATGCAAGTTTTTTAAACCATTAGTCTCTCTCATCCTCCTTTTCTTCTCTTTTTGCTCATGGACATCTAAGTCTTTAGAAATTTTCTTCCTGTAGAGAAAGATTGTGAAAATCAGACTTAATGACTTCCTGCAAAGGAATATATGTTCACTTCTCTGGACTGGAAAAAAACTTAGTTACTGACCAATTAAAGGTAGTTAGCAGATTCAGGCTGGTAATTGCAGCCTGTGGTTGCTACTTCCTTCCTGAAGGAACGGAGCAGCTGATGAATTCTGTCATTCATCAGAGCTCTATCCCCTTCATGCCCTTTTGCTGTCTCCAACAGGATCTGAAAATCAAGAAAAGTCTCTTCCTCAGAGCTGAGCAGGCCCCTTGCAGGCACAGGAATTTGTGCACAGAATTAATGCAGATGGAAGATAACTTTTTTTTGCAATCTGTTCTCTCAGTTAATTTGAAAGCAGCCTGATGCAGCTGAGGCTTCAGCCTTTGTTTCCGTAATAACCACCCTAAATACCTACAAGTGACGATTCTACCACTTCCAAGGATAATACTGATCTCAGAAACATAAAGTACAATTGCTTTCCATTTTTTTCCCCTCCTTATTTTCAGGGCTGAATCTCTTCCTTAGGAACAAAAGGCACCCCTCAACCTACTAACCAACCACAAAAGCTTTTCATTTTCATCTCATTAATAAAACACAAATGTTAAGCATGAAGAAGTTCAAACCAACTGGCATAAACTCTTGCTTATTCAGTTAGGATCCTCAGAGGTCAGGGTAAGTTTGTCTTCACCAAGCAGCCATGGTAATGTATGAGCATGAAAAAGCATATCATGGTTTTTCTCCTGCATGTTTCTTCAGTCTCCAAACATCAGGTACTTAGTAGTCTCCAACGGATTCTGTTTGCCATGACTTTCTTCACGTGGGCTGTGAAAGCAGATGAGCTTTTAGGAGCCAGGACTTTCTTCAAGGAGACTCACTGATGCAGCTGAGGTTTCAGCCTTTGTTTCCATAATAACCACCCTAAATACCTACAAGTGGTGATTCTACCACTCCCAAGGATAATATTGATCTCAGAAATATGAAGTACAATTGCTTTCCTTCCCTGCCCCCCTTATTTTCAAGTCTGAATCTCTTCCTTAAAGACAAAAGGCACCCCTCAACCAATCAGCCAACCAACCAACCAACCAACCAACCAACCAACCAACCAAGCTGTTCATTTTCATCTCATTAATAAAAGACAAATGCTAAGCATGAAGAAGTTCAAACCAACTGCCATAAACTCTTGCTTATTCAGTTAGGATCCTCAGAGGTCAGGGTAAGTTTGTCTTCACCAAGCAGCCATGGTAATGTATGAGCATGAAAAAGCATATCATGGTTTTTCTCCTGCATGTTTCTTCAGTCTCCAAACATCAGGTACTTAGTAGTCTCCAACGGATTCTGTTTGCCATGACTTTCTTCACGTGGGCTGTGAAAGCAGATGAGCTTTTAGGAGCCAGGACTTTCTTCAAGGAGACTCACAAGCAGTTTTGTGAAAGGAAACAACTCTTTCCATTTGTTTTTGAACATTCCAACTGACATGTTCATTAGACACCTGTCACTGGAAGCCCCAGTAAATACTCATTCCCTCTTCACTCTCTTTGCCACTGATGAATGTGTAGACTTAAATCAACTTCTCCTTTAGCTGTCCCTTTTCCCAGATGAAAAATGTTGGACTGCCTGCTTAATCAGAGAGAGTGATTGCCCATTGGAATGGGCTGCCCGGAGAGGTGGTGGAGTCACCATCACTGGAGGTGTTCAGGAGGAGACTTGATGGGGTGCTTGGTGCCATGATCTAGTTGTTTGGGTGGGTTGGATTGGTTGATAGGTTGGACGTGATGATCTTGAAGGTCTCTTCCAACCTGGTGTATTGTATTATTATCATTCCTTATCCAGAAGTTCTGCTCTACTTTTGGTTGCACCTCTAGCCCTGCTCTGAATATCTATTTCCCACCCTTTTTCTTTGCTGCATCTTTTGAGACTGAAGATCAAAATTTGCTGTGGCATTAAAGCTGCAGCATCTCCATGGATATGTAGACAGCAGCTTAATCAGGTTGACCACAATTTCATCACGATAACAGGCATTGCTCACTTGGTTTTGGACCACTCTAAAGCTGTGGGCTCATGTTTTCCTGCTGTCTGCTCTTACATTTTGGTGTTATCCCCAGTGGCAACAGCCAGATTTCATTATCCCCAATGGCAACAATCAGACATCATGATTTCAAAAGTAAAGTAATTTCAAAAGTAAAGTACATTATTTCATAGCCATTTCATCATCCATCCTTTTGGTGTCCAGAGACTACAAGTGTACCTACAGCAAACTGGTTATTGAACCATGATAAGGGAGACAGTGGTCCTGCATCTGGGTCAGGGCAATTCCAGGCACCCATATAGGCTGGGCAGGGACTGGCTTGAAAGCAGCCCTGAAGAAAAGGACTTGGAGGTGCTGGTGGATGAGAAGCTCAACATCAGCCAGCAGTGTGCACTTGCAGCCCAGAAAGCCAACCAGATCATGGGCTGCATGAAGAGAAGCATAGCCAGCAGGTTGAGGGAGGTGATTCTCCCCTTCTACTTTGCTCTGGCGAGACCCCACCTGGAGTACTGCATCCAGTTCTGGAGCCCCTATTACAAGAAATATTAGGATGTGCTGGAAGGTGTCCAGAGAAGGGCCACGAGGATGAGCAGAGGGCTGGAGCTCCACTCCTATGAAGACAGGCTGAGAGAGTTAGGATTGTTAAGTTTGGAGACAAGAAGGCTCTGAATAGACCTTATTGTGTCCTTCCAGCATCTGCAGGGTGCCTGGAAAAAAGCTGGGGAGGGACCACATTAGATGTTGGAAGGGACCTCAAGAGATCGCTGAGTCTAACCCCCTGCCAAAGCAGGATCACTTAGGGTAGTCCACACAGGAATGCATCCAGGGGGGTTTGGAAAGCCTCCAGAGCAGGAGACTCCACAACCTCTCTGGGCAGCCTGCTCCAGGGCTCTGGCACCCTCACTGTAAAGAAGTTTCTCCTCATGTTGAGGTGAAATCTTCTTTGTTCAAGCTTGTACCTGTTGTTTCTTGTCTTATTAGTGTGCACCACTGAAAAGAGATTGTCCCCCTCCACTTTGCCACCCACCCCTGTATATATTTCTGTATCTATTTGTAAATAGCATTCATATTTAACTTCCAGTTCTATGTGAGTATTGTTTGATGCTCACTCCCTTGGGGATAAAATGCCTTTCTGTCCTTTTATCCTGGACAGCTCGTGGCTCAAATGAGGACAGCTTCCTTGTGCTTCATTGTCCCTTCCTTGTGCTTCATTGTCCCTTGCAAAGTTTTTCACCTTGGTATTCAAACCTGTTTTCAATTTTATTGCAGAGTGTGTTGAAGAGTTCTGGCCCTGGAACAGATCCCTGTGGAACAGTACCACAGACATTATTTCAACTCATTATTTCCTTCTTCCTGCTGCTTCCTATCATTTAATCAATTACTGGTACATAGAGGGATCTTCACTTTTAGCTAATGGCTGCTTAAGAGTCTTTGGTGACTGACCCTGTCAAAAACCTGCTGGAAGCACGACTTGATCTTATCAAAGAGGTCATAGCTACCCATATGCTTGATAAAGCTTTCAGAAGGCTCAGATGGGACTGTGAGTTAGGACTACTTCCCTTTCCATAAATCAGACTGCATTTTCCCCAGCAATGTCACATGTCCAGCAGTTGTGTTATCATAGTATCATAGTATCAGTCAGGGTTGGAAGGGACCACAAGGATCATCTAGTTCCAACCCCCTGCCATGGGCAGGGACACCTCACACTAGATCAGGCTGGCCAGAGCCTCATCCAGCCTGGGAAAAACACCTCCAGGGATGGGGCCTCAACTACCTCCCTGGATAACACATTGCAGGGCTTCACCACTCTCATGGGGAAGAACTTCTTCCTCACATCTAGCCTGAATCTCCCCACCTCCATCTTCATTCCATTCCCCCTAGTCCTATCACTACCTGAGATCCTGAGAAGTCCCTCCCCAGCCTTCTTGTAGGTCCCTTCAGATCCTGGAAGGCCACAATGAGGTCACCTCGGAGCCTTCTCTTCTCCAGACTGAACAGCCCCAACTCCTTCAGTCTGTCCTCATAGCAGAGCAGCTTCAGCCCTCTGATCATCCTCATGTTCATTATAACAATTAGCAGTTTCACTAATTTGGCCCTCAGACTTTGTCCCTGTGACTTGTCCCTGATAGAACTGAATTGTACTTGCAAGTTGCCATCAATTTTGATACCTTGAAATCCTCAAGTATTGAGAAGTGCTGGAATGAGGCCAGAGAAGGGCCAGAGAACGTTGAGAGAGTAGGGGTTGCTCAGTCTGGAGAAGAGAAGGTTCTGAGGAGACCTAATTGTGGCCTTCCAGTATCTGAGGGAGCTACAAGAAAGCTGGGGAGGAACTTTTAGGGTGTCAGGGAGTGATAGGACTAGGGGGAAAGGATCCAAGCTAGAGGAGGGGAGATTTAGATTACATGTTAAGAAGAAGTTCTTCCCCATGAGGCTGGTGAGACACTGGCACAGGTTGCCCAGGCAGGTGTGGAAGCCTTATCCCTGGAGGTTTTTAAGACCAGGCTGGATGTGGCTCTGAGCAACTTCATCTAGTGTGAGGTGTCCCTGCCCATGGCAGGGGCGTTGGAAATGGATGATCCTTGAGGTCACTTCCAACCCTAACAATTCTATAATTCTGTGACAGGTAACTTCAGAAGGTTTCAGATCCATCTGAAACCAAGTCTAAAGATGGGGAACTATGTCATCTGCATGTGCATTTAATCATTTGATCATGCTCTGAATCCCTATGAGGAGAGGCTGAGGGAGCTGGAATTGTTTAGCCTGGAGGAGAGGAGGCTCAGGGGAGACCTTATTGCTCTCTACAACTACATAAAAGGAGGTTGTAGCCAGGTGGAGGTTGGTCTCTTCTCCCAGGCAACCAGCACCACAACAAGAGGACACAGTCTCAAGCTGCACCAGGGGAGGTTTAGGCTGGATGTGAGGAAGAAATTCTTCCCAGCAAGAGAGATTGGCCATTGGAATGTGCTGCCCAGGGAGGTGGTGGAGTCACCATCAGTGGAGGTGTTCAAGAGGGGATTGGATGTGGCTCTTGGAGCCATGGTTCAGTTAATCATGAGGTGTTGGGTGACAGGATGGACTTGGTGATCTTTAAGGTCTTTTCCAACCTTATTGATTCTATGATGAGACTGCAGTTGCTCTTGCTGATACCAACTCTTTTACAATTTGATTCCTTTGTTTCTTGCAAGCAGAGGCAGAAATAATTAGTTTATTTCTCTTATGATAGCAGTTAGCTTTCAAATGCCTTGTGGTATGTTTCCTGTAGGAAAACCTGAGCCAGACTTGAGACTTTCATGGTTTCTACCTCAGTCTGAATTCCCAGAGCATGCAAATTTTCATGCAGTTTATTTGGATTCATCCAAGAGGCCCAGGGTACCCTTCAGAGAGGATTCCAGAATTAACCCCTATATTTTCCTGTCTTTTTTCATTATCAGTAAGAAGGGAAGGCTATAACCATGTATATATAGAGCTGCAGTTTCAGAGTGAAGCAGTGAAAATATGCCTGGAAAAAATGCTGATGCAACAAAGCATTTGCTTTATGTGATCTGCTCTAGCACTTTTTACCTTTTCTTTTCTAGATATGCCTGGGGAAGTTCATCTCTCCCTCTACTCTGCCCTGATGAGACCACACCTGCAATACTGTCTCCAGTTTGGGGCTCCTCAATTCAAGAGGGACAGAGACCTGCAGGAGAGAGTCCAATGGAGAGCCACAAGGGAGATTAGGGGACTTGAGCATCTCCCCTGTGAAGAGAGACTGAGAGCCCTGGGGCTGTTTAGTCTGGAGAAGAGAAGGCTGAGAGGAGATCAGTGTGTATAAATATCTGAGGAGTGGGTGTCAAGTGGAAGGGGACAAGCTCTTTTGGGTGGTGTGCAGTAATAAGACAAGAAGTAAAGGATACAAAACTGAACATGGAAGTTTTCACCTCAAAATGAGGAGAAACACCTTTAGAGTGAGGGTGCTGGAGCCCTGCAACAGGCTGCCCAGAGAGGTTGTGGAGTCTTCTTATCTGAAGACTTTCAAACCCCATTTTGATGCATTCCTATGTGGACTGCCCTGGGTGATTCTGCTTTTGCAGGGGAGTTTTACTGGATGATCTCTGGAGATCCCTTCCAACCTCTAACATTCTGTGATTTGCCCCAAATCATAGAACCATGGACTTGTTTCAGTTGGAAGAGACCTTTAAGATCAAGTCCAACCTTCAACCAAAGACCAGCATGGACAATAGCCATTAAACCATGTCCCTAAGTGCCTTGTCCACACATTTCTTGAACACTTGCAAGGGACAGCGACTGCACAAGCTCCCTGGGCATCCTATTTCAAGACCTAAAATCAAGCTTTAAAACTTTCTCAGGTAACAGTCAAAAGCCCACTGTCTTTTTCCCCCTTTTAGAATAGAATAGAATAGAATAGAATAATAGAATAGAATAGAATAGAATAGAATAGAATAGAATAGAATAGAATTCACCAGGTTGAAAGAGAACCTTGAGATCAAGTCCAACCTATCACCCAACACCATCAAATCAACACAACCATGCCACCAAGCACCCCATCCAGTCTCTTCTTAAACACCTCCAGTGATGGTGACTCCACCACCTCCCTGGGCAGCACATTCCAATGGCCAATCTCTCTTGATGGGAAGAATTTCTTCCTCACATCCAGCCTAAACCTCCCCTGGCACAGCTTGAGATGGTGTCCTCTTGTTCTGGTGCTGGTTGCCTGGGAGAAGAGACCAACCTCCACCTGGCTACAACCTCCCTTCAGGTAGTTGCAGAAAGCAATAACGTCCCTCCTGAGCCTCCTCTTCTCCAGGCTAAGCAAACCCAGCTCCCTCATCCTCATGTCATAGGGCTTGTGCTCCAAACCCCTCCCCAGCCTCTTTGCCCTTCTCTGGACACCTTTCCAGTAACTCAACAGCTTTCTTGAATTGAGGGCCCAGAACTGGACACAGGACTCAAGATGTGGCCTAACCAGTGCTGAGCACAGGGCAGAATGAACTCCCTGCTCCTGCTGGCCACACTGTTCCTGATGCAGGCCAGGATTCCACTGTCCTTCTTGGTCACCTGAACACACTGCTGGCTCATGTTCAGCCTACTCTCAACCAGCACCCCCAGGTCCCTCTCTGCCTGGCTGCTCTCCAGCCACTCTGACCCCAGCCTGTAGCACTGCCTGGGGTTGGTGTGGCCAATGTGTAGAACCCAACACTTGGATGTGTTGAATCTCATGCCCTTGGACTCTGCCCATCTGTCCAGCCTTTCATGCATTGCTACAAGATGAAGCAAAAGGTTATATGAGGGACCATAGCTGTGACTGGGCTCCATGCTGCTAGAAGTAGCTCCACACTGCTAAGAGAAGTCATAAAATATCTAGCGTCACAGAAAATAAATTAACTCAATTATATAACAGGGGAAAAGATAAAAAGAAAGTGCATAGTTAATCTGCACATAGGGATGTGAATGTCAGTCATATCTTTTTTATTCTATAGTGTTTTTATGCCTTCTTGGTTTATGCAGGAATAGATATTTTATATTAAATAAACTTATACTTCCTGCAAATGAATTTCCTCCCACTTTTTATCTGTGTGATTTCTGCAGCCATTGTTACAGCAATATGTTGATTTTACTCCTTAGCAGCATGGCTTAGAGGCTTAACAGTATCAGTGAAAAGGAGACTTAGCTGAGGGGAACATCATTGCCCTCTACAGCTTCTCCAAAGGAGGCTGGAAAGAGGTCAGGGTCCACCTCTGCTCCTATGCAACAAGTGTCAGGACAATTGTCACTTGACAACTGTGTCAAGAGCCAGTTCTGGGCTCCTCGGTTTAAGAAGGACATTGAGACACTTGAATGTGTCCAGAGAAGGGCAACAAGGCTGGGGAGGGGTCTGGAGCACAGCCCTGTGAGAGGCTGAGGGAGCTGGGGTTGCTTAGCCTGGAGAGGAGGAGGCTCAGTAGAGACCTTACTGTGTTCTGCAATTCCCTGAAAGGAGGTTGTAGCCAGGTGGGGGTTGGTCTCTTCTCCCAGGCAACCAGCACCAGAACAAGAGGACACAGTCTCAAGCTGTGCCAGGGGAGGTTTAGGCTGAAGGTGAGGAGAAAGTTCTTCCCAGACAAAGAGATTGGCCATTGGAATGTGCTGCCCAGGGAGGTGGTGGAGTCAGAGTCCCTGGAAGTGTTCAAGAGGGGATTGGATGTGGCACTTGGTGCCATGGTCTAATAGTCATGAGGTGTTGGGTGACAGGTTGGACTTGATGATCTTTCAGGTCTTTTCCAACCTTGTTGATTCTATGCTTCTATGTGTCCAGTGAAGGCCAACAAATCTGGGGAGAGGTCTGGAGAACAGGCATGTGAGGAGAGGCTGAGGGAGCTAAGCAACCCCAGCTCCATTAGCCTCTCATCATAGGGCTTGTGCTCCAAACCCCTCCCCAGCTTTGTTGTCCTTCTTTGCCTGCCTTCATCTAAATCTTGTTATTCTCAAACAAACATTTCAGTGTGGCAGCTATTAATAGATGGACTGAAAGAATAATTATCCAGCACAGTAAAATGAAATTATCCTATTGCAGTCCTGGATACTGGGAAGTGAAAACATTCTACAATGGCAATAATTAAGATGGGGATCATGACGCAACAATCTTATGTCAGTTGACACAAATACCACTAATGATCACAATATCACCAAGGTTGGAAGAGACCTCAAAGATCATTGAGTCCAACCTGTCACCACAGGCCTCATGACTAAACCACGGCACCAAGTGCCATGTCCAGTCCCCTCTTGAACACCTCCAGGGACGGTGACTCCACCACCTCCCCGGGCAGCACATTGTAATGACTAACAATGCTCTCGGTGAAGAACCTTCTCCTCCCCTTGAGCCTAAACTTCCTCTGGTGCAGCTTGAGACTCTGTCCTCTTGTTCTGGTGTTGGTTGATAGAGAGAAGAGACCAACCCCTTCCTGGCTACAACCACCTTTCAGGTAGCTGTAGAGAGCAATGAGGTCTCCCCTGAGCCTCCTCTTCTCCAGGCTAAACAATCCCAGCTCCCTCAGCCTCTCCTCACAGGGCTGTGCTCCAGACCCCTCCCCAGCCTCCATCCAGGCCAGGATGCCATTGGCCTTCTTGGCCACCTGGGCACACTGCTGGCTCAAGTTCAGGTGGCTGTTGATCAGCACCTCCAGGTCCCTCTCTGCCTGGCTGCTCTCCAGCCACTCCAACCCCAGCCTGTAGCTCTGCATGGGGTTGCTGTGGCCAAAGTGCAGCACCCGGCACTTGGATGTGTTCAGTCTCATGCCATTGGACTCCGCCCATCTGTCGAGCTGATCGAGGTCTCTCTGCAGAACCCTTCTGCCCTCTAACTGACTAACACCTGCTCCCAACTTGGTGTCATCTGCAAATTTGTTGATGACTGTCTCAATCCCCTCATCCAGATTGTCAATGAAGACATTGAAGAGGATGGGGCCCAGCACTGATCCCTGGGGGATGCCACTGGTGACTGGCCTCCAGCTGGCTGTGGCACCATTCACCACCACTCTCTGGGCTCGGCCCTCCAGCCAGTTCCTAACCTAGCACAGAGTGTTGCTGCCCAAGCCACGAGCTGACATCTTAGCCAGCAGCTTGCTGTGGGGGATGGTGTCAAAGGCCTTGCTGAAGTCCAGGTAGACCACATCCACAGGCCTCCCCACATCCACCAGGCGGGTCACCTGATCATAGAAGGAGATCAGGTTGGAGAGGCAGGACCTGCCCTTCCTAAATCCATGTTATTATTTCATTGTGTATCCCAGCATATTTATGAATATTGGGGAATTGATCTTTTTGGCAATAGAAAGTGAAGAAGAAGAATAAAAAAGCCTGCAGAACAATCAAATTATACATGCCTGCCTATCAATATTTTCTATAAGGATTGCAAGGAAGCAATAGGAAGGATTTTGGAGGGGGAAAAAGACTCTTCCAGCTGACACAGCTGAAGTCATTGAGTAGTGGGACTGAATTTTTCATTAATATTGATTTTTTTGCCAAAACCTTAATTTCTAGTTGTCTCTCAGCAGCATAGATGGAGACATAAGAGAACCCGCTGTGTGGTGTGGAATTCTGCCTGGCTATTAATGTAGGGGAGTGGTGGCATGCCTCCAATACTTGGGAAAGTAAAACCCAAGACCAGGACTAAATGGAAATATATCTATAAAGCCAGCTTTGCTTGATTGCTAGCCTTACATAAGGAAAAAAAATTCTTCAGCCACAAGAGTTTAGGCTCTGTCTGGACTCACTCCTTGGTGGTGATTGATATCTTTTAGCAGTTTTTTACCCTTTCGTCACATTTCCCATCTAACAAAATACCTTTGATTTTACAGCAATGATTTTTTTTTTTTCCTGCTAAAAACTACTCTCACTTTGAATATCATAGAAGCATGGAATCATGGAATCATAGAACCATAGAAGCATAGAGTCATGGAATCATGGAATCATAGAACCATAGAAGCATAGAATCATGGAATCGTAGAAGCATAGAAGCATAGAAGAATACAATCATAGAAACATAGAAACATAGAATCATAGAATCAACCAGGTTGGAAAAGACCTCAGAGATCATCAAGTCCAACCTATCACCTAATACCTAATACCTCCTGACAACTAAACCATGGCACCAAGTGCCTCATCCAGTTCTTTTTTGATCAGCTCCAGGGATGGTGACTCCAACACCTCCCTGGGCAGCACATCCCAATGACGAATGACTCTCTCAGTGAAGAACTTTCTCCTCCCCTCGAGCCTAAGCTTCCCTTGGTGCAGCTTGAGTCTGTGTCCTCTTGTTCTGGTGATGGTTGCCTGGGAAAAGAGACCAACCCCCACCTGGCTACAACCTCCCTTCAGGTAGTTGGAGAGAGGAATAAGGTCTCCCCTGAGCCTCCTCTTCTCCAGGCTAAGCAACCCCAGCTCCCTCAGCCTCTCCTCACAGGGCTGTGCTCCAGACCCCTCCCCAGCTTTCTTGCCCTTCTCTGGACACCTTCCAGCAACTCAACATCTTTCCTAAACTGAGGAGCCCAGAACTGGACACAGGACTCAAGGTGTGACCTAACCAGTGCTGAGCACAGGGCAGAATGACTTCCCTGCTCCTGCTGGCCACACTGTTCCTGATGCAGGCCAGGATGCCATTGGCCTTCTTGGCCACATGGGCACACTGCTGGCTCATGTAAGATGGCTGTCACCCACCCCCAGGTAGTGGGCTCCAGGGATGAGGCTTCCACCACCTCCTGGGAGGACCTGACCCAGTGTTCTACAGCCCTCATGCCAAATAGAGAATATTATAAATACGATTAGAAAAAAAAATATGAAAAAAACCCAAAACAATAAAAAAGATTCTTTTAATTCCTCCAGGATATGTTCAGAAATATCCTGAAATCTCCACACAGAAGTCTGTGAGCTTTTAACTAGGTCACAGTTACGCTGAAGACTTGAAAGGAGCAACACAAATGACCATTTATTTCATTTCTCACTCACAGTTCCTACCAAAGCAATAATAGTGGAGAGAAAAAAACAACAGTTCTTCCTTTTTGGTCCCTTGTCCAGAGACTAAGTTAGGTTAAGTGCCTCCCATCAATCTTCTGTTTATTGTTCTCCTTCATTTGGCACTAACAACACTGCTAAAATGAGGAGCACCCAGGAGAGAATGTTATGTCCCAGTTTTTTCTAGGTACTTGATAGATGAATGTTCAAAGTGCTTGGAAAGAAAAAATATCCCAGCTGCAGTCCTAGCTGGGAAATGCATTGCTGCTGGTAAAGAATGCAAAGATAGGCACTATAATAATAGTGACTTACATAAAAACCCCACAAAGCTTGGGTTTTTTGGCTTCATTATTACTGTTAAGCAGGATCTGGGGACAAAAAGAAACCAACACAGAGAGGCTTCTGCTCTGTTTTGTTGGTGTTGAGGACATGATGAATTTTCTTATGATTGAACACCAGCTATGTGCTATCCAAAAGAGGGAGCTATAACATTATAGTAAATTCTTCTGCTCTGTGAGACAGTGGAACTGTAGATATTCTTTAATTCCTTTTACTTAAATTGCACAAAAAGATAAGGTTTGGTCTGAGTTTGCTTCGTTTATTTGTTTATGCATTGTGCTTTGCAAGAATAAACAATATGGAATCATAGAATTGTTAGAGCTGGAAGGGACCTCGAGGATCAGCCAGTTCCAACCCCACTGCCATGGGCAGGGACACCTCACACTACAGCAGGTTGCTCACAGCCACGTCCAGCCTGGCCTCAAAAACCTCCAGGGATGAGGCTTCCACCACCTCCCTGGGCAACCTGTGCCAGGCTCTCACCACCCTCATGGGCAACAACTTCTTCCTCACAGCCAATCTCAATCTACCCACTTCCAGTTTTGCTCCATTCCCCCTAGTCCTATCACTCCCCAACACCCTGAAAAGCCCCTCAGGACTAGACAATGCATGCTAATAATCTTATTGGAAGTGAATTTAATTACTGGAT
Organism: Picus viridis; assembly: GCA_033816785.1. Lineage (NCBI taxonomy): Eukaryota > Metazoa > Chordata > Aves > Piciformes > Picidae > Picus > Picus viridis. Next base: position 43,929,461 of record CM066575.1, on the reverse strand, counting down.
TAATGTCAAATTTGCTGAAACAATCATAGCATCATAGAATGGTCTGGGTTGGAAGTAACCTCTGAAGGTCATCCAGTCCAATCCCCTCTGCAGTCAGCAGGGGCATCCTCGACTAGATCAGGTTGCTCAAAGCTGTAGGGAGCCTCACCTTGAATATCTCCAGGGATTAGGGCCCCAACCACCTCCCTGATCCAGCATTCCACCACCCTCATGGTAAATATAGAATCACATATAAAAATAGTAAGAAAAATCTAGATAATCAATAGAAAAACATCCTGACATCAAAACAAACAAAAGAAGCAACAAAACAGCGACAAAAAGATTTATTTATCTTACTCTTGATTTCATCACTTATTTTTTTTAACCAGTACTGAGCACACAGGTTAATCTCTCTGCACACATTTCCCACCTTTAATAACAGAAAAAAAAACCAACAAAAGAAACAGAAAAGCCCACCAAGCCCCCAAACTATAAATATAACTATCAAAGAAGCATGCTTGAGCTATTTGCTAACCTTGCTTCACAGAATCACAGAATGTTAGGGGCTGCGAAGGACATAGAAAGCTCATCCAGTCCAACCCCCCTGCCAGAGCAGGGTCACCTAGAGCAGATCACACAGGAACATACCCAGGTGGGTCTTGAATATCTCCAGAGAGGAAGACTCCATAACCCCCCTGGGCAGCTTGCTCCAGTGCTCTGTCACCCTCACAAGGAAATGAATTTCCCTCATATTACCATGGAACTTCCTATGCCTCAGCTTCCACCACTGCCCCTTGTGCTGTCCTTGGGCATCACCCAGCAGAGGCTGGCTCCATCCACTGGGCTCTCACCCTGCACACCTTTATCACCATGAATGAGGTCACCCCTTTGTCTGCTTTTCTCCAAGCCAAGGCAGTTTGTCTCTGTAAAAAGGGGGTTTGACATAAAAAAGGAATCACTCTTCATAACCAATGAGGCATCCAGGTCTACAAAATCTTGGCTCGGAGAGCTCAGCACTCACAATGGTATTACCCGTCACTTGGAAAGCATGGAGTGGATTGCCTTTTCATCTGAAAGGTCAGGAGGCTAGAATGTATTTGAAAGAGTAGAACAGGAAAGTGCAGAGGGGTCAGTCACACTTGCTTTACTTTCAGGATTTCTTTAGAGCATTCCCTTTGCTTCTTCCTGGTAGTTCTGTGTAGCACCTGGGGAGCCCAGCAGACCCCAGTAAGGAGGAGGGAATTCTAGTATTTTTTGCACAAGAGAATCACAGAATGTTAGGGGTTGGAAGAGACCTCAGAAGATAATGCAGTCCAACCCCCCTGGCAGAGCAAGATCACCTAGGGCAGGTCATACAGGAACACATCCAGGAGACTCCACAACCTCTCTGGGCAGCCTGTTGCAGTGATCTGTGACCCTTACAGGAAAGAAGCTCCCCATTGTGTTGAGGTGGAACCTCCTGTGCTGCACCTTACATCTATTGTTTCTTGTCCTATGCCAGGGAGCAAGTGAGCAGAGCCTGTCCCCTCCCTCCTGACCCCCAGCCCTCAGATGTTTATAAGCAGGCAGGCTTTGAATGTCTCCAGAGAAGGAGACTCCACAACCCCCCTGGGCAGCCTGTTCCAGTGTTCTGTCACCCTCACAGGGAAGTAATTTTTCCTCATGTTTCCATCGAACTTCCTATGCCTCAGCTTCCACCCATTGCCCCTTGTCCTGTCATTTAGCATCACCAAGCAGAGCCTGGCTCCATCCTCTTGCCACCCACCCTTTGCATCTCCCCGTACCGAGGTGGAACTTGCTGTGTTCTGGCATATATGAAGCACTGGTAGTTGTTTAATCCCTTTCTAGTAATTTTGAACTAAAGTGCAGGTTTGATTTCCCTGTTGCACTACCAAAAAAGCTCTCTTGGCTGTGAGCATGTCTCATTAGTCGGTAGTGGTGCAATTGTCAGAAAGCAACTTTAGTAGAGCTATTTGGTAAGCAAGAAACCAGAGGCTAAAGTAAAACCCAAGAGATGCAAGTCCGAATACAAACACTGTGGTTGAAACCACATTTGTTCAAGTCTATATACAAGAGAGCTGGGGAGGGACTTTTTAGGGTGTCAGGTAATGATAGGGGGAATGGAGCAAAACTAGAAATGGGTAGATTCAGATTGGATGTGAGGATGAAGTTGTTCCCCATGAGGGTGGTGAGAGACTGGCACAGGTTGCCCAGGAAGGTGGTGGAAGCCTCACCCCTGGAGGTTTTTGCAGCCAGGCTGGATGTGGCTGTGAGCAACCTGCTGTGGTGTGAGGTGTCCCTGCCCATGGCAGGGGGTTTGGAACTGGCTGATCCTCGAGGTCCCTTCCAACCCTGACAATTTTATGATTCTATGATCTTATTTCTGAAACATCGTTTTATACATTAAAACCTCTCCCTCCCTCCCCACCTCTTAAAGTAAAAAACAAAGTGAAAATAGCTTCTGGAACAAAAGTAGAAGTGGGTAGATTCAGATTGGATGCGAGGAAGAAGTTTTTCCCCATGAGGGTGGTGAGAGCCTGGCACAGGTTGCCCAGGGAGGTGGTGGAAGCCTCATCCCTGGAGGTTTTGAAGGCCAGGCTGGATGTGGCTGTGAGCAACCTGCTGTGGTGTGAGGTGTCCCTGCCCATGGCAGTGGGGCTGGACCTAGATGATCCTTTAGGTCCCTTCCCGCCCTTACAATCCTATGATACTGTATCTGAAATTGTATATTAAATTTGTGCATAAACCTGTGTTACACCTTGTATGGAATCTGGTTTGTAACAGCTGCTGCTAATATGTTTCTTTCCTTTCTGATTCCCAACTAAGATTAACCAGCACAGCCTGGCCAATCCAAACACACACTGTGTTTCCTCTCTCTTTGCTTTTAGTAAAATGAATGCCCAGTAAGCATGAAAAGAGGAAGGCAACTAAAGGGAAGGGACAGAGCAAGTGTACCAAGGAGGACAGGAAGATGAGAAGAGAGCCCTTGAGAGCACAAAAGGTGGAGGAAAGGGGAAGTGCTCTTCAGAGAAGTGCATAAATGTGAGCATTCATAGCATGAATTTATCAGATGAAGTTTGGCTGTCCATTAGAATCACTGCTTCCAGCTTCTGAGTTTGAGAAACATAGATCTAACTTTTTCCAAATAATAGAATAGAATAGAATAGAAGTAGAATAGAATAGAATAGAATAGAATAGAATAGAATAGAATAGAATAGAATAGAATAGAATAGAAGTAGAGTAGAATAGAGTAGAATAGAATAGAGTAGAATAGAATAGAATAGAATAGAATAGAATAGAATAGAATAGAATAGAATAGAATAGAATAGAATAGAAGTAGAGTAGAATGGAGTAGAGTAGAATGGAGTAGAGTGGAATGGAATGGAATGGAATGGAATGGAATGGAATGGAATGGAATGGAATAGAATAGAATAGAATAGAATAGAATAGAATAGAATAGAATAGAATAGAATAGAATAGAATAGACCAGACCAGGTTGGAAAAGACCTTATCATAGTATCAGTCAGGGTTGGAAGGGACCACAAGGATCAGATAGTTCCAACCCCCCTGCCATGGGCAGGGACACCCCACACTAGATCAGGCTGGACAGAGCCTCATCCAGCCTGGGCTTAAACCCCTCTAAGGACGGGGCCTCAACCACCTCCCTGGACAACCCATTCCAGGGCCTCAGGACCTTGAAGATCATCAAGTCCCACCTGTCACCCAACACCATCGAATCAACTAAACCTTGGCACCAAGCACCCCATCCAGTCTCTTCCTAAACACCTCCAGTGATGGTGACTCCACCACCTCCCTGGGTAGCACATTCCAATGGCCAATCTCTCTTTCTGAGAAGAATTTCTTCCTCACATCCAGCCTGAAGAGCTCCAGAGGACCAGCAGATCCAAGCATAAGGCTACCTTCATAAGTGCCCAACAACTCTTTCATTTATTCTGGCCCCAGCATTTTGACTAAATGTGTAACAGCAGAACTATTTCCATGTGTTTTAACTGCCTCTGCTACTTTGTGTGGAACTCCACCGACACATCCAGGAATAAGCACTGTCAGGAGAGGTGATTCTTTCCCTTTCCTCTGCTCTGCTGAGACACCACCTCAAATACTGCATCCATTTCTTCTGTCCCCATCACAAGAAGGGCAGAGATTGTGGGAGCGAGTCTAGAGGAGTGCCTTAAGAATGCTGCAAGCTGCAGCACCTCTGCTATGAGAACTGGCTGAGGAACCTGGGGTTGTGCAGTCTGGAGAAGAGAAGACTCTGAGGAGACCTCAGAGCTGCCTTCCAGTACATGAAGGGAGCTTACAGGAAGGCTGCAGAGGGACTTTTCATGAGAGTGTTTAAATAGAGTATGAGGGGGAGTGGTTTGAAGCTGAGAGAGAGTAGGATTAGACTGGATCTTATGAAGTTCTTCACTATGAGGGTGGTGAGACTCTGCAAGAAGCTGCCCAGAAAAGTTGTGGGTGTCTCATCCCTGGTGGTGTTTAGGGCTGGATTTGATGTGGCCTTGAGCAACCAAGTCTAGTTGAGAGGCATCCCTGCCCTTGGCAGCAGGTTAAAGTTGATGACGTCTGAGAACCCTTCCAACTTAAGCACCTCTGCTATGAGGACAGGCTGAGGGACCTGGGGTTGTGCAGTCTGGAGAAGAGAAGACTCTGGGAAGACCTTAGAGATGCCTTCCAAATTATGAAGGGAGCTTAGAGGAAGGCTGCAGAGGGACTTTCCATGAGGATGTCTAAAGACAGGATGAGGGGGAGTGGTTTGAAGCTGAGAGAGAGTAGGTTTAGACTGGAGCTGTTGATGTTCTTCACAGAATCATAGACATTTTCAGGTTGGAAAAGACCCTCAGGATCACCAAGTCTAACCAGAACCCTACTCTACAAGGTTCACACCTAAACCATAGCCCCAAGCACCACTTCCAAACCACCCTGAAACATAGCCAAGCTAGGTGACTCAACCACCTCCCTGGGCAGCACATTCCAATCCCTGACCACTCTTGCTGGGAAAGAGTTCATCCTAATGTCCAGTCCAAACCTACCCTGTTGTAGCTTGAGGCCATGCCCTCTTGTTCTATCACTAATTACCTGTGAGAAGAGACCAGCACCAGCCTCTCCCCAACCTCATTTCAGATAGCTGTGGAGTAATGAGGTCTCCCCTCAGACTCCTCTATTCCAAACTAACCATCCTGCAGTTGCTTTTCATCAGATTTATTCTCCATGCCCTTCACAGCTTTCTTGCCCTCCTCTGCTCTGTCTCCAGCACCTCCACATCTCTCATGTACTGAGATGCCCGAAACTGGACACAACACTTGAGGTGTGGCCTCACCAGAGCTGAGTAGAAGGGGGAGAACTTCTTTAGCTGGCATGTTTCAAAATCAGTGCTTTCCAGTTTCTGATATCGATGTTTCACCAGCTTTTATGTTGCCTCACAACATGCAAATGGCTTTCCAGTTCACCACTCCTGGTGCAACATGGTAATACAAAGTAATGAAACCACTTTAATTATTGAAGACCTCATTATCTAATGAAGAAAAAATTAAAAAGACACTCTTGATCTTCATTTCTAATGAAGAAAAAATTGAAAAGAAACTCTTGATCTTCATTTCCAGCTTCCTGAACCCCCAGACCCACTTGTGTTATAATGAAATGAGTCGGTTTGCACAGAACTTAATTTCATCAAATAAACACCAAAAGAATGTTATCAGCTGCCATTAAGTCATCATGAAATAAAATATGACCAAATAAACACAAAAATTGGAATAGGATAGAATAGAATAGAATAGAATAGAATAGAATAGAATAGAATAGAATAGAATAGAATAGAATAGAATAGAATAGAATAGACCAGGTTGGAAAAGACCTTCGAGATCATCAAGTCCAACCTACCACCCAACACCACTGAATCAACTCAACCATTGCACCAAGTGCCTCATCCAGTCTCTTCCTAAACACCTCCAGTGATGGTGACTCCACCACCTCCCTGGGCAGCACATTCCAATGGCCAATCTCTCTTGCTGGGAAGAATTTCTTCCTCACATCCAGCCTGAACCTCCCCTGGCACAGCTTGAGACTGTGTCCACTTGTTCTGGTGCTGGTTGCCTGGGAGAAGAGACCAACCCCCACCGGGCTACAACCTCCCTACAGGGAGTTGTAGAGAGCAAGAAGGTCTCCCCCTGAGCCTCCTCTTCTGCAGGCTAAGCAACCCCAGCTCCCTCAGCCTCTCCTCACAGAGCTGTGCTCCAGACCCCTCCCCAGCTTTCTTGCCCTTCTCTGGACACCTTCCAGCATCTCAACATCTTTCCTATCCTGAGGAGCCCAGAACTGGACACAGGACTCAAGGTGTGGCCTAACCAGTGCTGAGCACAGGGCAGAATGACTTCCCTGCTCCTGCTGGCTACACTATTTCTGATCCAGCCCAGGATGCCATTGGCCTTCTTGGCCACCTGGCCACACTGCTGGCTCATGTTCAACCTACTCTCAACCACTACCCCCAGGTCCTTTTCTGCCTGGCTGCTCTCCAGCCACTCTGACCCCAGCCTGTAGCCCTGCATGGGGTTGTTGTGGCCAATGTGTAGAACCCGGCACTTAGATGTGTTGAATCTTATGCCCCTGGATTCTGCCCATCTGTCCAGCCTGCCATTAAGTCATCATGAAAAAAAAATATGGTCCTATGAACACCAAAAGATGTTATCAGCTGCCATTAAGTCATCAGGAAAGAAATTATGAGCCCGAGGTTAATTCCTCTTCCCTGAGCTGTAGCTTTCCCTTTTGGTCTCGATGAATACCTCAGCAAATACATTTGTTAACACCAGCTTGCAAGTGTTGAAACTGTAAAAGGGAATGCATAGAGAAATATGCTCGATGTGGAAGTTTCCTCCTTTGCATGTGAGCTTTGTGAAGGCAATTAAAACCCCAAAGTGCTTACTCCAGCCATATTTTTTTCCTTTCAGTTTTTCCTTGTTGACATTTGAAAATATGTTCACATTTTCTCCAATTATCTTTTGCTTCTCACATAGCACCAGGCTTGCTTTGAATACTCCACTACTGAGGCAAAAGCATCCATAATTGCAGGGCATTGTCTTGTTTTGCTCACTCAAGTCCCCTGTCATGCAGTGAGCTATAATTAGTGCTTCGTTACTATTTGTTTTCAACACAAATTGTGCCTGCAATGTGATCTGTGGTCTTCATAAGAATTTAGGTAGGATCATAGAATCATAGACTCAGAGAATTATAGCATCAGAGAATCAGAGACTCAGAGCATCACAGAATCATAGACTCATAGAATCATGGAATGGTCTGGGTTGGAAGGGACCTCCAAAGCCCATCCAGTCCAACCCCCTTTCCCGTCAGCAGGGGCATCCTCAACTAGATCAGGTTGCCCAGGGCCCTGTCCAGCCTCACTTTGAATATGATCAGAGGGCTGGAGCACCTCTCCTATGAGGACAGACTGAAGGAGTTGGGGCTGTTCAGTCTGGAGAAGAGAAGGCTCCGAGGGGACCTCATTGTAGCCTTACAGTATCTGAAGGGGGCCTACAAGAATGCTGGGGAGGGACTTCTCAGGACACCAGGCAGTGATAGGACTCGGGGGAATGGAATGAAGCTGGAGGTGGGGAGATTCAGGCTGGAGGTGAGGAGGAAGTTCTTTACCATGAGAGTGGTGAAGCCCTGCAATGGGTTGTCCAGGGAGGTGGTTGAGGTCCCATCCCTGGAAGTGTTTAAGCCCAGGCTGGATGAGGCTCTGGCCAGCCTGATCTAGTGTGGGGTGTCCCTGCCCATGGCAGGGGGTTGGAACTAGATGATCCTTGCGGTCCCTTCCAACCCTGACTGATACTATGATACTATGATACTATGATCTCCAGGGATGAGGTCCCAAACACCTCCTTGGGCTACCTGTAGCTACTTCCCAGTTAGAATTTCCCATTTCTGGTGATTTATGAACTTGATGACTACAGTTATAATTTGCCTTTCTCCTTCTGCAATCCAATGTGTTCTAGAATTTTCTGGTGTGTTTCAGTATCATCTGTATTTCACTGTCCATTTAAAGTTTAAGCCTGGCAAGGACCTTCTTTCCTCCATCACTTCCACATGACATTATGTCAATAAGCAATTAATCCTTGTAGGGTTGCAGGCTTTTCTTTCCCCCTTTCCTATATGCATTGTCTGCACTCTGCTCAGGTGTGCATAATATTGTTATTCCTTTTTATCTTTTTCTGCTATTTCTGCTACCCAAAGAGGTGGTGGGAGCCTCATCCCTGAAGTTTTTAAGGTCAGGCTTAAGGATAGAGCTCTGGGCAACCTGACCTCATGGAAAGTGTCCCTGCCCATGGCAGAGGGGTTGGAACTAGATGATCCTTGAAGTCCCTTCCAACTCTTGCAATTCTGTGGTTCTTGCTCTTCTAACATTTAAAGAAAGTTCTGGAACTTTCTTCCAAGTCACGTCAGTCAATGAAAAAATTCTGATTATTTCAGTGGCTTACAGTTAGGGCTTGGTTGGCTTTTCATTTCCATACTTTTTCTACTTTTTGTCTGGCATTAGTCATCTAGTGTTTCTGTCTTTAACGATCACACGATCACAGGATGTCAGGGGGTGGAAGGGACCCAAAGAGATCAAGTCCAACCCCCGTGCCAGAGCAGGAACACAGAATCTAGCTCAGGTCACTCAGGGACACATCCAGACAGGCCTTGAAAGCCTCCAGAGAAGGAGACTCCACAACCTCTCTGTCAGCTTGTTCCAGTGCTCTGTGACCCTCACAGTAAAGAAGTTCCCCCTTGTGTTGAGGTGGAACCTCCTGTGCTGCACCTTACATCCACTGCTCCTTGTTCTATCCCAGGGAGCAAGTGAGTAGAGCCTGTCCCCTCCCTCCTGACCCCCAGCCCTCAGATATTGATAAACATTGATTAAATCCCCTCTCAGTCTTCTCTTCTCCTGACTAAAAACCCCAGGGCTCTCAGCCTCTCCTCCCCAGGCAGTGCTCCAGTCCCCTAATAATCCTCGTAGTCTCCACTGGACTCTGTCCAGCAGATCCCTGTCCCTCCTGAACTGGGGAGCCCAAAACTGAATGCAGTACTCAAGATGAGGTCTCACCAGGGGAGAGTAGAGGGGGAGGAGAACTTCCCTGGATCTGCTGGACACACTCTTCTTAATACACCCCAGGATCCCATTGGCCTTCTTGGCCACCAGGGCACACTGCTGTCCCATGCAGAACTTGTTATCCACCAGCACTCCCAGGTCCCTCTCCCCAGGGCTGCTCTCCAGCAGATCCCCTCCCAACCTGTACTGCTGCAGTTTATAATTCCTCCCCAGCTGCAGGACTCTGCACTTGTCCCTGTTGAACCTCATTTGGTTCTTCTGTTCCCAGCTCTCAGTCCGTCCAAATCTGGCTGGAAGGCTTCACAGCCTGACATTTCCTTTAATTATATATATATATATATATATATATAATGATCTTCTTCTTAAGGATATATAATGATCTTTTCTTTAATTTTATATATATATGTGTGTGTGTGGAGAGAGAGAGAGAGAAATGCTTCCTCAAAGCAATGGCTTCTTCACCGTGTCTATACATCTGATTGAATTAGGTGTTGTTTTGTTCTCAAGCCAAGGATTTCTCAGCCCTGTGTATGGTTTAAAAGTCTGAGCTGAATGCTTCTCTCTCTCTCTCTAATTATGCAGTACTCAAGTATCACTCTTCTTCTTTTTTTTTTTTTCAGTTTATCTAAAAAAAGAATTCATTACTTTTATAAGCAATATGTTCCCAGTATTATATTTATCTCACTTTAAGCTACACTTAAATTGCATTTCTCTCTCAAGTTGGTAGCTGAACAAGCTTTAATTTCCCTTTCTTGCCCAGCCTGGATAGAAAGATTCTTTACATTCCCTGGGTTTTCTTCTGTCTTCATCCTCTGATGTATCAGAAATCAGTACTTGCTGGCATTTTCCAATGATGTTTCCTCTGACATTTACCTTGCTCAGAGCACGGAGTTATTCCACTTGTTTCTTTGAACACCAACGACTGAGGTGCAGGATGTGTTGCAGCTTCTAAAAACAATGATCCATGCAATATTTGATTCAGCTCTTGTATGCAAATAGGCTTTGTCATGCAATATTAGCTCTCTGCTAATTTGCTGACATGTACACCACAGAAAATGATGTGGGTTCTGCACACACACACCAAGCCCTGTGCAGAAGGAAGGGTAGAAGTAGGCTGGAAAGAAAACATCCTTAACATTTATACCCAGTCCTGATTGCAGAACCATTGAGCATGGTGCAGGCTCTGATATGGGTCAGGCACTTCAGGTGTTTCTGAAGAAGCTGATGCTCAGCTGCATAGCAAATTCTGCCCTTGCTGTGCCTCTGCAGCTCTCAGGTCCTCTGCTCTGTTTATTAACGACTGTGACAGTATTCCCTCCTTCTATAGAATTGAATCTAGTTGTTACTGAAGTCCATGAGAATGCTCTCCTAGACCAGGATGAGCTTTCCATATGAACTACGTGCACTTCTGTTTTTTCCTGCAGCCTGTATTTAACTGCCTTCATAGAATCATGGAATCAGTATCAGTATCACAGTATCACCAAGGTTGGAAGAGACCTCAAAGATCATCGAGTCCAACCTGTCACCGCAGACCTCATGACTAGACCATGGCACCAAGCGCCACGTCCAGTCCCCTCTTGAACACCTCCAGGGACGGTGACTCTACCACCTCCCTGGGCAACGCATTCCAATGACTAACAACTCTCTCGGTGAAGAACTTTCTCCTCACCTCCAGCCTAAACCTCCCCTGGCACAGCTTGAGACTGTGTCCTCTTGTTCTGGTGCCAGTTTCCTGGGAGAAGAGACCAAACCCCACCTGGCTACAATCTGCCTTCAGGGAGTTCCTCTTCTCCAGGCTAAGCAACCCCGGCTCCCTCAGCCTCTCCTCACAGGGCTTGTGCTCAAGGCCTCTCACCAGCCTCGTGTAGTAGCAAAGAAACCCCAAAACCCATAAATCAGGAAGACACACTCATTTGAAAAGGAAATTCTTGCAGATGTTTAAATTATTAGTCAGGGGAGTTGCTTGTGCTTGTGCCACATTGTGGAGCCTTCACTCAGAACGCTAACATTTTGCAACACAACATCCCACTGAAGCCAGTGAAATTGCTTTTGTGCATTTCCCTTACCCAGCCTAAAAGATGAGTGCTGATTCTGTGGTTTTATAATTATTCTATCTAATAAAAAAAAACCAATAATATATATTTTCCTCAGAGTAAAAATAAAACAACAACAGTAAAAAACCCACCACATATGTCAGAGAAAATATTTCCCCCTTTCCTGCAAGATCTGCAATAATCCTTACATTTGCTTCCCAAATGTAAAGGGAAATTTCACTACTAATGAGATTTCAGGCTGGTTGAAAAATGGAAAGCTACTTAAAAATTAGGCTCCTCATTCCTTGTTTAGTGTTTCAGGTGGAGTACCATCAACTGAGCTACATGTGAGCTAATATTTTTACCTCTGCCTCACACACGTCTTCCTTCTCAATCAAGACATTGTTTGTTTGTTTACATTTATATGTTTTCTACAGATATTTTTGTCTTTTAGAGAAGTAACAAGAGACACACAATGTGTTTTAAAGCAAATTAATTAGGCTCTGTAGTTTACTTCATGAAGAAAGATTCTTCACCAGTGATACTGAAGACAATGTTCCTTGCTTAGCAGTAGTAGCATCAAGGTTGATAACTCGCATAACATTTCAAGTAGAATCATAGTATCAGTCAGGGTTGGGAGGGACCACAAGGCTCATCTGGTTCCAAACTCCCTGCCATGAGCAGGGACACCTCACACTAGATCAGGCTGGCCAGAGCCTCATCCAGCCTGGGCTTAAACACCTCCAGGGATGGAGCCTCAAGTGGAATCATAGAATGGTCTCGGTTGGAGGGGACCTCCAAAGCTCATCCAGTCCAACCACCTCTGCAATCAGCAGGGACAGCCTCAACTCGATCAGGTTGCCCAGAGCCCTGTTGAGCCTCACCTTGAATATCTCCAGGGACAGGGCCCCAACCACCTCCCTTGGGCAATTTGTTCCAGTGTACCACCACCCTCATAGTAAAGAGCTTGCTCCTAACATCCAGTCTAAATCTGCTCTTCTCTAGTGTGAAGCCTTTGCTCCTCATCCTGCCACTGCAGGCCTTTGCAAACAGTCTCTCTCCAGCCTTCTTGTAGCCCCCTTCAGGTAAATGTAAGGCTGCTATTAGCCTTCTCTTCGCCAAACTGAACACTCCAGCTCCCTCAGCCTGTCCTTGTAGCAGAGGTACTTCAAGCCTCTGATCATTTTTGTGGCCTTCCTCTGGACCCTCTCCATCAGGTCCATGTCCTTCCTGTACTGAGGGCTGCAGGCCTGGACACAGTACTCCAGGTGAGGTCACAGAATCACAGAATCAATGTGGCTGGAAAAGACCTCAGATATCACCAAGTCTAACCTATTACCTAACACCCAACACCTCCTGACAACTAAACCATGGCTCCTTGTGCCACAGCCAAGCCTTTTTTGAACACTTCCAGGGACAGGGATTCCACCAACTCCCTGGGCAGCACATTCCAATGGCCAATTGCTCTTTCTGGGAAGTACTTTCTCCTCACCTCCAGCCTAAACTTCCCCTGTGTTAGAGCATTGCGATAAACAGGAAAGTAAAGAGGCAAACCAGCCAGAAAGCAGCACTTCAAACTTAAGAAGGTCCATTTTAATCTAGTAATTAAGCAAATAAATAAACAAAGCATTCCTCTTGTAATTTCCATGATTTTTTATGGGGTTAATGTCTGTATATATCTATACCTCTATCTATATATATATATAAATATGCACACATATATATGTATATACACACATATATATATCCTGTGTTATATACATATCCTGTCCTCCTGTGAGATAGATAGATATATATGTATGTGTATATATATATATATATATATATATATATAAATGTTGCTAATGCTATTAAAGTATTACAAACCCCTTAATTCACTCTGCTCTGGTATGACCTTACCTGGATTGCATCATCTAGGACTGGAGCCCTCAATATAGGAAGGATATGGATTTGATGGAGCAGGTCCAGAGGAGGGGCACAAAAATGACCATAGATAGAGATAGAGATAGAGATAGAGATAGAGATAGAGATAGAGATAGAGATAGAGATAGAGATAGAGAGATAGAGAGATAGAGATAGAGATAGAGATAGAGATAGAGATAGAGATAGAGATAGAGATAGAGATAGAGATAGAGATAGAGACAGAGACAGAGAGAGAAAGAGAGAGAGAGAGAGAGAGATGGAGATATATATATATATATATAGAGAGAGAGAGAGAATAGAGACAGAGATGACAGAGATAGAGATACATAGACAGAGATAGAGATATATCACACAATCACATGATGTTAGCAGTTGGAAGGGACCTCTGGAGATCTTTGAGTCCAACTGCCCCCCACCAGAGCAGAACCACCATGAGGAGGAACTTCTTCACTGTATTTCTATGGTCCTGATCTGGTAGGGGCGTTTGACTTGATGATGTCCCTTCCAGCCCCTAACAGCCTGTCCTCCTGTTACCATATAATCTGTATCTGTATAAAGAGTTCTGTTCATAAATAGGGGATCTTTTGTTTAGTTAAATCCAGGTGTGAGTCATTTACTGACACCTTCTCATCATATATGACCTGTAACTGATGAGTTACAAAATGTTAATTTGCAAGCTGCTCCAGTGGAAGTTTAGGCTGGAGGTGAGGAGACAGTTCTTCCCAGCAAGAGAGATTGGCCATTGGAATGTGCTGCCCAGGGAGGTGGTGGAGTCACCATCCCTGGAGGTGTTTAGGAAGAGAATGGATGAGGCACTTGGTGCAATGGTTGAGTTGATTCAGTGGTGTTGGGTGGTAGGTTGGACTTGATGATCTCGAAGGTCTTTTCCAACCTGGTTGATTCTATGATTCTCTGCTTTGTACTCTTTTCTGTCAAAACAGCTGCAAAGGGATTAGCTTCACCCTCATCCCCAGCTCATACCTTTTCCATTTGACCTGCTTGTCACTGCCTCAGGAGCCAGTATTGAATGAGGAATACAGAGGAAATAAAGCCAAGTTATTTTGGTAAGATCTTCAGCTCAGGATGTCAGCTCATTATGCTTTTTTTAATTTCCTGTATTGAGCACTCTTGTACAACTTGATGTTTTATTGATTTTTTCCCCATTCTTTTTTCCTGCAGAGGTGCCAAAATACAAAATGTCACAAATTCTGCACCACTGATTGCTAACACATTTGATTACAATATTCTGAAAGTACTGCCTAAAATAAAATAATGTTTATGTATATGTGTTCAGAGAAGGGCAACAAAGCTGGGGAGGGGTCTGGAGCACAGCCCTGTGAGGAGAGGCTGAGGCAGCTGGGGTTGCTTAGCCTGGAGAAGAGGAGGCTCAGGGAGACCTTCTTGCTGTCTACAACTCCCTGAAGGGAGGTTGTAGCCAGGTGGGGATTGGTCTCTTCTCCCAGGCAACCAGCACCAGAACAAGAGGACACAGTCTCAAGCTGTGCCAGGGGAGGTTTAGGCTGGAGGTGAGGAAGAAATTCTTCTCAGGAAGAGAGATTGGCCCTTGGAATGTGCTGCCCAGGGAGATGATGGAGTCACCATCAGTGGAGGTGTTTAGGAAGAGACTGGATAGGGTGCTTGGTGCCATGGTTGAGTTGATTTGATGGTGCTGGGTGATAGGTTGGACTTGATGATCTCAAAGGTCACTTCCAACCTGTTTAATTCTATTGTATTCTAGTCTAGTCTAGGCTAGTCTATATTACTTCATAGGCTTCTATACATTATTGATTGCCTTAATGATTGCCTTGAATTGAAATATTACATATATGCAAATTGAGATCAGCTCCTTATGAGAGTTGTATAGTTTGCCTGAAGTGATGGGAAGGCCTCCTGTTTCCATCCCCAAACACCAAATCATAGAATCATAGAACTGTTAGGAAGAAATTCTTCCCAGAAAGAGAGACTGGCCATTGGAATGTGCTGCCCAGGGAGGTGGTGGAGTCACCATCACTGGAAGTGTTTAAAAACAGCCTGCATGAGGCACTTGGTGCCATGGTTGAGTTGATTAGATGGTGTTGACTTGACGATCTCAAAGGTCTTTTCCAACCTGGTTAATTCTGTATTCTGTAAAGCAGAAGCCTTGTTCTACCCAGTTCTGACACTGAGTTACTCTGTAATTGAGAACAAGTGAAAGCTCTGTGTGATAATCTTTTCGTACCAAGACAAGGTCACCTGTCTCCTTTTGTAATCTTTCTGGAACTGAGTTATGGAATCATAGAACTGTTAGGGTTGGAAGGGACCTCAAGGATCATCCAGTTCCACCCCCTGCCATGGGCAGGGACACCTCACACTAGATCAGCGTGCTCAGAGCCACATGAACTGGGGGATGAATATCATAAACAACAAACTTCCCTCTCTGTCTTTTCTATAATTACATTACACAGGGCATTAAAAATTATTTCATCCTGCAGGAGAATCATTTGAGAGCTTTCTTGGAAGCTGCAGTATGCATCCAGTGTGTTTCATTTTTTCCCTGAAGATGATAACAACCTTTTCCTTGAAGTAACCAAATCCCAGTTTCACCAGGTTTTTGCACTGCAAGCACACTGTATGGTCTAATCAAGGTATATGCCTCTCCTGTTCAGTCATGCTTGGCAAGTAGGCCTTGATGTCATCGGGGTATTTTTGTCATGCACAGTCTCTGAAAGTCAGGACAGCAAATTGCCTTTTACCACTCAGTAATTTCCTTTTAATTTTTTTTGTTTTAAAAGCAAAGGTAAAATTGATTAAAGCAATGCTTAACTGCTTTGGTAAAGACTCTTTTCTGTTCACCTTCCTTTTGCAGAGTCCAATATGACGACATTCAACAAATCCAAGTGCTGAGTGATGCACTTTGGCCACAGCAACCCCATGAAGAGCTGCAGGCTGGGGTCAGAGTGGCTGAGAGCTGCCAAACAGAGAGGGACCTGGGGGTGCTGGTTGACAGCTGGCTGAACATGAGCCAGCAGTGTGCCCAGGTGGCCAAGAAGGCCAACGGCATCCTGGCCTGCATCAGGAATAGTGTGGCCAGCAGGAGCAAGGAGGTCATTGTGCCCATGTACTCTGCATTGGTTAGGCCACACCTTGAGTCCTGTGTCCAGTTCTGGGCTCCTCAGTTTAGGAAGGACATCGAGACACTTGAAGGTGTCCAGAGAAGGGCAACAAGGCTGGGGAGAGGCCTTGAGCACAGCCCTGTGAGGAGAGGCTGAGGGAGCTGGGGTTGTTTAGCCTGGAGAAGAGGAGACTCAGGGGAGACTTTCTTGCTCTCTACAACTCCCTGAAAGGTGGTTGTAGCCAGGAAGGGGTTGGTCTCTTCTCCCTAGCAACCAGCACCAGAACAAGAGGACACAGTCTCAAGTTGCACCAGGGGAAGTTTAGGCTGGAAGTGAGGAGAAAATTCTTCACCGAGAGAGTGATTCGCCATTGGAATGTGCTGCCCAGGGAGGTGGTGGAGTCACCGTCCCTGGAGGTGTTCAAGAGGGGACTGGATGTGGCACTTGGTGCCATGGTCTAGTCATGAGGTCCGTGGTGACAGGTTGGACTCGATGATCTTTGAGGTCTCTTCCAACCTTAGTGATACTGTGCTGCTATGATACTGTGCTTTATTTTCCTTTTCCACCCACCTCCTTTTAGCAAAAAATTTTTTTTGGCTGTGTTCCTACAAATTACTCTTCATAAAAACTCACTCACGTGCAGAATGCAGTGAGCTTGCACTCAGACATCCATATTCATGTCCCAATACTTGTTCTGCTGCAGATAGAATTTGCATGCAACATCTGCTGCAAGCTTGAGAAATTAAGAAGGCATTTTGACACGAGTGGGAGATGCACTTCTTTCTCTAGGCTGCTGTTGCTCCAGTTGCCTTCTGCAGTTTAAACAGCACAGAGTGCACAAAATAAACATATAATACAATATATATCATATTGGAATGGAATGGAATGGAATGGAATGGAATGGAATGGAATAGAATAGAATAGAATAGAATAGAATAGAATAGAATAGAATAGAATAGAATAGAATAGAAAAGAATAGAATAGAATAGAATAGACCAGACCAGGTTGGAAGAGACCTTCGAGATCATATATTATAATATTTATATATATATATATATAAAAATAATTAATTTTATTTATATCAATCTCTCTATCTATTATCCTACACCTGTGTTGTCTTATATCCTGGTCTGCATAGCCCAGTTTTCTTGTAAGGACAAGGTACCTACCTACCTACCTACCTACCTCTCTACCTACCTCTCTTTTCTATCTATCTATCTATCTATCTATCTATCTATCTATCTATCTATCTATCTATCTATCTACTTATCTATCTATCTATCTATCTATCTATCTATCTATCTATCTATCTATCTATCTATCTACCTATTATCCTACACCTGTGTTGTCTTATATCCAGGTCTGTATAGCCCAGTTTACTTGTAGGGACTAGGTATCTACCTACCTACCTACCTACCTACCTACCTACCTACCTCTCTCTCTCTTCCTCCCTTCCTCCCTTCTATCTATCTATCTATCTATCTATCTATCTATCTATCTATCTATCCATCCATCTATCCATCCATCCATATATCTACCTACCTACCTAGCTACCTAGCTACCTACCTAGCTACCTATCTATCTGTCTATCTATCTATCTATCTATCTATCTATCTATCTATCTATCTATCTATCTATCTATCTATCCATCCATCTATCCATCCATCCATATATCTACCTACCTACCTAGCTACCTACCTACCTACCTAGCTACCTATCTATCTGTCTGTCTATCTATCTATCTATCTATCTATCTATCTATCTATCTATCTATCTATCCATCCATCCATCCATCCATCCATCCATCCATCCATCCATCCATCCATCCATCTATCCGTCTATCTATCTATCTACCTACCTACCTATCTATCTATCTATCTACGTATTATCCTATACCTGTGTTGTCTTACATCCATGTCTACATAGCCCAGTTTTCTTGTAAGCACAAGGTTTGTGCAGGAATTGGGATAATATTTGATCAGTGATTGCTAACTGAGGTTTGCTTTTCTGTAAGAGCATGAGTGGGAGATGCACTTCTTTCTCTGGGCTTTTGCTTCGGTTGCTTTCTGCAGTTAAACAGCACAGAGTGCACAAAACGAAACATAATAATCCAACATATGTATCTCATATATATTACATAGTATATTATTTATATATATATATTATTTTATTTATACCTACCTATCTATCTATCTACCTACCTACCTATTTATCTATCTGTCTACTTATCATCCTACACCTGTGTTGTCTTATATCTAGGTCTACATAGCCCAGTTTTCTTGTAAGGACAAGGTTTGTGCAGGAATTGGGATAATATTTGATCAGTGATTGCTAACTGAGTTTTGCTTTTCTGTAAGACCATGAGTGGGAGATGCATTTCTTTCTCTGGGCTTTTGCTCCAGTTGCTTTCTGCAGTTAAATAGCACAGAGTGCACGAAAGAAACCTGTAATACAATATGTATCTCTCATATATATTATATAGTATATTATTTATATATATATATATATATATAATATTTTATATCTCTCTATCTATTATCCTATACCTGTGTTGTCTTATATCCAGGTCTACATAGCCCAGTTTTCTCTTAAGCACAAGGTCTGTGCAGGAATTGGGGTGATTTTTGATCAGTGGTTGCTGACTGAGTTTTGGGTTTCTGTAAGACCATGCTGCATCTCCAGAACAGTTTGCAAAACTGGGAAAAAGAAGGGGGAGGAGGGGGAAGAAGAGAAGGAGAGTAGTTTTGTGGTTTTCTTTCTCTCTGAAAATAGATCACAGGTTCTCTGTGCACTACCCTGCAGTAAAGGAAAATTCTGAAGTGATTATTCCCTTCATGTGTCCCATCAGCATCACACTTTGGGCAGCTGACAGGAGAGCCAAGTTTACCTTATTTTATCTCTTGAACAAATTCATCCACAGAGGAAACTGTCAGTCCTGTTCATTTCTACCTCTGCTTCTCAACGCTCCCTTCCAGTGGCTTCCCTGCAGCCCAGGTCGTGCACATTCATGTCCTAATATCAGGGCACAAGCAGAGGTCAGAATCATCTTGTGCTGCTCTTTCTGGAGCGTTGTGGACCAGAGCAGTTAAGCAAGTGGATTTAAGTTATTGCATTGTGTTAGGCAGAGAAGTTGGGGAATAAAATCATTCTCACTGGCTGCTCCGGTGATCAGGGGGCACCTCTGCCAACAAGTGTGAAAATGCTGAAAACCTGAAGCTGTACACAGCATAAGGCAGAGCTCTTTCTCTCCACCTTTCCTTTACAAGCTGCACCTCCAGACTGCCTTTACTGATGAAGTGAGATGCACTGGTTACATAGTCAACATAACTTTTTACTAACACCTGCAAAACTGCCTCTGAAATGAATTAATCTGCTCAGGTGAAAAACTTTGAGTGCTGAAATCATAGAATCACAGAATCAGCCAGGTTGGAAAAGAACTCAGAGATCATCAGGTCCAACCTAACACCTCCTGACAGCTAAACCATGGCTCCAAGTGTTATGTCCAATCCTTTTTTGAACACCTCCAGGGACAGTGACTTCACCCTGCCCAGTTTAAAAAGACTATACAACTACTTTAGCTACTAATTTAGTAGCCACACAGTTATATTCCCCTGTTGAAAATGAATCTTATCTGTCTAACTTAAAAGCCATTTCATTTCTTTCACAGACAGAAGTGTATGAATGGTGTGACCTCGTGTAAGTCTTCCATTTTGGCTGATAGCAAATCACTGAATCATAGAATCCATAAGGTTGGAAAAGACCTCAAGGATCATCACATCAGCTTTAAACACATTTACTCCTTTCCTGAATTAATATTATTGCATACTGGAGGATAAATCACAGGACAATGTATTTTACCCATCAGATTGGCGTAGTTCTAACAGAAAACCAACACAGGTTTTTTTTTTCTATAGAGTAATGATTAATAATGATTTAAAGAAATGCATAGAACAGGAGATTTCTAAATGTTTAAGTAGTCCAGTCTCACTTTTTGGAACAGAAGTCAACATTTTAGGTGCAGAACTTAACTTGCAAACAATCCCTTCTAATGATAAGTCATCAGCAACTGCTACCATTGCCACCAACACTCTCATATCAAGCAAAGCTTGTTGATCTCCTTAGTGAAACTATTGCAAGCATTGCACTTGCCATTGGATCCATACTCGTCCTTACCACGAGAAACTAGTGGAGTGCTCAGCAAAGCAGCATAACCTTGCTGTGATTTAAGTAAAAGATGAGTTTTGCCCCTCCCTCACTTTGATGGGAGCAAGATGGACACAATGGTTGTCAATTTTGTCTGCTGAAAATGGAAATTATCCTAGGAAACCACCATTCTTGTTTTCTGACCTCCCACTTAGACCTGCGAGAAACCAAGTGGCTGCTGCATGCACATGGCCATTCAACTACAAGGGACATTGCTTTCTTGCTAAGTTCGTAGACATCATTCTTTGTTTGAAGCTCAGGCAGTGAAATAGGATGGATGTGGCTGCATGTTTCTTGCACATCAAAAGGCAAAGCGAAATGTCACTCACTGGGCAATTTGGTTCTGCTTGTTACTCCAAAAAAAAAAATCAAACGCTCACTTTGACCTTTTCTACTTTCTCCCTTGATTTCTGGGCTGGTGCCTGATGATGCATATTAAGCTGATAAGGCGGTTTAGTAGCACTTGTGGAAAACACTCTGAGCCTGATGACTTTGACTTACTGCTCTGAATATCCAAAGGGACATTTCCCTCAGCTCTCAGTCTTTCTGAACCCTTAGCTGCCACTTCCCTCTGTAACACAGTATTACAAAACCAAACCAAAAGACTCCAAACAAACAAACAATCAAATACCAACACCAAACCCAAACCCCCCACAACACAGACAACCCCCCCCCCAACCAAACCCTGATTTTGCTATTCCAAATAAAGGAAAACAAAAGCATTGGGACTTCATTCTTCTTAGTAGTAAAGACTTCCTCCTTTTTCATGCTTTCTCGCTGGGTTTGTTTTGATTAGATGTTTTCAACGAAACCAAACGTGGAAGATGGCAAAGGGAAATAGCTTCTCTGCGTGGACAGGTGGAAAAGGACCCTGCCACAAAAGTTAAGCTACATTGCCACTGCTATATTGCAGCAGCAAGAACTGGAAAATGCCTCACAGCACTGCCAGCCAGCACACACACTGCTAAGCTTTCCCATACGCTCGAGCAGTTGTCATACCTACAGCAAGAGAAGTTTAGATTTCAGCAATTCAGTGCAATCATCTTCTTTCTGAGCTGCGGCAAAGACATCTCCCCAAAGTCCTCTGCCGACCCTGCCTCCCCACTCCCTCAAAAAGTATCTGTGAGGCATCTTTAATTAACATCTTAGGCTCCTTTTAAGAGAGCATCTGCACCTTTGCTGTCAACAGTTTCGATGCTGATGAAAGTTAATCTACTCACCGTGTCTGGCAACGTGAACCTAGCTCTGTCTGTCCAGCTGCTCCTCTACCTGCTGCCTTCCTTCTGCCTGTTACCGGATCTCCAGCGCTGCACTCGCATCTAACTAAGGCTCCGTCTCTCTCAGCATCACTTTTAAGTCAGGCAGGCAGGGAGCTGCAGCCAAAAGGATTCTCTGTCTGATTGGTTTCCATTCAGTGCCCCTGCTTAATAAGAAACGTCCCTCACAGAGAGAGATGTTGCTGCTAATAGAGCTGCAGTGCTCAACATGCGAATGTTTGGGGCTGGAGGGGGGTAGCGGGGGTGGGGGGGGGTGGGGGTGGCATAGGACGAGAGCTTTACCAGCTAAACAGTGATTTGCAAGTGAATGCAGTGGGAGGGTTCAGAGAGGAGGGTTTTAAGGACCCTCTTATTAACAGAGGTTTAAATACAGAGATTCATGCCAGGAGCTCGGTTTGATCTCTCTTTTGGTGTTAATAACCAGGGTAAATGCAAGCCCATAACCTGAGCATTAGATGGAGAAGCATTTGCTCTATCTGCCTACACTAGCAACACAATCTCATCCGTGAGCACGTACTCATTGCAGAATGCCAAATGATCCTGTAACAACAGAGTGGTGAATGATTTAAAGTGGCAAGGAGGCACGGGGTGGGAGATTTCCCCCTGCACTCAACAGGTTTACGACACCAGTGGCACTTAACCACTCCGGACGGCGATGGGCTTGCCACTGTACCTGGAAGTGGCCATGATGCAGAGTTGCAAAGGATGTCTTGGGAATTGGGGATGATAATGTTCAGGTCATCCACAGAAATAGATGGTTTTGCCAGCACCAGTTATGAATGTTAGTGTTTTCTGGTGGAGCCTGTTTGGGGACAAGTAATCACTGCTCCCTACTGTCACCAGATGTTCAGTATTACAGAGTATTGTGGTTTGCTTGAATTAGTCTACTCAGCTGAAGCATAAGTTGTCACTTATTACAATGGGAGAAGTGGAGCATTGTAAGTCCTGACTGTGGATCTGTTATTTGTGCAGTTTTTGTGGGTTTCTGGCTGCTAAGGGCTATTTTAGCCGCTACCAAAAGATAACCATCTCCTGAGGGGACTTCCAGGAACCGGTACACTGCAATCACTTTCTGTGCCAACAAATCCTGAAGACAACTCTCATCATTTTGGACCCCAACAGAATAACTGGAAATGCTGCAAAGGGAGCTTCTCTGGGCTTGTGGTGTAATAAATACACCACCAACATTTCCTCTTAGAAAGATGGATTGTAAGGTTAGTTTGTAATTATGAAATATCATTAGAGCTGTAAGTTGAGTAATTGGGGTGAAGGGAGGAATCTGTTTATTCTGGCAGAGGAACTTGACTGTAACAAAAAAGAGTGTTTACAGCAAATCACCAAGTGAGAAACCTAAGGAAATGAGTCCTTTTTCTTTATGCTTTTATTATTGCTTTAGTACTCCCATTGATGAGCTCTGTGGGCTGATATTCACAGATCAGTTTCTAATGAGAAGCATTTCACCATTAGGTCCCATTTGAAATGATTAAGGCAGTGATGCAATTTGTATAGACATCAGTCAGAGCCTTTCCATTTATTTCAGTGGCAGCTAAATTGGGCCCTGAACAAACTGAGGTCTTCTCTGAGAATGCCACACATCCATTAAAACAATATTGGAGCATGTGCAACAGAGTGCAGAATTTCCTCCAGTACTTTGAAAATCAAAACCCCCAAAATCTAAGCCCAGAACAAAATTGATTACTGTACCTCATGCTAAAATGCACAGAGCCAAGCTTTAATCAGTATTCTCACCCCAGTTGGTCCACTTCGGCAGTGGAGCTACTGGGAAAGCAAGAGTTAGGATAATTTTTGCCTCAGTGACTGCATGGGAGAATAAAAGGAAAAGGTACTGACAAGTGCATATCTCTGATGTCCTGTGGTCCCAGCGCAGTCTTGGGGATCCTAAAAGATATTTTCATAGGTGGAAGATGTCTGGAAGATATCATGGCATGAGTAATGGCTCTCATTTTTCACTACATTGGCTTTTTTTATCACCTTCTTTATTTTTGGCTGCTTTTTGGGAACATTGTGGCTACTCTAATCAATAGCAGGAGACCATCCAGGTACAGAGGAATCCCTTAAAGTGGGGAGATGGGCAAAGCCTCTTTGCACAACACTTCCTTGAGCTTTAGAAAGCGTTATTGAGTGGCAGCTGGCAGCCTGGCCTCTGCTTTAAAGGCAAGCATGGATCTGTCCAATGTCAGGCAGAGGACACTCAGATAAATGGGAATGGCTCTGTTTCTGTTGATGTAAAGCTGCTACAAGTTTGCAGTCAAACAAGCAACTTGATTTATATTAGAGAGCATAATGCCTGCTCTCTAATGTTGTAAATATGGCAGAGTAGTTACTAGGGGGGGGGAAGAAATTGAAATGTTGTGAATAGAATAGAATAGAATAGAATAGAATAGAATAGAATAGAATAGAATAGAATAGAAATGAATAGAAATGAATAGAAATGAATAGAATAGAATAGAATAGAATAGAATAGAATAGAATAGAATAGAATAGAATAGAATTGAATTGAATTAACCAGGTTGGAAGAGACCTTTGAAATCATCGAGTCCAACCTGTCACCCAACACCATTTAATCAACTCAACCATAGCACCAAGAATAGAATAGAATAGAATAGAATAGAATAGAATAGAATAGAATAGAATAGAATAGAATAGAATAGAATAGACCAAGTTGGAAAAGACCTTTGTGATCATCGCTTTCAACCTATCACCCAACACCATCTAAGCAACTAAATAATGGCACCAAGTGCCTCATCCAGTCTCTTCCTAAACACTTCCACTGATGGTTATTCCACCATCTCCCTGGGCAGCACATTCCAAAGGCCAATCTCTCTTTCTGCGAAGAATTTCTTCCTAACATCCAGCCTAAACCTCCCCTGGCACAGCTCGAGACTGTGTCCTCTTGTTCTGGTGCTGGCTGCCTGGGAGAAGAGACCAATCCCCACCTGGCTGCAACCTCCCTTCAGGGAGTTGTAGACAGCAATAAGGTCTCCCTGAGCCAGCTCTTTGCCAGGCTAAGCAACCCTAGCACTGTATTATGCAGTCACAAACAGAGACACCTTGAGACACCTTGAATGCAAAGGGTGTTGCATGGTGGAGGTAAAAAGTTTGGTGATATATATTGGAAACAGAATATACATTAAAAGTAGGGCAGAGAGGGAAAAGCGTAGGTGTGACAGCAAGAAGGGAGAGAGGGAGGGGGAAAGCTGAGGCTGTGTTCTAACACTCAGAAGGTTACTCCACAGAGGGGAGGAAACCAAAGCCCTCCTCCTGAAAAAAATGAAAGTGTGGGCAGTGTCAAGAGCTGTGGGAAAGCAGACAGGGCACCAAACAGGTAAGGGAGAATTGGGCGTTCTTGCCACACGAGCTGTACCTGATTTTTGGATGTTTTATGAAGTCTGCTTTTTGGAAGCAGGTCTCTTCTCTTTCAACCTCTCTCAATCTGCCTTTCTTTGCCTTCCTGCCTGCTAGCATCCATGGGAAGCAGTGATTACACACCAAATCTTCGTTAGCATTCTGAACATCTCCTTAGTTCATGGAGTTGGGATGCTTGCCATGTGAAATCATTCTGAGTTCAATCACTCTTCCCCATCATTATTTTTTCTTTCCCCCTTCTCCTGACATGTTTACACTTAACTTGTTTAGGCCCAACTAAATGCAAATAAAACTTCAGATGAGGAAAGGAATAATCTATTTTTATCCTTAGGGTTTTTTCCACCTATATCCAAACAGCAGATGATCTGACAGCGAGACTTTCATATAGAATCATAGAACTGTTAGAGTTGGAAGGGACCTCAAGGCTCAGCCAGTTCCAACCTCCCTGCCATGGGCAGGGACACCTCACACTACAGCAGGGTGCTTACAGCTACACCCAGCCCAGCCTTAAAACCTCCAGGGATGAGGCTTCCACCACCTCCCTGGGCAAACTTTCCAGTGCCTCAGAGGATACTGAGTTTATACTCTTCACAGGTTCATAGTCTCACAGGATGTCAGGGGTTGGAAGGGACCTCTGCAGATCATTGAGTCCAACCCACCTTCCAGAGCAGGACCATAGAATCTTGGACAGGTCACACAGGATGCCATCCAGACAGAGCTTGAGAGTCCCCAGAGAAGGAGATTCCACAACCCCTCTGGGCAGCCTGTCCCAGTGCTCTGTGACCCTCAGAGTGAAGAATTTCCTCTTCATGTTGAGGTGGAACCTCCTGTGCTGTCATTTCTATCTATTGCCCCTTGTCCTATCAGAGGGAGCAACTGAGCAGAGCCTGTCCCCTCCCTTTTTAGTACAGTGAATTGTTTTTATGAGCTTTATTGGTTTAAAGCCACCAATTAATTCTAGGATTTCTATGATGAGTTGAAGCCCCAAATGTAGCCCAGGGAGGTGGTGGAGTCACCATCCCTGGAGGTGTTCAACAGGGGACTGGATGTGGCACTTGGTGCCATGGTTTAGTAGTTATGAGGTGTTGGGTGACAGGTTGGACTTGATGATCTCTGAGGTCTCTTCCAACCTTATTGATTCTATGATTATATTTATACCCCTTCTGGGACTTTGCATATAGAATAGAATAGAATAGAATAGAATAGAATAGAATAGAATAGAATAGAATAGAATAGAATAGAATAGAATAGAATAGACCAGGTTGGAAGAGGCCTTCTAGATCATCATGTCCAACCTATCATCCAACACCAACTAATCAACTAAACAATGGCACCAAGCACCCCATCAAGTCTTTGCAGCCTGTTTCTGATAAGCCAAGGCTGCTGCTGAGCTGCAGCAGATCTGTGGTCCCACAGATGCCCTAGGGTCTGCAAGGAAATGTGGTCTGGGGTTCAGTAGCAACAACCTCCCTTCAACATGTCACTTACATGAGTTTTTGTTTTTTCCCCCCCCCATTGTCAGAAATGTTAAATGGGTACAATACAATACAATACAATACACCAGGTTGGAAGAGACCTTCAAGATCATCATGTCCAACTCATCAACCAATCCAACCCACCCAAACAACTAGACCATGGCACCAAGCACCCATCAAGTCTCCTCCTGAACACCTCCAATGATGGTGACTCCACCACCTCCCTGGGCAGCACATTCCAATGGGCAATCACTCTCTCTGTATAGAACTTCTTCCTGACATCCAGTCTAAACCTCCCCTGGTGCAGCTTGAGACTGTGTCCTCTTGTTCTGGTACTGGCTGCCTGGGAGAAGAGACCAACCTCCACCTGTCACAACCTCCCTTCAGGGAGCTGTAGAGAGCAAGAAGGTCTCCCTGAGCCTCCTCTTCTCCAGGCTAAGCACCCCCAGCTCCCTCAGCATCTCCTCATAGGGCTTGTGTTCCAAACCCCTCACCAACTTCGTTGCCCTTCTCTGGACACATTCCAGCAAGTCAACATCCTTCCTAAACTGAGGGGCCCAGAACTGGACACAGGACTCAAGGTGTGGCCTAACCAGTGAAGTGTACAGGGGCACAATGACTTCCTTGCTCCTGCTGGCCACACTGTTCCTGATGCAGGCCAGGATGCCCTTGGCCTTCTTGGCCACTTGGGCACACTGCAGGCTCATGTTCAGCCTACCATCAACCAGTACCCCCAGGTCCCTCTCTGCCTGGCCACTCTCCAGCCACTCTGACCCCAGCCTGTAGCACTGCATGGGGTTGCTGTGGCCAATGTGCAGAACCTGGCACTTGGATGTGTTCAATCTCATGCCATCTCATGCCCATCTGTCCAGCCTGTCGAGGTCCCTCTGCAGAGCTCTCTACCCTCCAGCAGATCAACTCCTGCCCCCAGCTTGGTGTCGTCTGCAAATTTACTGCTGATGGACTCAATCTCCTCATCCAGATCACCAATAAAGATGTTGAAGAGCATGGGGCCCAGCACTGATCCTTGGGGCACACCACTGGTGCCTGGCTGCCAGCTGGATGTGGCACCATTCACCACCACTCTCTGGGCTCTCTGGATATTTAACCTTCCTCAAGCAAGAGACTCTATGTAATGCCAAAGAGGACCAGAGCTGAGCAGAGTGGAATAATCCAGAAGAGCATAAATGAGAAGAGCTTCCCGAGATGCACAAGAACAAAGCCAAGAGTTGTGCAGCTTCAGCTCTCTTCATATTCAGCACAGCCTCTAAGAAGCTGAAATATGAAGAACCTGGATCAAATAACTAGCACCAGCTGGGAAAAAAAAAACCAAACAGCAGTTCCAAACACATCTGTATTTTCATTTAATCAATCATTTCAAAAGAATGCTATTAACTGCCTTCCCAGCTTTTCTCTTTCTTCTCTCCTTCTGTGACTTTGAATGCTTCCTAGTTTTTTTCAAGAAGATGACAAAGTGCATGACTTTGAAAGGTTGTCACACTCCCAAATCACACCTGACAAGCACTAGATTTTGGCTGCCCCTCTTGATATACAGAGGATAAGTCTTTGAGAGAAAGAGAGCAAGCTAGAGGAGGGGAGATTTAGATTAGACAGTAGGAAGAAGTTCTTCACCACGGAGGGTGGTGAGACACTGGAACAAGTTGCCCAGGGAGGTGGTGGAAGCCTCATCCCTGAAGGTTTTGAAGGCCAGGCTGGATGTGGCTGTGAGCAACCTGATCTTGTGTGAGGTGTCCCTGCCCGTGGCAGGGGGTTGGAACTGGATGATCCCTCAGGTACATTCCAAACCCTGACAATTCTGTGATTCTGTGAAGAAATCCATTCCTCTCCCACTTTTGAACCTCTCTGGGACAATTATGCAAGGAACAACCACTCTGTCTTGCCTGAAGGAGAATCAAATTTTTGTGTGTGGCTTCAAGTTCCCAAAAAAGACATGAGAGGAGGGAAGACCTGGACGTGGGAAGGGGAAGAAGGGAAACAAAAAAAAAATTAGAATACAGAATGCAGAACACAGAATTAACCAGGTTGGAAAAGAGCTCAGCGATCATCAAGTCCAACCTATCACCCAACACCATCTAATCAACTCAACCATGGCACCAAGTGCCTCATCCAGTCTCTTGTTAAACACCTCCAGTGATGGGGACTCCACTACCTCCCAATGGCCAATCTCTCTTGCTGGAAAGAACTTCTTCCTAACATCCAGCCTAAACCTCCCCTGGCACAGCCTGAGACTGTGTCCTCTTGCTCTGGTGCTGGTTGCCTGGCAGAAGAGACCACCCCCACCTGCCTACATCCTCCCTTCAGGGAGATGGAGAGAGCAAGAAGGTCTCCCCTGAGCCTCCTCTTCTCCAGGCTAAGCAACCCCAGCTCCCTCAGCCTCTCCTCACAGGGCTGTGCTCCAGACCTCTCCCCAGCTTTCTTGCCCTTCTCTGGACACCTTCCAGCAACTCAACATCTTTCCTCTACTGAGGAGCCCAGAACTGGACACAGGACTCAAGGTGTGGCCTGAGCAGTGCTGAGCACAGGGCACAATGACTTCCTTGCTCCTGCTGGCCACACTGTTCCTGATGCAGGCCAGGATGCCATCGGCCTTCTTGGCCGCCTGGGCACACTGCTGGCTCATTGCCAATCTTCAAGCTGTTTGAAACAAAACAAAGTTCAAAGACATATAAAAGGCAACCCTGAGACTCAGAGCATGGGTTTAGGCTGACATGGCTCCAGGTTCAGCTGTGTTTCTGTTTCTGGAAATGCAGTAGGAAAAGCTTTAGCTAAGAATGTGTGCAACGATCACAGCTTGATTTGTATCCTCTATTTACAGCATTTTCAAGTAAATGAAATCCCTAAATTTTATATATATATATATATATCCCCCCCCCACCCCCCAGTATGTTAAAAGCCAAGTGATCCTTTTTTTAGCTGCTTGGCAGAAAGTGATTGGAGTTATTTGCATCCCCACACATGTATGCAGATTTAAACAGACACATATTTTCTCCTTTTATTCCAATGAGAAAGATTTTGGTGATTTGGGGGTTTTTTGTTTGTTTGTTTTGGGTGTTTTTTTTTTCATATGTCAATAACTCAAGATATATATATAAAAAAAAACATTTTTAGGCATCCCTAAGAGATTCAACTTTATTAATTTATTTTATATATAGTTTGGAACTAGATGATCCTTGTGGTCCCTTCCAGCCCTGACTGATACTATGATACTATGATATATAGAGATATATAGAGAGATATATAGATATATAATCATCACTGCTATTGATCAATTCTATCTTGTTTGCTTCCCCTGGTCTGCAGATACTCTCTTTTGAAATACCAAAAATAAGATGAATCTGGGTTAGGAGTTGTTTTGGGGACTGAAGCCTTAAAACATCAGGCCAGCAAGAATTTGATGTCTTCTTATGTTACTTATTACAATGGGAGAAGTGGAGCATTGTAAGTCCTGACTGTGGATCTGTTATTTGTGTAGTTTTTGTGGGTTTCTGGCTGCTAAGGGCTATTTTAGCCACTGCCAAAAGATAACCATCTCCTGAGGGGACTTCCAGGAACTGGTACACTGCAATCACTTTCTGTGCCAACAAATCCTGAAGACAACTCACTACATTCTGGGCCCCAACATAATAACTGGAAATGCTGCAAAGGAAGCTTCCCTGGGCTTGTGGTGTAATAAATACAGCACCAACATCTCCTCTTAGAAAGATGGATTGTAAGGTTAGTTTGTAATTATGAAATATCATTAGAGCTGTAAGTTGAGTAATTGGGGTGAAGGGAGGAATCTGCTTATTCTGGCAGAGGAACTTGACTGTTAACAAAAAAGAGTGTTTACAGCAATTAGAATTAGGATAGGATAGGATAGGATAGGATAGGATAGGATAGGATAGGATAGGATAGGATAGGATAGATAGGATAGAATAGAATAGAATAGAATAGAATAGAATAGAATAGAATAGAATAGAATAGAATAGAATAGAATAGAATAGAATTTAACCAGGCTGGAAAAGACTTCTGAGATCATCAAGTCCAACCTATCACCCAACACCATCTAATCAACTAAACCATGGAACCAAGTGCCTCATCCAGGCTCTTCTTAAACACCTCCAGTAATGGGGACTCCACCACCTCCCTGGGCAGCACATTCCAATGGCAAATCTCTCTTTCTGCAAAGAACTTTCTCCTAACCTCCAGCCTAAACCACCCCTGGTGCCACTTGACTCTGTGTCCTCTTGTTCTGGTGCTGGTTGCCTGGGAGAAGAGACCAACCCCCACCTGGCTGCAACCTTCCTTCAGGGAGTTGTAGAGAGCAAGAAGGTCTCCCCTGAGCCTCCTCTTCTCCAGACTAAGCAACCCCAGCTCCCTCAGCCTCTCCTCACAGGGCTTGTGCTCCAGACCCCTCCCCAGCTTTCTTGCCCTTCTCTGGACACCTTCCAGCAACTCAACATCCTTCCTAAACTAAGGAGCCCAGAACTGGACACAGGACTCAAGGTGTGACCTAACCAGTGCTGAGCACAGGACACAATGACTTCCCTGCTTCTGCTGCCCACACTGTTCCTGATGCAGGCCAGGATGCCATTGGCCTTCTTGGTCACCTGGGCACCCTGCTGGCTCATGCTCAGGCTAATATCAACCAGCACCCCCAGGTCCCTCTCTGCCTGGCTGCTCTCCACCCACTCTGTCCCCAGCCTGTAGCACTGCCTGGGGTTGCTGTGACCAATGTACAGAACCTGGCACTTAGATGTGTTCAATCTCCTGCCCTTGCACCCTGCCCATCTGTCCAGCCTGGCAGGGTCACTCTGCATTAACCAACTGAGAAAGCTAAGGAAAGGAGTCTGCAGATCACTCTCTTTTGAACTATCAAAATGAGATAAATCTGAGTGAGTTTTGGTTTGTTGTTTATTTGTTTGCTTGTCTGTTTTATTTCTGGAACTGAAGCTTCAAACCATCAGGCCAGATTTTGCCGGAGCAAGAATTTAATGTCTTCTTGGCACTTAATCAGTTCAATGCTGGTAATGAATTTGAAAGCACATAATAACCGATGTAACTACATAGAAAAAACGAGTCAACTGGATTCATTTTCAATCAATTTGCCAAGGGGATCATAGACACATAATTTGTTGCCTGCAAAAACAAGGCAGTGCAGTGTATTTAAACAAAATCAACAAATACTAGATGGAAGATATATTGAGAGTACCCTCAGCAAGCTCACTGATGATACCAAACTGGGGGGGTGGCTGACACCTGTCAGGCTGTGCAGCCATCCAGCCACACCTGACAGGTGTGAGAGATGGGTACAGGCATAGCTCATGGAGTTCAACAGGGACAAGTGCAGGGTTCTGCATCTGGGGAAGAATAATAACAGGCACCAACACAGGTTAGGAGCTGCCCTGTTGGAAAGCGGCTCCACTGAGAAAGACCTTGGAGTGCTGGTAGACAGCAAGTTCTGCATGGGACAGCAATGTGCCCTTGTGGCCAAGAGAGCCAATGGGATCTTGGGGTGCAGCAAGAAAAGTGTGGCCAACAGGGCTGGGGAGTATCTTCTCCTCCTCTGCTCTGCCCTGGAGCAGCCACACCCGGAATACTGTGTCCAGTTTTGGGTTTCCCAATTCAAGAGAGATGGGGATCTGAAGGAGAGAGTCCGGCGGAGAGCTGTGTGCCCGGGAGGCAAAGAAGGCCAACAGCATCCTGGCCTGGATCAGGAGCACTGTGACCAGCAGGAGTAGGGAAGAAATCCTGCCCTTGTACTCAGCACTGGTGAGGCCACAAACAAAAGACTCTGTTCGGTTTTGGGCTTCTCACTACAAGAAGGAGATTGAGCTGCTGGAGCAGGTCCAGAGAAGGGTAACAAAGCTGGTGAAGGGAGAGCAGCTCTTCTGAGGAGCAGCTGAGGGAACTGGGGTTGTTTAGTCTGGAGAAGAGGAGGCTGAGGGAAGACCTCCCTACAGATTCCTGATAGGTTGTAGTGAGGTGGCTGCTGGTCTCTTCTCTCTAGTATCAAGTGATAGAATTAGAGGAAATGTCCTCAACTTGTGCTAGGGTTGGTTAAGATTACATATTAGATGAAACTTCTTCACTGAAAAGGTTCACAAAGACTGAAATAGAATCATAGAATTGTTGGGAGTGGAAGGGACCTCAAGGATCATCCAGTTCCAACCCCCTGCCATGGGCAGGGACACCTCACACTACAGCAAGTTGCTCAGAGACACATCCAGCCTGGCCTTCAAAACCTCCAGGGATGAGGCTTCCACCACCTCCCTGGGCAGCCTGTGCCAGGCTCTCACCACCCTCATGGTTAAAAACTTCTTCCTAACATCCAATCTGAATCAACCCATTTCTAGTTATTTTTTTTTTCCATTCCCCCTAGTCCTCTCACTCCCTGACACCCTCAAAAGTCCCTACTCAGCTTTCTTGCAGCTCCCTTCAGATACTAGAAGGTCACAATTAGGTCTCTTTGGAGCCTTCTCTTCTCCAGACTGAAGATCCCCAACTCCCTCAGTCTGTCCTCCGAGGCTCCCCATGGAGGTGGCTGAGCTACCATTCCTGAAGGTTTTTGCAGGGTGCATAGATGTGGTGCTGAAGGCTTAGTAACAGACTCATAGCTAGATAGTAGTTGGACTTTATGAGGTGGTGGAGTCCCCATCCCTGGAGGTGTTCAAGAGGGGATTGGATGTGGCACTTGGTGCCATGGTTTAGTCATGAGGTCTGTGATGACAGGTTGGACTTGATGATCTTTGAGGCCTCTTCCAGCCTTGGTGATTCTGTGATTCTGTGATCTTAAAAGTCTTTTCCAACCCAAATGACTTAATGATTCAAAAATGTGGGAAGATGAAGTGCTCACCCTTCAGCTAGAATGCCTCACCAGCTTGATGCCTAAATGTCTTGCTTACAGTGTGACACATGACAGTTGTGAGGAGTTACTTGGGAAAAAAAAAAAATCTTGGGAGGAGAGTTGTTTTCCTCTAACATTGAAAAAGAAGCCAGCTTAGAATAAAGAAGGTAGCAGGAGAAAGAGATTTCTGGGGGTAAGAAAGAACAATCAAGCAAGCAAGCTCTGTGAGATGAAGTTTTTTTGTGTATGTATGTGTGCCTTGCTATGACAAAGGTAAACAATGATTCCCAAACTGAATGAATTAACTTTCATCCTTTCTCATTTGTGATAAATATACAGGCATGAAAAAGTCTATTACCAGGGACCTTATCTTTGTAGCATGTTCCCAGCCCATTCCCATCTTGCTCTCTGCTCATGGCTGCAAAACAATGCATCATCTTCACAGCAGAGGCCATTGTTCTTCTCCACCAGCTGGATAAATCTCTGCTCTGTTTACAGAAAGTTATCTGAAGGAACTTCTTCACCTTCTGTGTGGTGGGACTCAAGTTCCCTCCCCTACAGCCCTGGGAGTGAAACCAAAATCTGTAATTGGGATGGGATAGGATAGGATAGGATAGGATAGGATAGGATAGGATAGGATAGGATAGAATAGAATAGAATAGAATAGAATAGAATAGAATAGAATAGAATAGAATAGAATAGAATAGAATAGAACAGAACAGAACAGGTTGGAAGAGACCTTCAAGATCATCGTGCCCAACCCATCATCCAACACCACCTAATCAACTAAACCATGCAACCAATCACCCTATCAAGCTTCCTCCTAAACACCTCCAGTGATGGTGACTCCACCACTTCCCTGGGCAGCACATTCCAATGGGAAACACTCTCTGTATAGAATTTCTTCCTAACCTCCAGCCTAAACCTCCCCTGGTGCAGCTTGAGACTGTGTCTTCTTGTTCTGGTGCTGGGTGCCTGGGAGAAGAGACCAACCTCTGCCTGTCTACAACCTCCCTTCAGGGAGTTGTAGAGAGCAAGAAGGTCTCCCTGAGCCTCCTCTTCTCCAGGCTAAGAGATCTTGAGATGGAATTATGTTCACCTATTGAACTGGTCCAGAAGTTTAGAAGCCCCTTTAAGCTAATTCATCTGTACTTACTGGAAGGAGAAAGGGGTCTCCAGAGGAAGAATCATCCCATTTTAAGATAGCTGTCTAAGATATTTGAAGGAAATTGGAGTTGCTAAGCAACTTCATCTGAATTTGATCCCCCCACACACACTAGTTATGGAAGGAACTCTGCTGAGAAGCTGAACTGTTTGCCTAACTTTCAACTGCTGATGACAGGCAAAATGAATCCTGTCCCCAAGTTTCAGCTCCTGGAGTTCTGAACTCTCTATGATTCACGATGCCAATCATTCAAGATTCATCTCTTCCCCTAATTGTTGTAGCAGTGTGCTTCTAGTCATCACGACCAGGAGGAGAGAATGAAAGTGCAGCTTGAAAAGAGAGTGAGAAAGATCACAGTCACAGAAACATTCAGGTTGGAAAAGACCCTCAGGATCACCAAGTCCTTCCAGAACCCTAATCTCCAAAGTTCACCCCCAAACCATAGCCCCAAGCACCACAACCAAACCACCTTGAAACACAGCCAGGGTTGGTGACTCCACCACCTCCCTGGGCAGCACATCCCAATGCCTGACTACTCTTGCTGGGAAAAAAATTCATCCTAATGTCCAGTCTAAACCTACCCACTGGCAGCTTGAGGCCATTCCCTCTTCTGTCACTAATTACCAGTGAGAAGAGACCAGCAGCAGCATCTCCACAATATGTTTTCAGGTAGTTGTAGAGAGCAATGAGTTCTCCCCTCAGCCTCCTCTTTTTCCAAACTAACCATCTCCTCCTCCTTCAGTTGCTCTTCATCAGATTTCTTCTCCAGGCCCTTCCCAGCTTCCTTGGCCTCCCCTGCCCTGGCTCCAGCACCTCCACAGCTCTCTTGTACTGAGATGCCCAAAACTGGACACAACATTCAAGGTCTGGCCTCACCAGAGCTGAGTACAAGAGCTGAGACGATGACTTCTCACTCATTTCTCATTTCTCATTGGCTTGGTGACGCTGCTGAATTACAAGACGATAACTAGAGAGACCACACAAATGTGTCGATACTGAGAGAACAGTCATAGAATGTTAGAATCACAGAATCATAGACTCACGTTATCATAGAATGGTCTGGGTTGGAAGAGACATCCAGTGGTCATCTAATCTGTGCTGGCTTAGGAACTGACTGGAGGACCAAACCCAGAGATTGGTGGTGAATGGTGCCACATCCAGCTGGCAGCCAGGCACCAGTGGTGTGCCCCAGGGCTCAGTGCTGGGCCCCATGCTCTTTAATAACTTCATTGATGATCTGGATGAGGGCATTGAGTCCGTCATCAGTAAGTTTGCAAGTGACACCAAGCTGGGGGCAGAAATTGATCTCTTAGAGGGTAGGAGAGCTCTGCAGAGGGACCTTGCCAGGCTGCACAGATGAGCAGAGGCCAAGGGCAGGAGACTGAACACATCCAAGTGCCAGGTTCTACACATTGGCCACAACAACCCCATGCAGGGCTACAGGCTGGGGTCAGAGTGGCTGGAGAGCAGCCAGGCAGAAAGACACCTGGGGATACTGGTTGATAGTAAGCTGAACATGAGCCAGCAGTGTGCCCAGGTGCCCATGAAGGCCAATGGCATCCTGGCCTGCATCAGGAACAGTGTGGCCAGTTTAGGAAAGATGTTGAGTTGCTGAAAGGTGTCCAGAGAAGGGCAAGAAAGCTGGGGAGGGGTCTGGAGCACAGCCCTGTGAGGAGAGGCTGAGGGAGCTGGGCTTGCTTAGTCTGGAGTAGAGGAGGCTCAGGGGAGACCTTCTTGCTCTCTCCATCTCCCTGAAGGGAGGTTGTAGCCCGGTGGGGGTTGGTCTTTTCTGCCAGGCAACCAGCACCAGAACAAGAGGATACAGTCTCAAGTGGTGCCAGGGGAGGTTTAGGCTGGAGAGGAAGAGAAAGTTCTTCCCAGAAAGAGGAATTAGTCATTGGAATGTGCTGCCCAGGGAGATGGTGGAGTCCCTGTCCCTGGAGGCGTTCAAGAGGGGATTGGACGTGGTACTTGGAGCCATGGCTTAATTAGTCATGAGGTGTTGAGCGACAGGTTGGACTTGATGATCTCTGAGGTCTTTTCCAACCTTATTGATTCTATGATTCTATGATTCTAAGTTGCCAAGAGCAAACAAATGCTACTGACCAGTTTGACCTGGTCAAGCCAAATAGATTTAACAGCTTCATAGACAGAGATCCCCTCTAGTAGTCACGCATGCATAGGAAATACATAGATGTGCTCAAGAGGGGATTGGATATGGCACTTGGTGCCATGGTCTGGTAGTCATGAGGTCTTGTGTGGCAGGTTGGACTTGATGATCTTTGAGGTCTTTTCCAACCTTGTTGATTCTATGATTCTGTGTTTAATATCTGTGACTGTGATTCTGTGAACTTAGCCCCAAAATGCTCTACTTATTATTTACTTATTGCTTCAGATATGACTTGAAACCAGTGACTGCTCTCTGTTGTTTTCTAAAGCACCTTGAGCTAGGTATGGAGGTGGGAATAAAATAGCAGGAGGCAGCATAGTATAAAAAGAAAGGAGACAGATGAGGGGAAAATATATTAGATAAATGCATCCAAATGTGAGGCCTGATCATCTGGTTGTTTTGTTTGTGCAGCATGCAAAATGTATTCAGAATCAAAATTTATTCAAAATCTAGAAAGCTATTTGCATTTGAGTGAAAAACAATATGTGGTGCTCCAAAAATGTATTACCCTAAGATGCACAAGGCTCCAGGGGGACCTGACAGTGGCCTTCCAGTACCTGAAGGGGGCCTACAGAAAGGATGGAGAGAGGCTGTTTGCAAAGGCTTGCAGTGATAGGGCAAGGGCCTATGGCTTTAAACTAGAGAAGATTTAGATTGCATGTTAGGAACAGGATTTTTACCATGAGGGTGGTGGAACACTGGAACAGGTTGCCCAGGAAGGTGGTTGGGGCCCCATCCCTGGAGATATTCAAAGTGATGCTCCACAGGGCTCTGGGCAATCTGATCTAGTGAAGGATGCCATGGTCTAGTAGTCATGAGGTGTTGGGTGACAGGTTGGACTTGATGATCTTTGAAGTCTTTTCCAACCTTGTCGATTCCATGCCCCTGCTTCCTGCAGAGGTGGTTGGACTGGATGAGCTTTGGAGGTCCCCTCCAGCCCAGCCCATTCTATGATTCTATAAAAACAGCTTGAGCTTCGAAATCTTCGTCTGGAGTGAGTGGCATCCTCTTAGGATGAAGGACAGATGGAGCAGTGAAGTACTTTGTTATCCCCCAAAACCAAACCAGCCAGTTAACTTCAGCAGATGGACAGCACTGTGGTTTAGGTGGAGCCAGCTTTATCCATTTGTGTTTGAATGAGTCTCCAACACTATGTTGTGTCAGTCAGATTTTGTTGTCATTATCTATTCCTATTTCTGTGCTCAATAGAAGGCTTTAGTAAAACTCAGGGGTGTATTATGCTGGATGCTTTGAAGGCATTTGAAAGGGGTTTTTTTTGTTGCAAATCCTCTATGACAATGTTGTCCACTTGCTTCCAAGGAACCATCTCTGTTAGATCCATAAAAAATTAGTGTGTTGCCTTAAAGATGAGCTTAGCTAGTTAGTGTAGGGGCTGTTAATGCACTCAGTTCTCTTCTATTCTCTCAAGCCAAGAAATGAAGAGAGGTGAGGCTGCTGACATCTGTAGGCTGGAGGTGCTCACAGCTGATCAGACAGATAACTGAAAATAAGTATCTTTACTATAGTGGTGTTACTTTACTGGCTTAGAATAGAATAGAATAGAATAGAATAGAATAGAATAGAATAGAATAGAATAGAATAGAATAGAATAGAATAGAATAGAATAGAATAGAATAGAATAGAATAGAAGTAGAGTAGAGTAGAGTAGAGTGGAGTAGAGTAGAGTAGAGTAGAGAGAGTAGAATAGAATACAATAGAATACAATAGAATACAATAGAATAGACCAGGTTGGAAAAGACCTTCAAGATCATTGCATCCAACCTATCACCCAACACCACCTAATCAACTCAACCATGGCACCAAGCACCCTGTCAAGTCTCCTCCTAAACACCTCTAGTGATGGTGACTCCATCACCTCCCCAGGCAGCACATTCCAATGGTCAGTCACTCTCTCTATGAAAACTTTCTTCCAAGCATTCAGCCTAAACCTGCCCTGGTGCAGCTTGAGACTGTGTCCTCTTGTTCTGGTGCTGGGTGCCTGGCAGAAGAGAGCAACCCCCACCCGGCTACAACCTCCCTTCGGGAAGTTGTAGAGAGCAAGAAGGTCTCCCCTCAGCCTCCTCTTCTCCAGGCTAAGCAACCCCAGCTCCCTCAGCCTCTCCTCACAGGGCTGTGCTCCAGACCCCTCCCCAGCTTTGTTGCCCTTCTCTGGACACGCTCCAGCAAGACAACATCCTTCCTAAACTGAGGAGCCCAGAACTGGAAACAGGACTGAAGGTGTGGCCTAACCAGTGCAGTGTACAGGGGGAGAATGACTTCCCTGCTCCTGCTGGCCACGCTGTTCCTGATGCAGGCCAGGATGTCATTGGCCTTCTTGGCTGCCTGGGCACACTGCAGGCTCATGTTCAGCTGCTGTCCACCAGGTTCCCTGACTGGGAAACAAACCCAGGCCATGGCAGTGAGTGTGCCAAATCCTAACCACTAGCCTGTAAGATTTCCTGGTTGCTGTCAGGTTTTCTGGTTGCTGTAGGATTTACTGTTTTTTCTATTGCAGACATCATTTTGCAAGCAGATTCTGTTGTTTAGAAAAATCACTTCAGTCTGGAGAAGAGAAGGCTGAGAGAAGACCTTATCTGTGTCTACAAATACCTGAAGGGTGGCTGTCAGGGGAATGAAGCCAGCCTCTTCTCAATGATACCCTGTGCTAGGATGAGGGGCAATGGATATAAAAGCAATCACAGGAAATTCCATCTCAATATGAGAAAAAAGATGTTTTACTGTGAGGGTGACAGAGCCCTGGAGCAGGCTGCCCAGAGAGGTTGTGGAGTCTCCTGCTCTAGAGATTTTCAAAACCCGCCTGGAGATGTCCCTGTGTGACCTGCCTGATGTGATCCTGCTTTGCAGAGGGTTGGATTGATGATCTCTGGAGGTCCCGTCCAACCCCTAGCAACCTATGATTCTATGATACTTAGAGTGTAAGTACTTCTGAGGAAAGGCTGAGAGCCCTGGGGTTGTTTAGTCTGCAGAGAAGACTGAGAGGGGATCTGATCAATGCCTGTAACTATCTGAGGGCTGGGGGTCAGGAAGAAAGGGACAGGGACAGCCTCTGCTCACTTGTGCCCAGGGGTAGGACAAGGTGCAGTGGATGGAAACTACAGCACAGGAGGTTCCTCCTCAACTTCTTCACTGTAAGGGTCACAGAGCCCTGGAAGAGGCTGCCCAGAGAGGTTGTGGAGTCTCCTTCTCTGGAGACTTTCAAGACCCATCTGGATGTGTTCCTGTGTGTCCTGCACTAGATCACACGGTCCTTCTCTGCCAGGGGGTTGGACTGGAAGTTCTCCAGAGGTCCCTTCCAACCCCTAACATCCTGTGATGCTGTGAACTTATCAGAATAAAAGAAATGCCTCTGTTTTAATCTCAGTGCATTCAGCTGCAGCCACACCATGCCATTAACAGTTCTGCTGTGTGAAATGTGGGGATTCCGTCACTGACCTGATATTCCCATATGGCCACTCATTCTGCCCTTCAGGCACAGATATGGGTCCTGCTGGGAAGGCTGAAAAGGAGCAACCACCCTTTTGTTGGCCCCTGTAAACCGGGGCCCTGGTGTGATCCTGCCTCAACGTTTGCTGGCTTGTTACTGCTCTGCTCTTTTCCTCCTTCTCAGGCGTAATGAGAGGACTTTGATGCTCTTCCCGAAGGTCTGAACCCTAAGCATCACTTTGCTGCCCTTTAGCTCGAAGCTGGATGGTTTCCTAGCACAGAAAGCCAAGCAGTTGGAGGGCTGCTCGAAAGGTGGGTCTGAATTAAAAGAATTTCCTCTGCAGCATGACTCTGAAGAGCTGGCATTGTGCAACGAATTCCCTCCTGCTGAGCTGCAAAACTAGTGCAGCCAAAGGGTCCTTCATGTCAGGGGAAGATGCAATCATCTTCTAATCCTGAGACCTGTGGGCAGAATCGATACAGGGACTATTTCACCAGTGGCTGCTGGATTTACTTGAGTGTAGGCTGCATTCTTTACAAACTACTCTCTGGGAGGGTTTTTGTTTTGTTTTGTCTCCCCCCAAGACTCCATTCTCTTTTACAAGTTCTACATTATTTGTCATGTTGTCTTTCAGTTCCTATATCTTCTGCCAAGCGTCTTAAAAGATTAAAGTGAATTTGCTCCCCTTTCAAGTTAGGCATGTAGTGAGAGAGGCAGTAAAAATGAAATAAAATCATTTGATGATATTCTACATGCCACTGATTGGCTCTAAACTGTGTGCTATCGCTGGGCATTATCAGTGGGGTTTAACCACAGGCCCACTCACAATCCTAATAAATCAAAAGGCAAAAAAGGGGAACGAAAGGGAAGAAAAAAAAATGGAAGGGGAAAAAATAAAAGGAAGGGGGGAAAAAAAGAGAAGGAAAAAAAAGGAAGGGAAAAAAAAAGGAAGGGAAAAAGTGAAGGGAAAAAGGGAAGGGAAAAAAGGGAAGGGAAAAAAGGGAAGGGAAAAAGGAAGGAAAAAAGGAAGAGAAAAAAGGAAGGAAAAAAGGGAAGGGAAAAAAAGGAAGGAAAAAAAGGGAAGAAAGGGAAGGGAAAAAAGGGAAGAAAAAAAGAAGGAAAAAAAGGAAGAGGAAAAAGAAGGAAAAAAGGAAGAGGAAAAAAGGGAAGGGAAAAAAAGGAAGGGAAAAAGGAGAAGGGGGAAAAAGGGAAGGAAAAAAGAATGAAAAAAGGGAAGGGAAAAAAAAGGGGGGGGAAGTAAGGAAAAAAGGGGAGGGGAAAAAATGAAGGGAAAAAGGGAAGGAAAAAAGGAAGGGAAAAAAGGAAGGGATAAAAGGGAAGGGATAAAAGGGAAGGGAAAAAAAGAAAGGAAAAAAAGGAAGGAAAAATAAAGGGAAGGAAAAAGAAGGAAAAAAAGGAAGGGAAAAAAGGGAAGAAAAAAAGAAAAAAGGAAGAGGAAAAAGAAGGAAAAAAAGGAAGAGGAAAAAAGGGAAGGGAACAAAAAGGAAGGGAAAAAAGAGAAGGGAAAAAAGGGACGGGGAAAAAAGGGAAGGGAAAAAGAATGAAAAAAGGAAGGGAAAAGAAAGAGGGGGGGAAGGAAGGAAGGAAAAAGGGAAGGAAAAAATGGAAGGGAAAAAGGGAAGAAAAAAAGGAAGGGAAAAAGGAAGGGAAAAGAAAGGGAAGGAAAAAGAAGAAAAAAGGGAAAGGAAAAAAAGGGAAGGAAAAAAGGGAAGAATAAAAGGGAAAGGGAAAAATCAGAAGGAAAAGAAAGGGAAGGGGAAAAAAAACAGAGCAGGGGGAGAAAAAGGAAGGGAAAAAAATAAAGGGAAGAAAAACAACAAGGAAAGGACCAA
The DNA here is from genome assembly GCA_033816785.1 of Picus viridis. NCBI lineage: Eukaryota > Metazoa > Chordata > Aves > Piciformes > Picidae > Picus > Picus viridis. The sequence continues at coordinate 43,887,509 of CM066575.1, read as the reverse complement.
AGATCTTTGTGTGTTTGCAACTTTCCCCAAGGACAATCACTGCTGCTTGCATTAAGGGCAATGTAAATCCTAAGGAAATTAAACTGGTGCTGAAACTGTGTCTGCGTCAAGCTGCCTAAATCAGCCTGAGGTATTGTAGACCAAAGAGAGGTCTCCAGGGAAATCTCTTGATGTGTCAGAAGGAGCATGCAGTTCGTGTTCACTACTGCTCCAGACACATTAAAGACCTCCATGATAGATTAATTCAGCCCAGATGCTCTGCCAGCCTTGCTGTGATAATTCTGACACATTTCCCTTTACCCCAAAGGAGAGCCACGCTCATTTACTCAAAGGTAATTTCTCCTCTGATGGATGGTTGTTGCATTTAGAGATTAAAAATGTCCCCAACTTGCACCACTTCAGTTGTTGACATCCTAGCACAAGCAGCAGGCAATCACAAAGCCTCAGATTAATAGGGCAGTCAGGAGAAATCTGCTTCCTTCTGACAGGCTCTTTTTGGTGTGCTGCCATGGGGTTGGCTTTTCACAAACAATTGGATTTTTAATGCACCAAGCACACAAAATGTAAACAATAAACATGAAGTAAGCACTGAAACAGCTATCAGTAGACATCTGCATTAAAAAAAAAAAAAGTAATGCATTTGTCTAAAATACCCAAACTGTGTAATATTTATTGCTATTATTTGTAATCTCAATCTTAGAATCATAGAACCACAGAATCATAGAGTCACAGAATCACAGAACCACAGAATCAGAGAACTACAGAATTACAGGATCATAGAATCACAGAACCATAGAATCATAGATTCATAGAACCACAGAATCATAGAGTCATAGAACCACAGAATCACAGAAACAGAATCAGAAACACAGAACAGGATCATGGAATCACAGAACCATAAAATCACAGAACCATAAAATCACAGAACCACAGAATCACAGAAACACAGAACCACAGGATCATAGAATCACAGAATCATAGAGTCACAGAACCATAGAGTCATAGAATCATAGAACCACAGAATCACAGAATCACAGAATCACAGAATCACAGAACCACAGAATCACAGAACCACAGAATCACAGAATCATAGAACCATAGAGTCACAGAATCATAGAACCACAGAATCACAGAATCATAGAATCACAGAATCACAGAACACAGAATCAGAATCACAGAATCATAGAACCACAGAATCACAGAATCATAGAACCATAGAGTCATAGAATCATAGAACCACAGAATCACAGGATCATAGAATCACAGAATCACAGAATCACAGAGTCATAGAACCATGGAGTCATAGAATCATAGAATCACAGAACCACAGAACCATAGAATCACAGAACCACATAATTATAGAATCACAGAATCATAGAGCCACAGAAACACAGCATCACAGAACCACAGAATCACAGAACCACAGAACCATAGAATCACAGAATTATAGAATCACAGAATCATAGAACCACAGAAACACAGCATCACAGAACCACAGAATGACAGGATCATAGAATCACAGAATCACAGAGTACTAGAATGATCTAGGTTGGAAGGGACCTCCAAAGGTCATCCAGTCCAACTATCTGTGCAATCAGCAGGGACATCCTCAACTAGATCAGGTTGCCGAGAGCCCTGTAGAGCATCACCTTGAATATCTCCAGGGATGGGGCCCCAACCTTGGGCAACACAGAGAGAGTGATTGCCCATTGGAATTGGCTACCCATGGAGGTGGTGGAGTCACCTTCATTGGAGGTGTTCAGGAGGAGACTTGATGGGGTGCTTGGCTGCATGGTTTAGTTGTTGGGTGGGTTGGATTGGTTGATGGGTTGGATGCGATGATCTTGAAGGTCTCTTCCAACCTGGTGTATTGTATTGTAGTGTATTGTATTGTATTGTATTGTATTGTATTGTATAACCTGTCCTAGTGTTCCACCACACTCATGGTAAAGAGCTTGTTCCTAAATCTGCTCTTGTCTAGTTTGAAGCCATTTTCCCTTGTCCTATCACTTCAAGCCTTTGTGAACAGTCTCTGGTCTGGTCTGGTCTATTCTATTCTATTCTATTCTATTCTATTCTATTCTATTCTATTCTATTCTATTCTATTCTATTCTATTCTATTCTATTCTATTCTATTCCATACCATTCCATTCTAGTCTAGTCTAGTCTAGGTTAGTCTATTCCATTCCATTCCATTCCATTCCATTCCATTCCATTCCATTCCATTCCATTCCATTCCATTCCATTCCATTCCATTCCATTCCATTCCATTCCAGTCTATTCCATTCAGTTCTAGTCTATTCTATTCAGTTCTAGTCTAGTCTAGTCTAAAGAAACTATTGTGTTGTTGTTGTTGTTGCTACTATTGCCTATGCAAAACCAAGATATGGAACTGAACTGGGTCTGAAACAAAGGATTGATCAGCTCTCCCTGGTTTATTTTGGGAATATTCTCTTTTTCTGGCCTCATTTTAATGGGATTTATATTTTATTTTATTTTTGATGTGTCAAAACTCCTCAGGGGACAGGAAAATTGCATCCTGACAGCTGCACTGAAATGATCAAGTTTGTCTAGCTTCAGGCTATAAATTAAGATATCCTTCCAACCCTTTGACTGAGGTATGGCAGACTATTATAGACGATCTCTCAAAGAGAGGCCTGGAAATAAAGAGTGAGCACATTCATGCTAAATTAATATGATGGTTTAAGTAAAGTATATGTTTAAAATTGAACATAACTCCATGTCATGCCAGTGTTATTTAAACCTCCTGGAATGAGGCATTACAATGATAGGTTTTGCTTTGCAAGTGAAAGATTGGTTTATTCTCCTCTTTATACATGCTAATGTCAGTGTGTCATTATCATTGCTTGACATCTAATTACTCGTTCAAGATAATAATACAACTCTGTTCTCACACACAAATATGTTATGAATTGCTGCTTTTGCTTGTATTTTTCTTTCTACACACAAAGCAGCCCTTTTAACAGAGCAGAGGCTGCAAGGAGAAAGAAGAAATCACAGAATCATAGAGGCACAGAATGTTAGGGGTTGGAAGGGACCTTGAAAGATCATCCAGTCCAACCCCTATACCAGGTCACCCTTACCAGATCACACAGGAGTATATCCAGGCAGGTTTGGAATATCTGCAAAGAGGGAGACTCCACAATTGTTTAGCCTGGAGAAGGGGAGGCTCAGGGGAGACATTATTGCTGTCTACAACTCCCTGAAGGGAGGTTGTAGCCAGGTGGGGGTTGGTCTCTTCTCCCAGGCAACCAGCACCAGAACAAGAGGACACAGTCTCCAGCTGTGCCAGGGGAAGTTTAGGCTTGAGGTGAGGAGAAAGTTCTTCCCAGAGAGAGTTGTTAGCCATTGGAATGTACTGCCCAGGGAGGTGGTGGAGTCACCATCCCTGGAGGTGTTCAAGAAGGGATTGGACGTGGCACTTGGTGCCATGGTCTAGTAGTCATGAGGTCTTGTGTGACAGGTTGGTCTTGACCTTTGCAGTCTTTTCCAACCTTGTTGGTTGTACTACATACATTCTACTACATACAAACCCCCTGGTCCCTCACCCTCTTCCAGTGTTCCCTCACCCTCACTGTGAACAAAAATGCCCCTCCTATTTACATGGCACTTCCTATGCCTCAGCTTCCACCACTGCCCCTTGTCCTGTTACTGGGCATCACCCAGCAGAGCCTGGCTCCATCCTTACATACAAATATGTTATGAATTACCGCTTTTCTTTTGGTTTTAAATGTTTTTTACACACAAAGCAGCCCTTTTAACAGAGCAGAGGCTGCAAGGAGAAAGAAGAAATCACAAAATTATAGAGGCACAGAATGTTAGGGGTTGGAAGGGACCTTGAAAGATCATCCAGTCCAACCCCTATACCAGATCACACAGGAGCACATCCAGGGAGGTTTGGAATATCTGCAAAGAGGGAAATGCCACAAGCCCCTGGGCAGCCTCTTCCAGTGTTCCCTCACCCTCACTGTGGAAAAAAATATTCCCTCATATTTACATGGAACTTCCTATGCCTCAGCTTCCACCATTGCCACTTGTGCTGTTACTGGGCATCACCCAGCAGAGCCTGGCTCCAGCCTCTTGGCACTCACCCTGCACATCTTTATCAGCATGAATGAATAGGATAGGAGAGGATAGGAGAGGAGAGAAGAGGATAGGATAGGATAGGATAGGATAGGATAGGATAGGATAGGATAGGATAGGATAGGATAGGATAGGATAGGATGGGATGGGATGGGATGGGATGGGATGGGATGGGATGGGATGGGATAGGATAGGATAGGATAGGATAGGATAGGATAGGATAGGATAGGATAGGATAGGATAGGATAGGATAGGATAGGATGGGATGGGATGGGATGGGATGGGATGGGATGGGATGGGATGGGATGGGATGGGATGGGATGGGATGGAATAGCATAGAATAGAATAGAATAGAATAGAATAGAATAGAATAGAATAGAATAGAATAGAATAGAATAGAATAGAATAGGACTTAACCAGGTTGGAAAAGACCAGAGGTCACCTCTCAGTCTCCTCTTCTCAGCTCCCTCAGTCTCTCCTCATAATAATGCATAGCAGTGAAGAGAGGCTGAACAGTGTTCTGTGTGGTAAGCAAGCACATCAGACTTTCAAATGTCTCTGTGAGAAAATTCAGGGGGTTAGGAATGTGTGTGTAGGGGATGCTGCTTGTTTGTTTGTCTGTGGTTTTCTTCAGTCTTCCAGTACTTCAGCAAATGACACATTTCCAACAGCAGCTGGGGAGGCATCTGAAGATATATTGTGCTGCACATTACATCATTTGGCTTTCAGGATGCTCAATGTGAGAATACCCCTCAAGGATGGCAAACCTGTAGTAAAAGGCAGAAGGTATGATCAGCATGATCACAATGCAGCAAACAGAATGAGGAGAGAGGGGCCAGAAGAGGCCATCACTCACACTGGGCAAAAGAGGAGTCCACACACTTTAAGAACCCTTAGTTTATTTATGAATTAGTGCAAAACTTGATCCTTGCTGAACTTTAAAGAGGCAAATTCACACCCAATTCTTTTTTGACTACTCACAGGTTAATGCCTTATCACCTCAGCACACGAGCATCTTGCAGCTTTGCTGAGGATTATAGAGTGATACAAGAAGTGCACCCCACAAGAGAATACTTGGAAGGATTCAGAATCACTTGGATGTGTGCTGTGACTGCAATGTGCAAAGCACTTCAAGATTCCTTGAAATGTCAGTGCTGCAGCCTGATCCTTTCCATCTGTAATTACATTCCTGTGCTGAAGCTTGTTCAAATCTTTCCTTTTACCAACCACTGCAGCAACTCATCTGTAGTATTTCCAGTGTTAGGAATAAAAGACCCTTATCACAGAATAGAATAGAATAGAATAGAATAGAATAGAATAGAATAGAATAGAATAGAATAGAATAGAACAGAACAGAACAGAACAGAACAGGTTGGAAAAGACCTTTGAGATTATGAAGTCCGACCTATCACCCAACCAAACCATGGCAGCAAGTGCCTCAGCTGAGCCCGGAGAGTGGTGGTGAATGGTGCCACAGCCAGCTGGCAGCCAGGCACCAGTGGTGTCCCCTAGGGATCAGTGCTGGGCCCCAGCCTGTTCAATATCTTTATTGATGATCTGGATGAGGGGATTGAGTCCATCGTCAGTAAATTTGCAGACACCAAGCTGGGGACAGGAGTTGATCTGTTAGAGGGTAGGAGTGTTCTGCAGAGGGACCTTGCCAGGCTGGGCACATGGGCAGAGTCCAAGGGCATGAGATTTAAGACATCCAAGTGCCAGGTTCTACACATTGGCCACAACAACCCCAGGCAGTGCTACAGGCTGGGGTCAGAGTAGCTGGAGAGCAGCCAGGCAGAGAGGGACCTGGGGGTGCTGGTTGATAGTAGGCTGAACATGAGCCTGCAGTGTGCCCAGGCAGCCAAGAAGGCCAATGGCATCCTGGCCTGCATCAGGAACAGTGTGGCCAGCAGGAGCAGGGAGGTCATTCTCCCTCTGTGCACTGGACTGGTTAAGCCACACCTTGAGTCCTGTGTCCAGTTCTGGGCTCTTTAGTTTAGGAAAGATGTTGAGCTGCTGGAAGGTGTCTGTAGTTTCAGAGAGCAATAAGGTCTTCCCTCAGCCTCCTCTTCTTAAGTGCCAAGGACAGGTTGCTCCATTACCTTTCCAGGGATGGAATTGAGGCTGACCAGTGTGTAGTTACCTGAGTCCTCCTTCTTAACCTTTTTGAAGATTGGAGTGACTTATACTACTCCTCCCTACCAAAAGGGCACCTAAATAAACCCCTTTCAACTGCAAAAAGCACCTTCATGGAATGCTTGGATGGAAGATTTCAGTGACAAGACAAAGAAGAACTTTTTTTCCCCCTTTAACTTAAAATTCAATCACAATTCAACAGAGCAATTCTGGTTGTGTTTTTGTTTGGGTACTATTTTTTCTCTGAAGCTCCTCTTTGTTTCCTAGGTTTGTAATTTCTCTAAATTAAAACCTAAGTAAGAATCCAGAAGGCATAAAACTCTCCATGGAAACTGCCTTTGCTACAAGGGAAATTTTGTATGTCGAGCAAAACCGAGGGGAAAAAAATCAGTCATCCACAGCACTCCTCCTGGGGAATGGCTGCATGTGGCCAACGGGTGGCTCCATGTGGGTGGAGAATTCAGGCTGGGGACAGAGTGGCTGGAGAGCAGCCAGGCAGAAAGGGACCTGGGGGTGCTGGTTGATAGTAGGCTGAACATGAGCCTGCAGTGTGCCCAGGTGGCCAAGAAGGACAATAGCATCCTGGCCAGCAGGAGCAGGGAAGTCATTCTGCCCTGGACTCAGCACTGTTTAGGCCACACCTTGAGTCCTGTGTCCAGTTCTGGGCTCCTCAATTTAAGAAGGACATTGAGATGCTAGAAGGTGTCCAGAGAAGGGCAAAGAGGCTGGGGAGAGGCCTGAAGCACAAACCCTATGAGAAGAGGCTGAGGGAGCTGGGGTTGCTTAGCCTGGAGAAGAGGAGGCTCAGGAGAGACCTTGCTCTCTACAGCTCCCTGAAGGGAAGCTGTAGCCAGCTGGGGGTTGGTCTGTTCTCCCAGGCAACCAGCACCAGAACAAGACGACACAGTCTCAAGCTGCACCAGGGGAGGTTTAGCCTGGATGTTAGGAAGTTCTTCCTAGCAAGAGAGATTGCCCATTGGAATGTGCTACCCAGGGAGGTAGGTGGTGGAGTCACCATCCCTGGAGGTGTTTAAGAAGAGCCTGGATGAGGCACTTAGTGTCATGGTTTATGTCATTAGATGGTGTTGGGTGATAGGTTGGACCATGGTTTCATTGTTTAGGTGGGTTGGATTGGTTGATGGGTTGGACATAATGATCTTGAAGGTATCTTTCAACCTGGTGTATTGTATTGTATTGTATTGATAATCTCTGAGGTCTTTTCCAACCTGGTTAATTCTGTATTCACTGGAGTAAGAACTGGCTGGGTGTCTGGGCCCAAAGAGTGGTGCAGTTAAATCCAGGTGTCAGCCAGCACTAGTGGTGTTCCCCAGGGCTCAGTGCTGGGGACAGTTCTCTTTAGTATCTTTACCAATGATCTGGATGGATGGATTGAGTGCACCCTTGGTAAGTTACCAGGTGACATGAAATTGAGTGGAAGTGTTGATCTGCCTGAGGGTAGGAAGGCTCTGCAGAGGGCTCTGGACAGGCTGGATTGAGAGGTGATGTTGGTTGCATGACGTTTAACAAGACCAAGTGTCAGTGCTGCACTTGGGTCACAACAAGACCATGCAGCACTACAGGCTTGGGGGAGAATGGCTGGAAAGTCCCCTGGTGGAAAAGGACAGCTGGTTGACAGCTGTCTGAACATGAGTCCACAGTGTGCTCAGGTGGCCAAGAAGGCAAATGGCATCCTGGCCTGCATCAGAAATAGTGTGGCCACCTGGCCACACTGCTGGCTCCTATTTAGTGTGGCCAGCAGGAGCAGGGAAGTGATCATGCCCATGGACTTGGCACTGGTGAGGCTGCACCTTTTATACTGGCTTCAGTTTTGGGCCCCTCATTACATGAATGACATTGAGAGGCTGGAGCATTGCCAGAGAAGGACAACAAAGCTGGTGAAGAGTCTTGAGAACAGGTCTGGTGAGGAATGGTCTATGGTCTAGTTGTTGGGTGGGTTGGATTGTTTGATGGGTTGGACGCGATGATCTTGAAGGTCTCTTCCAACCTGGTGTATTGTATTGTATTGTATTGTATTGAATGGCTGAATGAACTGGGATTGTTTAGTTTGGAGTTGGGGAAGGTGAAGGGTCTTGAGACCAAGTCTGGTGAGGAATGGCTGAGTGAACTGGGATTGTTTAGTTTGGAGATGGGGAAGCTGAAGGGTCTTGAGACCAAGTCTGGTGAGGAATGGCTGAGTGAACTGGGATTGTTTAGTTTGGAGATGGGGAAGCTGAAGGGTCTTGAGACCAAGTCTGGTGAGGAATGGCTGAGTGAACTGGGATTGTTTAGTTTGGAGATGGGGAAGCTGAAGGGTCTTGAGACCAAGTCTGGTGAGGAATGGCTGAGTGAACTGGGATTGTTTAGTTTGGAGTTGGGGAAGGTGAAGGGTCTTGAGACCAAGTCTGGTGAGGAATGGCTGAGTGAACTGGGATTGTTTAGTTTGGAGATGGGGAAGGTGAAGGGATTGTTAGATGGATTTTAGACAAAGAGCTGCTTTCTCCTACAGAGTCATTCAGTTCAGTGGGTTCAGCAGAGTCATTCCAGCAATAGAAATGTGAAGTAAATGAAGGTTTTTTTTATGGAGAGAGCATCAGCTGATTTCCAGTCTGATATTAGGGCTGATGAAATGGTTGCTGAAGGCAGTGTTACAGAGAAGTGGAAGGAATAGAAAACAGGTTTACTAGTGAGATGGGAGCATGCATGCTTCTTGTATCACAGATAACTGGATTAATCAGGGCTCTGTTGCAAGCAGAGCTCCATATCCCTATCTCTCAATACATCTGTCAGACACTGGTGAACACTGACCTGTGGGAATGTCACACCAGAAGGAAAGGGCAGTGGCATTTGTCAGCATGTTAGGGAATCTGACATCTGTGTAAAGAATATATTCATGTATTTATGAAGAGGTTAACAGCTGAATTGTTTAACCAAGCCAACCGAAACTTTCAAACATTGTGAAGATAAAGGGTTCACACAATCAGGATCTTGAAAACATTCTGTCAGTTTAGTCCCCGGGATGCCTTCTTAGATTCACAGAGTCGTAGAATTGTGTTGGTTGGAAAAGCCCTCTAGGATCATAGAGTCCAACCATCAGCCTAACAGCACCATGGCCATTCAGCCATCTCCCAAAGCACCCTGTCCACACACCAAGCTGGGGGCAGCAGTTGATCTGCTGGAGGGCAGAGAGGCTTTGCAGAGAGACCTCGACAGGCTGGACAGATGGGCAGAGGCCAATGGCAGGAGATTGAACACATCCAAGTGCCGGGTTCTGCACATTGGCCACAGCAACCCCAGGCAGTGCTACAGGCTGGGGTCAGAGTGGCTGGAGGGTGGCCAGGCAGAGAGGGACCTGGGGGTACTGGTTGATGGTAGGCTGAACTGCCTGCAGTGTGCCCAGGCAGCCAAGAAGGCCAATGGCATCCTGGCCTGCATCAGGAACAGTGTGGCCAGCAGGAGCAGGGAGGTCATTCTGTCCCTGTACACTGCACTGGTTAGGCCACACCTTCAGTCCTGTGTCCAGTTCTGGGCCCCTCAGTTTAGGAAGGATGTTGTTTTGCTGGAGCGTGTCCAGAGGAGGGCAACAAAGCTGGTGAGGGGTTTGGAACACAAGCCCTATGAGGAAAGGCTGAGGGAGCTGGGGTTGCTTAGCCTGGAAAGGAGGAGACTGAGGGGTGACCTTATTGCTCTCTACAACTCCCTGAAGGGAGGTTGTGAACAGGTGGAGGTTGGTCTCTTCTCCCAGGCACCCAGCACCAGAACAAGAGGACACAGTCTCAGGCTGCACCAGGGCAGGTTTAGGCTGGATGTTAGGAAGAAGTTCTATACAGAGAGAGTGATTGCCCATTGGAATGTGCTGCCCAGGGAGGTGGTGGAGTCACCTTCATTGGAGGTGTTCAGGAGGAGACTTGAAGGGGTGCTTGTTGCCATGGCTTAGTTGTTTAGGTGGGTTGGATTGGTTGATAGGTTGGACACGATGATCTTGAAGGTCTTTTCCAACATGGTTTATTGTATTGTACTGTATTGCATTGTATTGGAATGGATTGGATTGGATTGGATTGGATTGGATTGGATTGGATTGGATTGGATTGGATTGGATTGGGGATGGGGACTGCACCACCTCCCTGGGCAGCCTGTTCCAACCCCTGACCGTTCTTGCAGTGAAGAAGGGGTTTCCTCAATATCCAGCCTAAACCTCCCCTGGCACAATTTCAGGCCATTTCCTCTCATCCTATCACCAGACACTAGTGTGAAGAGACCAATCTTCACCACACTCCAATCTTTCAGGGATTTGTAGAGAGCAGTGAGTTCTCCCTTCAGACCCTCTGGAAACACATCTTGGGGTGTATTTCTACTGCAGTATATCAGACGTTTGAGCCTTTTGCTGACAGGCACACTTGTAAATCTCAATCAGCTGTGCATGCATGGCAGGTTGGTCAGCGTGTTTTCTTTGGTTCCCATTATTCAAACTGCAGTGCAACTAAACTAGAAATGGGTAGATTGAGATTTGATGTCAAGAAGAAGTTGTTCCCCAGGAGGGTGGTGAGAGACTGGCACAGGCTGCCCAGGGAGGTGGTGGAAGCCTCATCCCTGGAGGTTTTGAAGACCAGGCTGGATGTGGCTGTGAGCAACCTGCTCTAATGTGTGGGGTTGGAACTGGATGATCCTTGAGGTCCCTTCCAACCCTGACAATTCTGTAATTCTGTGATTTTATGTGGTTCAACAAGCCAAAGTGCAAGGTCCTGCATGTGGGTTGGGCCAAATCCCAGACTCAAATCCAGTTTTTAGTGCCAGATAGATCGATTTGATGGAATCCTCAATAGCTTCTGTGTTATTCTGTTGCTTAAAGGTTGCACAATGTGATATTTCCTTGCTTTTCCTTCGCCATTGAAAGTTAAATACTGGCTCTTTGTGTGTGTGTGTGTGTGTGTGTTTTTCTTTGGAGCTTGGGCTATCTATTTAAACACCTGCCTTGGTAGTCTGAATTAAATGCACAATACACTCCTGCCAGACACTGGGACATTAGAGATGCAGCACTGAACAGAACACATCCTGTTGGATTTTAGAAAGGAATTTCAAATGTCAGTTTACTCAGCCAGGTGAAAGTAATTCTATTCTAGGCAGTAATTAGAAGGATTTACAGCTATTAGTTGTCTCAGGTCAGGATGATTAGAGAAAGAAGCCTATTTATTTAAGTAAGCATGGAACATTGCTATTATCTGGACTGCCAGGGTTTAAGACTTTAAAGTAACTTCACAAAAGGGTTTAAAAAACCTACTCTCCTATGCTAAATTATTTCATCTATATATATTAGAAAGAAAGGAGGGGGAAAAAGAGATCTTTGCTTGCCTAGAAATTACTGGGTTCTATATAATCTTCTGTTGCATTGCATTTGTTCCTATTTTAACCTACTCTCCCCTCACCCTTCCCATTTCTTTCTCTGCTTGAGTTCTGCTCGCACCCAAAGGTGGCTAAGGGACAGAGCTGTCAACCTGCCCTTTGTTAAGCACTGTCTCCGAACTGAATAGCTTCTCTAGGAGTATTTTTTATGCTCATTTCAGCTGTTATTTGGGCAGAGATGTTTTGCTTAACTTAGGATTGTGATTGTTTAGGAGGCAGCAACTGACACCTTGTGCGTGTGTGTGTGTGATGAGCACAGGCTGGAAGCATAAGCAAGGTGGAGAAACAGATGACCCAGGAATATTTTCTTCTCTTTAGGACAGTGATGAAGCTCTCACCTCAGGATGCCTAAGTTCTACATAGCTAGTATAAGAAGTTTAGTTTAGTTTATTTAAGTTTAGTTTAGTTTAGTTTAGTTTAGTTTAGTTTAGTTTAGTTTAGTTTTGGTTTGTTCTGTTTAGTTTAGTTGTGGTTTGTTCCATTTAGTTTAGTTTGGTTTTGTTCTGTTTAGTTTAGTTTGGTTTTGTTCTATGATCTAGTGTGGGGTGTCCCTGTCCATGGCAGGGGGTTGGAACTAGATGATCCTTGTGGTCCCTTCCAGCCCTGACTGATACTATGATACTATGATTTTGGTTTGTTTTGTTTTGTTCTGTTCTGGTTTGTTCTGGTTTATTTTGTTCTGTTGTGTTCTGCTCTGGTTTTGGTTTGGTTTTAGATCAAATAAATCAAGTTACAACAAAAAACATCAGAGAAAACAAAGTGGTTTGTTAATCCAGTCTGAGTTACCAGTGCAAGTTAAACTCTTGAAGGAGACAAGAGTTTACTTTGACATATTTACTCCACACAAGCCTTCTCCACACAAGCCTTCTCCACACAAACAGTTGCATCTTGTAGTGAAGCCACAGAGAGCTTGATGGAAGGCAAGAAGGGACAAATAAGTTTCAATCATTCTTCACATTGCATTTTATTCTCATTTATGAGTAACATAGGGAAAGTCTTTTCTTCTAAACGAATAAAAAGCAGTTTCTGAGCTATAGAAAGAATGATGCAACCAATAGCAAGCCAACACCATCTGCCTACGGAGGTGGTGGAGTTATCATCACTGAAGGTGTTTAGGAAGAGTCTTGATGGGGTGCTTGGTGCTATGGTTTAGTTGATTAGATGGTGTTGGGTGATAGGTTGGACTTGATGATCTCAAAGGTCTCTTCCAACCTGGTCAATTCAATTCAATTCAATTCAATTCAATTCAATTCAATTCAATTCAATTCAATTCAATTCAATTCAATTCAATTCAGTTCTATTCTATTCAATTCAATTCAATTCAATTCAATTCAGTTCTGTTCTATTCTATTCTATTCTATTCTATTCTATTCTATTCTATTCTATTCTATTCTATTCCATTCCATTCCATTCCATTCCATTCCATTCCATTCCATTCCATTCCATTCCATTCCATTCCACTCCACTCCATTCCATTCCATTCCATTCCATTCCACTCCACTCCATTCCATTCCATTCCATTCCATTCCATTCCATTCCATTCCATTCCATTCCATTCCATTCCATTCTATATTGTTCTAGTTCTGGTATAGCCATGAGGTAAGGATTTCAAAATATGTGAAACATTCAAGTAAGTTGACCTCTGAGTAAGACCTACCAAAACAAGACCTTCCAGAAAACTTCCTCACCTACAATCGGGTGTTACAAGCTTCAAACTCTGGAGCTCAGGAAACAGAGATGCAGCTAAAACAGCGATGAGCAATATCAGAAGTTCATTGCAGTGTCCTATAACACTGTTGACAAAGTGATCTGGCAGCCTCATACTATTTACCCTAGAGGTCTTGGGAAGCCCTCAGAATTCACCTGCTACTGAAACAAGCTTCTTAGATGAAAACTGAGCCTTGCCCTTAAAACATCAAAAGCAATATCTGGTGAAGTAGGATCCTGAACAGCAAGTTTGAGACATTTTAAGTTCACTGCAAATATCAGTCTGAAGTTTCGCTGCTGTTTATATTTTCAAATGAATGAAAGGCACTTTCAGAAAGAATCTCAAGACTGCTTTAATTGATTAATTGGTTAAGGGCTTCTATTCTTTTATTGTTATTTTAATTTTTCCTTTTTATGATAAGAAATGGCTTTAAGCTGGAAAAGGGCACATTTAGAATGGATATTAGGAACAAATTCTGTTCAGTGAGGGTAGTGAGACACTGTAAGAGGTCCGCTAGGGAGGTTGTGAATGACTCCTCCTTGGAGGTGTTCAAGGCCAGGCTGGACGAGGCCTTGAGCAACTTGGCCTACTGGAAGGTGTCCTTGCCCATGGCAGAGGGATTGATGATGATCGATCTTTAAGGTCCTTCCCAACCCAAAGCATTTTATGAATCTATGACTCCATGATTCTATGATTCTAGTTTCAGATTCTACACAATCAAACCAAACCAAACCAAACCAAAGCAAACCAAAGCAAACCAAAGCAAAACGAAACTAAACTAAACCACCATTCCCTCAAGAAAAGGTTCAAGTTTTATCCCTCAAGGAAATGAGTTTATTTATTGTGTCTTCATTTATATAGAGAAAGAAAGGAAAGAAGGAGAGAAAGAAAGAAGAAAGAAAAAAAAAAAAAGACAGGAGAAAGAGAGAACCTCTTGAACACCTCCAGGGACGGTGACTCCACCACCTCCCTGGGCAGCACATTCCAATGGGGAACGACTCTCTCAGTGAAGAACTTTCTCTTTACCTCCAGCCCAAACCTCCTCTGGTGCAGCTTGAGACTGTGTCCTCTTGTTCTGGTGCTGGGTGCCTGGCAGAAGAGACCAACCCCCACCTGTCTACAACCTCACTTCAGGTAGTTGGAGAGAGCAAGAAGGTCTCCCTGAGCCTCCTCTTCTCCAGGCTAAGCAAGCCCAGCTCCCTCAGCCTCTCCTCAGAGGGCTGTGCTCCAGACCCCTCCCCAGCTTTCTTGCCCTTCTCTGGACACATTCCAGCAATTCAACATCTTTCCTAACCTGAGGGCCCCAGAACTGGACACAGGACTCAAGGTGTTGCCTAACCAGTGCTGAGCACATGGGCAGAATGACCTCCCTGCTCCTGCTGGCCACACTCTTCCTGATGCAGGCCAGGATGCCATTGGCCTTCTTGGCCACCTGGGCACACTGCTGGCTCATGTTCAGGCTACTATCAACCAGTACCCCCAGGTCCCTTTCTGCCTGGCTGCTCTCCACAAGTATCACTCTGGTGAAAACTCTCATAAACAATTTTCCTTCTGCTTTTTCTAGTCTAATAAAAAAACCCCAGAAGGAACAAACTGACAAAATAGAAGAAGGAAAAGCAAATAATTTAGACTTTTTATATTTTATTTTATGAGCTTTATTAAAATGAGTCCAAATCTTAATATAGCCTTCAAAGTAAAAAAAAAAAAAAAAAAAAAACTGTCATAATTTTGACCTCTCTACTAAAAAGAGGGGAGGACAAGGAGCTCACAAGATTTTCATCTCATTCACATTTGATCCAGTTGCCCTATCATCAGTACCAGGCTTTCTTTTGATTTAGTAAAAGCTGAAGTAAGCCTTGGCTAGGAACCTGAATAATTCAAGTCTTATCACACATGGACTTTCCCCTCCAGCATTTTCATCCTCCTTCTCTTCAGCAGCAATGCCACTCAGTTAAAATGATCTTACAATTCAAAGTTTGGAGAGAAAATTTCACAGGCTCACAGGATGTCAGGGGTTGGAAGGGACCCAAAGAGATCAGGGAGTCCAACCCCTGCCAGAGCAGGACCATACAATCTAGCTCAGGTCACACAGGAACACATCCAGATGGGCCTTGAAAGTCTTCAGAGAAGGAGACTCCACAACCTCTCTGGGCAGCCTGCTCCAGGGCTCTGTGACCCTTACAGGAAGGAAGTTTCCCCTTGTGTTGAGGTGGAACCTCCTGTGCTGCAGCTTCCATTCAGTGCTCCTTGTCCTATCCTAGGGAGCAAGTGAACAGAGCCTGTCCCTTCCTTCCTGACCCCCAGCCCTCAGATATATAAACATTGATTAAATCCCCTCTCAGTCTTCTCTTTTCCAGACTAAAAAGCCCCAAGACCTTCAGCCTCTCCTCACCAGGCAGTGCTCCAGTCCCTTAATCATCCTCTTAGCCCTCTGCTGGACCCTCTCCAGCAGATCCCTGTCCCTCCTGAACTGGGAAGCCCAAAACTGAACGCAGTACTCACGATGAATTCCTATGAGTTCAAAACTGAGTAGAGATTTTCATGTGGTTGGGAAAGATTTTCCAACTGAGTGCAGATTTGTGTGCTGTTGGGAAAGATTTTTCCACTTGAAAAATGCTAATTCATCTATTGAGTCACCCACTTAGTCATGCCAGGGTTGGGGTTTTTCTTCCCCCCTTGGTTTATTTTTTGCCTTTATCTCTTGCTGCAATGCTCGCACAGCTTGATTCATGCAGCTATCTTCTCCTCATCTCTTCATCCCTCTACTTCCTACATTTTCTCCTTTTACATCACCCTTTTTCCTACCACTGCTCTCTCTGATGACAATTCTATCTTGCTCTCTACATTTTCTTTATTGCCAGTCCTTTTCTGGCTCTTTTTCTCCAGGATAAAAGCATACAGGTTTTTTCCCTCTCACAAAGTCCTCCTCTGACCATTCTTCTTTTCTAATGACCATGTCATCTCCATTTGTTCTTCCACCATTAAAGTCAGTGGAGACACAGCAGTTTGCAGAGCTTCTCTCTTTATCCAGAAGGTTTCCCTGAACTGCACCACCAAGAGTACTCTCATTTTTTGTTGACATCATTATCCTGCCTGGCACTCAGCTGGATAGCATTACAAATTCAGGAACATCCTAGGTATTAAATCTTTTATTGTGAGCTCTATAATGCCTCTAAGACAACTCCTTATATGGCTGCCCATAAAGCTGAAGCCCTGTTCAGCTACTGCACCATTATATTACCTACTCTTGATAAGTAAAGAGGTCGTAGAATTGTCAGGGTTGGAAGAGACCTCAAGGATCAGCCAGTTCCAACCCCCTGCCATGGGCAGGGACACCTCACACTACAGCAGGTTGCTCACAGCCACATCCAGCCTGGCCTTCAAAACCTCCAGGGATGAGGCTTCCACCACCTCTCTGGGCAACCTGTGCCAGGCTCTCACCATCCTCATGGGGAAGAATTTCTTCCTACATCCAATCTGAATCTACCCATTTCTAGGTTTTTTCCCCATTCCCCCCAGTCCTATCCCTCCCTGACACCCTCAAAAGTCCCTCCCCAGCTTTCTTGGAGCCCCCTTCAGATACTGGAAGGTCACAATTAGGTCTCCTTGGAGCCTTCTCTTCTCCCGACCGAACAACCCCAACTCCCTCAGTCTGTCCTCATAGCAGAGCAGCTCCAGCCCTCTGATCACCCTCGTGGCCCTTCTCTGGACACATTCCAGCACCTCCACATCCTTCCTGTAACAGAGGCTCCAGAACTGGACACAGTACTCCAGGTTTGGCCTCACCAGTACAGAGCAGAGTGGGAGAATCACCTCCCTGGCCCTGCTGGCTGTGCTTCTCTTGATGCAGCCCAGGATGTGATTGGCTTTCTGGGCTGCAAGTGCACACTGCTGGCTCATGTTGAGCTTCTAATCCACCAGGTCAGACCAAAAGGTCATCTAATTCAGTAGTTTTTTCTCCAGCTGGTGAGAGGGCTAACAAGATTCCCTTTTGCAGGAAGAGGTAAAAGGTCTCGAAACTGTGGGCTTTATTCAATTTGTGTCTGTGATGAAACCTTTACATCTGTCCATTGTCTGGCACAAGCTCAGAACTGTTCTCTTCCCTTCATACACAGAGTTTGCAGCTGAGTTTTCTTACTCATTTGAGTTTCTAGCAGTGTAATTTGTTTTGCAACACTTGAAAGCTCTGATTTTCTTAGGTAGGGTTGCTAGTTCTCTACTACTGTGGCCAGTTCTGGGCCACTCAAACTTAAGAAGGTCATTGAGACACTTGAATGTGTCCAGAGAAGGGCAATGAGGCTGAGGAGGGGGTGTTTAGCCTGGAGAAGAGGAGGCTCAGGGGAGACTTTCTTGCTCTCTCCAACTCCCTGAAGGGAGGTTGTAGCCAGGTGGGGGTTGGTCTCTTCTCCCAGGAACCCTGTGACAGACAAGAGGACACAGTCTCAAGCTGTGCCAGGGGAGGTTTAGGCTGGATGTGAGGAAGAGGTTCTTCCAAGAAAGAGAGATTGGCCATTGGAATGTGCTGCCCAGGGAGGTGGTGGAGTCACCACCACTGGAGGTGTTTAAGAAGAGCCTGGATGAGGCACTTGGTGCCATGGTTGAGTTGATTAGATGGTGTTGGGTGATAGGTTGGTCTCAATGATCTCAAAGGTCTTTTCCAACCTGGTTAAGTCTGTGATCAGTCAAGCCTTTCTGTTCTATGATGTTCTATAGCTTCTGGCCTACCCTTGCACAAATTGCATCATTCTACTTTTCATCAGTAGCAACTTCCCCCACATTCCAGCTTGTCACTGTTTCAGTTTCAGCTGCAGAATTCTAGAAGCCAGCTAGGATTATTTTCAGGCACCTCCCTGGCTATCTTCAGAAGGAGCAGTCCTTTTCTGAACCCCTCAGTAATGCCTGCTAGCAGCTGAGGTGAAGCCTTCTGATTCAGTTCTATAAGCTCAGGAGGTCATTTCAGTCACGTCACTGTGGGCAGGGATATGAAACTTCAGAGGAAACTTGAGCCCAGATGAGAAGCAAGATTAAGACTTAGATTTGGAGAACTCTTCAGTTTTTCTTATCTGACTTTAAGTCAGCCTGGCATCTCGATACCATGTCAGTAGACTCTCTTAAGGTTTACTTTCTCCACCAGTGCAAAGCTTCTGAGAGCCATTCATTTCATGACACTCCAGACTGATGAAGTTAAGAACATTTAGGAAGGCACATGTCCTCATGAGGCACCCTTTCCAAGCTAGAAAATGAATATTCCTCATTTTTAAGGCAAATTTCCACAAAACTATAAAGCACAGAATGAATCAGAGTCATAGAATCATAGAGTCATCGAATCAGAGTCATAGAACCATAGAGTCATGGAATCATAGAGTCACACAGAATCATAGAATCTTAGAGTCATAGAATCATAGAGTCATGGAATCATGGAATCTTAGAGTCATAGAATCATAGAGTCATGGAATCACGGAATCTTAGAGTCATAGAATCATAGAATCATGGAATCATAGAGTCATAGAATCATAGAATCATAGAATCTTAGAGTCATAGAATCTTAGAGTCATGGAATCATAGTCATAGAATCATAGAATCTTAGAGTCATAGAATCTTAGAGTCATAGAATCATAGAATCTTAGAGTCATAGAATCATAGAGTCATTGAATCATGGAATCTTAGAGTCATGGAATCATAGAGTCATAGAATCATAGAGTCATAGAATCATGGAATCTTAGAGTCATAGAGTCATGGAATCATGGAATCTTAGAGTCATGGAATCATAGAGTCATGGAATCATGGAATCTTAGAGTCATAGAGTCATGGAATCATGGAATCTTAGAGTCATGGAATCATGGAGTCATAGAATCATAGAGTCATAGAATCATAGAATCTTAGAGTCATAGAATCATAGAGTCATGGAATCATGGAATCTTAGAGTCATAGAGTCATTGAATCATAGAGTCATAGAATCATGGAATCTTAGAGTCATAGAGTCATGGAATCATGGAATCTTAGAGTCATGGAATCATAGAGTCATAGAATCATAGAGTCATAGAATCATAGAATCATAGAGTCATGGAATCATAGAATCTTAGAGTCATAGAGTCATGGAATCATGGAATCTTAGAGTCATGGAATCTTAGAGTCATGGAATCATAGAGTCATAGAATCATAGAATCTTAGAGTCATAGAATCACAGAGTCATGGAATCATGGAATCATGGAATCTTAGAGTCATGGAATCATAGAGTCATAGAATCATAGAGTCATAGAATCATAGAATCTTAGAGTCATCGAATCATAGAGTCATGGAATCATGGAATCTTAGAGTCATAGAATCATAGAGTCATGGAATCATGGAATCATAGAGTCATAGAATCATAGAATCTTAGAGTCATAGAATCATAGAGTCATGGAATCATGGAATCATGGAATCTTAGAGTCATGGAATCATAGAGTCATAGAATCATAGAGTCATAGAATCATAGAATCTTAGAGTCATAGAATCATAGAGTCATGGAATCATGGAATCTTAGAGTCATAGAATCATAGAGTCATGGAATCATGGAATCATAGAGTCATAGAATCATAGAATCATGAAATGGTCCAGGCTGGAAGGAACCTCCAGATGCCATCCAGTCCAACCTGCTTGTCCATTAACACCCCCAGGTCCCTTTCTGCCAGACAGCTTTCCAGCCACCCTTCCCCAAGCCTGCAGCATTTCTTGGGGTTGTTGTGACCCAAGTGCAGGACCTGGCACTTGGCCTTGTTGAAGCTCATCCCATTAACATTGGCAATGGATCCAATCTGTCCAAGTCCCTCTGCAGAGCCTCTCTGCCCTCATGAAGAGGGATGAAGAGAGACAGAGGAGAGACACCCCCATCTCCCAGGCATGTGGATGGGTGTATTTCACATGAGCCCTTCCCCACAAGCCACATGTCCTGCCAGGCACAGACCCCATGCAGGGTAAAGTCTGGGCATATTTTGGACATGTTTGGCCATGTTTAAGCAGAGAACTGTTGACTATCAGTTCTAGCCTTTGTCTGGTGACAATTCTGAGAAAAATTAGCTGGCTGGATAAAAAAGTGAGCTGCAGAGAGCATGAGGATCTTGTCTCTTGGGTTTTCCCCCTCCACACACATAGGGATTAGAAGCAGCAGCAGCAGTTCAGGATTTTCCAATAAAAAGAGACAAAGAGGATTTCCCACAATCAGCAAATTGTGAGTAATTGATATATTGCTAAAGTCTCCTCTGTTCTTGGAGTACTGTGTCCAGTTCTGGAGCCCCTAGTACAGGAAGGATCTGGAGGTGCTGGAGAGAGTCCAGAGAAGGACCACGAGGATTAGCAGAGGGCTGGAGCTGCTCTGCAATGAGGACAGACTGAGGGAGTTGGGGCTGTTCAGTCTGGAGAAGAGAAAGCTCTGAGGAGAACCAGTGATGGCCTTCCAGTATCTGAAGGGGGCTCCAAGAAAGCTGGGGAGGGACATTTTAGGGTGTCAGGGAGTGAGAGGACTATAGGGAATGGAACAAAACTAGAAATGGGTAGATTGAGATTGGCTGTTAGGAAGAGGTTGTTGCCCATGAGGGTGGTGAGAGACTGGCACAGGTTGCCCAGGGAGGTGGTGGAAGCCTCATCCCTGGAGGTTTTGCAGCCCAGGCTGGACGTGGCTGTGAGCAACCTGCTGTAGTGTGAGGTGTGCCTGCCCATGGCAGGGGGTTGGGACTGGCTGAGCCTTGAGGTCCCTTCCTACCCTGACAATTCTGTGATTCTGTGATTCTCCAGCAACTTATTTCCTTTCTTTGAAATTTATAGTAAGGGTAACATTTTCCCAAATAGAGTTCTCAAACCATTTGCAACCATTCCTATTGTGAAGTTAATTTGTCAGCTGAAAACTGAACCTTTATAACTTTTGATGATAGTTACATGGGAGGCAGAGTCACACTAATAAATAATTTCTATTCTGATTAATTTCTCACCTTGTTACCCTTTATTTGTAACAGTGGGAAAGAGAGAAGGCCATGATGCTATGCAAGCGCTGCTCAGAAATGACTGCAACACTGATGTTTTCATCAGCATTGCTTTACCCACAGATCTAAGGCATAGCTGGCTGTAGAAGAAATGTACTTCAGTCCCAATTGGTTTCAGTATACAGAGCACACAGAAAAAAAACCCACACAAAATCTTAAATAAGTTTAAAAATATAGAGTAATTGTTCAGAGGTCACAGAATCAGTCACAGAGTCACAGAGTCACACGGAGAATCACAGTCCCAGAGTCACAGAATCAGAGAGTCACAGAGTCAGAGAGTCACAGAGTCACAGAATCAGTCACAGAATCAGAGTCACAGAGTCAGAGAATCTCAGAATCACAGAATCAGTCACAGAATCACAATGTCAGAGAGTCACAAAGTCACAGAATCAGAGAATCACAGAATCAGAGTCACAGTATCTCAGAATCTCAGAATCATAGTCACAGTCAGAGAATCCCAGTCATAGAATTGCAGTCACAGAGAATCACTGAGTCACAGTCACAGAATCAGTGTCCCAGAGTCCCAGAATCAGAGAATCACAGAATCAGAGTCACAGATCCAGAGAATCAGAGAATCACAGAATCAGAGAATCACAGAACAGAGTCACAGAGTCACAGAGCCAGAGAATCAGAGAATCACAGAATCAGAGAATCACAGAATCAGAGAATCACAGAAGAGTCACAGAATCACAGAGTCACAGATCCAGAGAATCAGAGAATCACAGAATCAGAGAATCACAGAACAGAGTCACAGAGTCACAGAGCCAGAGAATCAGAGAATCACAGAATCAGAGAATCACAGAACAGAGTCACAGAGTCACAGAGCCAGAGAATCAGAGAATCACAGAATCAGAATCAGAGAATCACAGAACAGTCAGAGAGTCACAGAATCCCAGTCACAGAGTCACAGAATCAAAATCACAGAATCACAGTCACAGAGTCAGAGTCACAGTCAGTCACAGAATCACAGAATCTCAGAATCACAGTCACAGTCAGAGAATCCCAGTCACAGAGAGTCACTGAGTAACAGAATCACAGAATCAGAATCACAAAGTCAGAGTCACAGAATCAGAGTCACAGAGTCAGAGAGTCACAGAGTCACAGAATCACAGTCACAGAGCCACAGAGTCACAGAATCAGTCACAGAATCACAGTCACAGTCAGAGAATCTGAGTCAGAGAATCACAGTCACAGAATCATGGAATCACAGAGACCCAGAGCCACAGGAGTCAGAGAATCACAGAATCAGAGTCACAGAGTCAAAGAACCACAGAATCACAGTCAAAGATTGACAGAGTCAGAGAGTCACAGAATCACAGAGATAATTTTCTTCTGCTTGTTTTCTTTTGTTTCCAAAAAGGGAAAGCACTTCTTATCCTTAATTCAAGACAGGAGGAAAGAAATTATAAGCATCAGCATTTAGAAGCCCTTAAATCGGTGCCACAGAGCTGCTCTCAAAGCACGTGCAGCACCTTATCTGATCTCCGAAGGAAAGAAGTTTCAGATGTGTGAATCCCTGAGGAAATTAAGTAGAGAGACAATGCAGCTGACACAGCCAGAGATTCAAAAGGGGCATTTTGGGAATGCTGCTTCCCAATTTCCCCCCATGTTTTATTAATATTTGTAATATCTGCTTAAAGAGAAGCTTTCTCCTCACCTGAGTGGCAGGAAAGGCTTCAACCAGGGCTTGCACCCCAGACACTGAAGTCAATTAATTTCAAGGCATCAATTGGATGCATTAGTTGCAATGTTGACAAAGCCACTTGTTCTCAGTATCACAGTATCACAGTATCACCAAGGCTGGAAGAGACCTCAAAGATCATCGAGTCCAACCTATCACCACAGACCCCACGACTAAACCATGGCACCAAGTGCCACGTCCAATCCCCTCTTGAACACCTCCAGGGACGGTGACTCCACCACCTCCCTGGGCAGCACATTCCAATGGCAAATGGCTTTCTCCGTGAAGAACTTTCTCCTCACCTTGAGCCTAAACTTCCCCTGGCGCAGCTTGAGACTGTGTCCCCTTGTCCTGGTGCTGATTGCTAGAAAGAAGAGCCCATCCCCCACCTGGCTACAACCACCTTTCAGGTAGTTGTAGAGAGCAATGAGGTCACCCTTGAGACTCCTCTTCTCCAGGCTAAGCAACCCCAGCTCCCTCAGCCTATCCTCACAGGGCTGTGCTCAAGGCCTCTCCCCAGCCTTTTTGCTTCTCTGGACATGTTCAAGTGTCTCGATGTCCTTCCTAAACTGGGGCACAATGACCTCCCTGCTCCTGCTGGCCACACTATTCCTAATGCAGGCCAGGATGCCATTGGCCTTCTTGGCCACCTGGGCACACTGCTGGCTCACGTTTAGGTAGCTGTCAAGCAGCACCCCCGGTTCCTCTCTGTTTGGCAGCTCTCCAGCCACTCTGACCCCAGCCTGTAGCTCTACATGGGGTTGTTGTGGCCAAAGTGCAGCACCCGGCACTTGGATGTGTTCAGTCTCATGCCATTGGACTCCGCCTATCTGTCCAGCCGGTCGAGGTCCCTCTGCAGAGCCCTTCAGCCCTCCAACTGACTAACACCTGCTCCCAACGTGGTGTCATCTGCAAATTTGCTGATGACTGTCTCAATCCTCTCATCCAGATCATCAATGAAGATATTAAAAGGGTTGGGGCCCAGCACTGTTCCAGGGCTGGGGAATATATTATCTCAGTGCTTCAAGCTCACAGGCAGACATGATGCTATATCCTGAGCAAGAAGCAGATCAGCCTTGTTACTACTTCAGTGAAAAAAAAGGGAAGAGAAATCTTTATAAACAAGCTTTGAGGTCGCAGTGGCATGTGTTGCCATCATTATGTCACCATGTAAAAGCTTTCAGTTGACTCATGGCTTGTAAATAAATCTCCTCCGAGTAGAAGGCACAAAGGAAGGCTTGATTATGCCAGGACTTCCCAGGGTTAAGAGCAACATAACCTCTCCCTAATAGAGTCATGCAGACATTTCTCCTTACAGGGGAGATTCATCTCCTAGATAAATGTCAGTGCAGTCATTTAGATTCTCCTGCGAGCCTGCCACAAATAAGAAAGCATTTCAAAAGCATAATTGACCTGCCTTGCCTTACTAATGTGACAAACAGTGTGGTCTGGTGGTGGCCAGCTGTCTATGGCTTCTCAGATCACCTTTTCCTAGGCCTGCTTAGTCTGGAGAAGAGAAGGCTGAGAGGGGATCTGATCAATGTCTACCAATATCTGAGGGGTGGGGGTCAAGAGAGACACCATAAAAGAACTTGAAATATTCACTGTTCATTGGGGGCTGCCCTATGGGACAGCACCTCCATGAAGAAGGACCTTGGAGTCCTGGTGGACAGCAAGTTCTTCATGGGACAGCAATGTATCCTTGTGGCCAAGAGAGCCAATGGGATCCCGGGGGGCAGCAAAAGAAATGTGGCCAGCAGGGCTGGGGAGGTTATTCTCCCCCTCTGCTCTGCCCTGCTGAGACCACACCTGGAAAACTGTGTCTAGTTTTGGGCTCCCCAGTTCAAGACAGAGATCTGCCTGAAGGAGTCCAATGGAGAGTCATGAGGATGATTAGGGGACTTGAGCATCTCCCCTGTGAAGAGAGACTGAGAGCCCTGGGGCTGTTGAGTCTGGAGAAGAGAAGGCTGAGAGGGGAAGTGATCAATATCTATCAATATCTGAGGGGTGGGGGGCAAGTGGAGGGGGCCAAGCCCTTTTCTGTGCTGTGCAGTAATAAGACAAGGAACAATGGAAAGATTTCACCTCCACATGAAGAGAAAGTTATTTACAGTGAGGTTCTTGCAGCACTGGAACAGGTTGCCCAGAGAGGTTGTGGAGTCTCCTTCTCTGGAGACTCCAAACCCATGTGGATATGTTCCGGAGTGATCTAGTATAGGTAACCCTGCTCTGGCAGGGGGAATTCAGTAGATAATCTTTTGAGGTCTCTTCCAGCCTCTTAACATTCTGTAGTTCTGTGGGGAAAAAAAAAGGTAGGGGCCAATTGTGAAGTGAGTGGAGAATCTCACAAGTGCCTGTGAGAAGGCATCAACACAAGCCCGTGGAAACAAGCAGGAAGAGGAGTTTGTGAGATGCATGCAATGAGGCTCTGTAGCAGGACAGAAGAAATGACATCCTTGAGCAGAGCAGATTAAAACTAGACAGAGACCAGACAGTTCATAGCTGATAGAAACATAGCATCTCAGATTTGTGTTGGTTAGAAAAGCCCTTTAAGATCACCAAGTCCAACCATCAACCTCACGCCGCCATGGCCATTCAAACATGCCCCAAAGTGTTATGTCCACGCACTTCTTGAACTCCATCACCCCCCTGAGTGGCCTGTTCCAATGCCTGACCACCTTTCAGTGAAGAAATATTTCCTAAATTGAACCTAAATCTCCCCCATTTCTTCTCATTCTATCATTTGACACTTGGCAGGGGAGGAGGAGCACTCTCTAACAAAGTTTGGAGATGACACCAAAAGAGGGAGGAGGGAGGCAGTGGGGGCACTACTGGCGACACTTAAGGGCATCTAGAGACAGGCTGGGGGAGGAGGCCAACAGGAACCTCACGTATTTCATTAAGGATCAAACGAAGCACTGTCCCTGGGCAGGAATCACTGGTGCAAGGACACAAATTGGGAAGTGCCTGACTGGGAGCAGCTCTACAGGAAGGGACCTGGGGACCCTGGAAGACATAAACAGTTTAAGCCAGCAGTGTTGCCTAGCTGCAGAGACAGAAAGCACTCTGAGAGGTGTTCAGAGGCACAGAGAGGAACTTCAAAGGGAGGAATTATTGCCCTCTGCTATGCACTTGTGAAATCCCATCTGAATACTGTTTCTACTCCAAAAACTTATATTATGCAGAAATGAAACAAAATTATTACATTCCATTTTATTCAATAGTATTTCTTCTTTTCCTTTTCCTTTTCCTTTTTTTCCTTTTCCTTTTCCTTTTCCTTTTCCTTTTCCGTCCTTTTCCTTTTTATTTGGACTGTGGGCATCTCTGTAACACCTTTCCATGTTCTGCACCTCCATCTCTATGAGCAATTCTATACAGTTAAACTGGATATATATATATAAAAAATATATAAATTGGATATAAATATATATAAATTGAATATATATAAATTGGATATAAAAATATCCAATTAAACTGGTATTTCCCCTTTGCTAACATTGAACCATCACCCACTGCTGCTGTGGAATACTATTTGTCACTAGAAGTCAGATCTTTGAACCCAAGATGAGGCTTAGGGGAGACCTTATTGCTCTCTACACCTATCTGAAAGGAGGTTGTAGCCAAGTCTCTTCTCCCAGGCAACCAGCACTAGAACAAGAGGACACAGTCTCAAGCTGTGCCAGGGGAGGTTTAGGCTGGAGGTGAGGAGAAAGTTCTTCCCAGAAAGAGCAATTGGCCATTGGAATGTGCTGCCCAGGGAGGTGGTGGAGTCACCATCCCTGGAGGTGTTCAAGAAAGGTTTGGATGTGGCACTTGGAGCCCCGGTTTAGTTAGTCATGAGGTGTTGGGTGACAGGTTGGACTTGATGATCTCTGAGGTCTTTTCCAACCTTATTGATTCTGTGATTCTGAGATAAGGAAGATACTCTCAGAAATGTGGGTTCATCCAGGGTCTGTCACAGGTGTACTGGGATAAAGTCATGCAGAGGGATCATTTGCTGGGGTACTCTCTATTTCTTTGGAATGAAGCTGGAGGTGGGGAGATTCAGGCTGGAGGTGAGGAGGAAGTTCTTCACCATGAGAGTGGTGAAGCCCTGGAATGGGTTATCCAGGGAGGTGGTTGAGGTCCCATCCCTGGAGGTGTTTAAGCCCAGGCTGGATGAGGCTCTGGCCAGCCTGATCTGGTGTGGGGTGTCCCTGCCCATGACAGGGGGGTTGGAACTAGATGATCCTTGTGGTCCCTTCCAACCCTGACTGATTCTATGATTCTATCACTCTAATTCCTTTCTCTTTTTTTTTTTTTTACCTTTTTCTAGGCTAAGACCAGTTTAGATGTCCTTATTCAGAGTAGTTATCTGCTACCCTTGAGTATCAATGTACATCCTTGTCTCTTCTGTCTTCTCCCCAAGCATTTATTCCTTCAAAGAACAAGACCCAAATTCTTTTTCTCTGTTGCCTGTGTTTACAGAAGAAAGAATGGAAACATTTCTCCACCGTGTGTCTCATTGTTATTTCACTTGTGCCTGGAGAAGTAATGGACTGGACAACCTTCATTCCTCCTTACCTGATTCAGACAGAGATGTCTTTTCAGGTGGCCTTGCATGAAGATATTAAGTGAGTTGGTTGATAATTTTTTCAGATAAAGAGTGCTTCATTTAAAAAAGAATGTCATTTGTGGAACTCTCTTCTCTCTGCAGAACACAAACAACCAAAAGCAAAAGGACAGACAAGAATATTTTCCTGATTACTTCAAGGCTCCAGGGAGTTGCCAGGGGTGTTTCAGAACTCAGAGGGAAAAATGAAGTTATGGTGTTTACAGACCCAGAATGCATTTCTGGACCTCATTCCATCACCTTGCAGAGCTGCTACATCTGCTTTTGTTGCATAAATATCATTGCACTGAATTGTTTCTGCTTGAATTGAGTTCAGGGATGCCCAGGGATGTGGGGGAGTCACCACCCCTGGAGGTGTTCAAGAGGGGATTGGATGTGGCCCTTGGTGCCATGGTTGAGTAGTCATGAGGTGTTGGGTGACAGGTTGGACTTGATGATCTTTGAGGTCTCTTCCAACCTTATTGGTTCTGTGATTCTATGATTCTGTGATTCATCCCAGTTTCTTAAACCCATAACAAACATGATCTCATGATACTTCAGAGACTCTTCCTTTAAAAATGTTTCTGTGTAGTTTTAACACTGCTGCTGGCTCGATGCATCAGCCCTGTTTCCAGTGCTGACTTCTTAGGAGAGACACAAAAAAACCCCAAACCCAACAACCTCCTGGTTTGCTTTTGTACAAACATCTAAAACTCTCACTGAATAATGGCTGTTACAAAACTCCTTTGATTTGACATTTTCCCTTTCACAGCGTGTGGCTCTGTACTCTATTTCACAGGGCACTGCTCTGTTGAAAGCTGTCACTCTCAAGAAGCAGCATGATCGTTCTCAGGGACAGCCAAAGAAGACTGAATAATATCTACATATCTTACTTTTGATGTGTTCTTAACACCTTGACTTTCCTGGCTGTAGGAGATGGTAAAAAAAAAAAAGGGGCAGTGGGGGGAAGAGAGAATCAGCATAAGGTAGTAGCACAGCTCCTGCTGAGTGGCCAAACTGCAGGAAATCTTGGCTTTTATTTATGGTGCTTCTCATATCAGCTGGTCCAAACTGCTTAATTCCATTCCATTCCATTCCATTCCATTCCATTCCATTCCATTCCATTCCATTCCATTCCATTCCATTCCATTCCATTCCATTCCATTCCATTCCATTCCATTCCATTTTACTCCATTCTGTTCTATTGCAGTGCTACAGGCTGGGGTCAAAGTGGCTGAGAGCAGCAAGGCAGAAAGGGACCTGGGGGTACTGGTTGATAGTGGGCTGAGCATGAGCCAGCAGCGTGCCCAGGTGGCCAAGAAGGCCAATGGCATCCTGGCCTGCATCAGAAGCAGTGTGGCCAGCAGAAGCAGGGAAGTCATTCTGCCCTCTACTCAGCACTGGTTAGGCCACACCTTGAGTCCTGTGTCCAGTTCTGGGCTCCTCAGTTTAAGAAGGGCATTGAGACTCCTGAATGTGTGCAGAGAAGGGCAACGAGGCTGGGGAGGGGTCTGGAACACAGCCCTGTGAGGAGAGGCTGAGGGAGCTGGGGTTGCTCAGCCTGGAGAAGAGGAGGCTCAGGGGAGACCTCATTGATCTCTACAAATCCCTGATGGGAGATTGTAGCCAGGTGGGGGTTGGTCTCTTCTCCCAGGCAAGCAGCACCAGAACAAGAGGACACAGTCTCAAGCTGTGCCAGGGGAGGTTTAGGCTGGAAGTGAGGAAGAAATAATTCCCAGAAAGAGAGATTTGCCTTTAGAATGTGCTGCCCAGGGAGGTGGTGGAGTCACCATCACTGGAGGTTTTAGGAAGAGACAGGATGGGATGCCATAGTTGAGTTGATTAGATGGTGCTGGGTGATAGGCTGGACTTGATGATCTCTGAGCTCTTTTCCAACCTGGTTTATTCTATTCTATTCTATTCTGTTCTGTTCTGTTCTGTTCTATTCTATTCTATTCTATTCTATGGATCATGACAATGAATCTGAAGTACAACAGGGATTTTTAGTTAGTTAGTTAGTTAGTTAGTTAGTTAGTTAGTTAGCTAGTTAGTTAGTTAGCTAGCTAGTTAGTTCCCCCTGGCTGTTAGAGTCACAAACAGTTGTGAAATGCTGCTTCCAGCTTTTGCAATGGGTAAGGATTCCATAGAATCACCCAGGGTCGAAGGGACCTCCAAAATCATCCAGTCCAACCCCTCTGCAGTCAGCAGGGACATCCTCAACTAGATCAGGTTGTCCAGAGCCCTCTCCAGCCTCACCTTGAATATCTCCAGGGATGGGGCCATAAAAGAAATATTCAAATGAGAAATAAGAGAAGTGTTCAAATGAGAAATAAGAGAACTGTTCAACACTGAGGGAGTGGGGAAGGCACCACCAATCTATTTAACCAATAGTTTTCTTGCTTCAGTAAACTATTTATCCTGCCTAGGCTTCATTTTTCCAATGTGGGCACAATATTCTCTGTCATAATGCAGTTAAAAACCCAAATTCTTCCAATCATACTTCACTGCAAATCTTTCACATCTACTCAAACTTGGGACAATGATTGATGGAGTCTCTGTTTCTGGTTTTCTAGTTTAAAGGAAAAAACCACAAAGATCTTAAAGGATCTTATTACAGGAAGGATCTGGAGGTGCTAGAGCCTGTCCAGAGAAGGGCCACAAGGATGAGCATGGCGCTGGAACTGCTCCGCTATGAGGACAGAGTGAGGGAGTTGCGGCTGTTCAGTCTGGAGAAGAGAAGGCTCCGAGGAGACCTAATTGTGGCCTTCCAGTATCTGAAGGGGGCTACAACAAAGCTGGGGAGGGACTTTTTAGGCTGTCAGGGAGTGATAGGACCAGGGGGAATGGAACAAAACTAGAAGTGGCTAGATTCAGATTGGATGTTAGGAAGAAGCTCTTGCCAATGGGGGTGGTGAGACTCTGGAGCAGCTTGCCCAGCCAGGGAGGTGGTGGAAGCCTCATCCCTGGATGTTTTTAAGGCCAGGCTGGATGTGGCTGTGAGCAACCTGGTGTAGTGTGAGGTTTCCCTGACCATGGCTGGGGGTTGGAACTGGCTGATCCTTGAGGTCCCTTCCTACCCTGACAATTCTATGATTCAGTGATCCAGAGTTTTCAAGGAGAGTGGTTGTCACCTGCTGAAAGTCTGATTTTTCCAGTATCTCAAAGTCATCACCTTGAGGGTCTGGTCACTTTCTGGGCAGCTTTGAAAGCTTTGATCTGGGCTTCACAATCTATGGACAGAATGCTCCATGCAATGAAGGGATCTACTGTAAGTCTTTACTGAGGACTCATTTCCTCTGATGCCCTTTCCACAGCATAACTGCAGCTCAGAGGAAAGTTTTACTCATAGCAGCTCTGTGCCAAACTCCTCCACCACGCACGGAAGGTAGCTGAAGGGAATTTCATTTTGCCTTCTGTACTTTGTGTGCCTGTGTGTATGACCATATGTCAGATCTTTATTTAATTACCAAAACACCCCCTATGTCTCCACCTCTTTGCCTCTCATCAGAAGGGGTGAGCTGCTTAAATACTGCAGACATATACCAGCTATGTCTTGAATATGAATAAAAGAGCTGACAGGAGGCTTGAGTGAGGTGGGGCCCAGCCTCTTCTCCCAGGCAACAAGTGACAGGAGGAGTGGAAATGGATTTAAGTTGCAGCAGGAGAGGTTTAGATCAGACATTGGGAAAGTTTTTTTCAAAGAAAGGGTCACTGGACACTGGAACAGGCTGCCCAGGGAACTGCTGCAGTCTCCATCCCTGGAGGTGATCAGAAGACATACAGAAACTGCTATGCAGAATTAACCAGGTTGGAAAAGACCTTTGAGATCACTGAGTCCAACCTACAACCTATTACCCAACACCATCTGATCAACTCAACCATGGCACCAAGTGCCTCAGCCAGGCTCTTTTTAAACACCTCCAGTGATGGTGACTCCAACACCTCCCTGGGCAGCACATTCCAATGGCAAATCTCTCTTTCTGGGAAGAACTTTTTCCTAACACCGAGCCCAAACCTCCCCTGGCACAGCTTGAGACTATGTCCTCTTGTTCTGGTGCTGGGTGCCTGGGAGAAGAGACCAACCCCCACCTGGCTACAATCTCCCTTCAGGTAGTGGTAGACAGTAACAAGGTCTCCCCTGAGCCTCCTTTTCTCCAGGCTCAACAACCCCAGCTCCCTCAGCTGCTCATCTCTCATCTGGATGAATAGCATAGGGACATGTTCTAACAGTTGCATACAGATGTTAAGTTATGGATGGACTCAATTTCCTGAAGGTCTTTTCCAACCAGATGATTTTCTGACTCTGTTCTAAAAGCTCTGGAAATTGGGAAGGAAAATCTTGAAGAAAAAGGGCAGATTATCAATACAGAGAAGAATGAGAGACTTCTTACCCAGCTCAAACTTCTCCTTTTATCTCTCATTTTGCTCTGTCTTGATGTTTTTTTGAAACAAGAGAGCCACACCTTTGTGACATATCTGGCCAGATTTGAGTAAGCTCTCTTCCAACATTGGCCTTCTCCCTCTGACCCACAAGTGTAGCTCCTCCAGACAAGAAGGACCTGAGAAAAATTGAAGCTTTCCCTTGGTGCATTAGCTCCTTTTTCACTTAGTCAAGACAGCTGTCTCGATGGCCCTCCTCTTTCTGTTGCCTCAGCTGTAGAAATGACTCTATTTACTTTCTGATGGCACAGTCTGGGCTTTCAGAAAGCAGGAAATTATACCAGATGAAGGCCTTCAGAGTAGCAGTGAACATCTTCATTCCAACAGTGTGAAGCACTGCCTGGAAATGGGCTGAGAGCTGGCCAGTACCTCCCATTGGCCTGTTAGTAGTTAGTTTTGTGATTCAATATCTTTTAAATCCAGTGGACCATGCAGGTCAGCAGAAGATGAAATGAGTTCTGAAATTCAAAGCAACTGAATGAGTCAAAAAGCTTTATTACAGTGTTTGGGCAGAGGGGTTATTAACTATTTTGGGGGGGGGGGGAGAGAATGAAATCTACTTAATTGCATTTTAAACATCAAACAACAGATTTAGTCCTTTTGTTTTGGCTTGGTTTGGTTTTGGTTTTAATCTTTCTTCAGAGGTTCCTTTTGGTGATCACACTTCAGCCCTACTTCATCCTCCAGGCTCTGGTGAATTGGTTTTCTGGAGTAGGATCTGCAGTTCTACGTAGCACAAGATCCCCAGTGTCTGAAACCAGTAAAGGAAGTACTCCTGTCATGAAAGAAAGACTAGTCCTTACCCACAGGAGAAAATTAGGAGGTTAAACTTCAACAGCACAAGACCAGCATCAGAATAATATGTATCATACAATCATAGAATGCTTTGGGTTAGAAGGAACATTAAAGACCTTCCAGTTCCAATTGCCTTGCAATGGCCAGGGACACGTTCCACTAGACCACATTGCTAACAGCCTCATCCAACCTGGCATTTAATACCTCCAA
Organism: Picus viridis; assembly: GCA_033816785.1. NCBI lineage: Eukaryota > Metazoa > Chordata > Aves > Piciformes > Picidae > Picus > Picus viridis. The sequence goes on along the minus strand of CM066575.1, from coordinate 43,854,435 downwards.
GGAGGGGGCATCCACAACATCCCTGGGTGGTCCAGTGATAGGTTGGAAGCAATGATCTTGAAGGTCTCTTCCAACCTGGTCTATTCTACTACTCTACTCTACTCTACTCTACTCTACTCTACTCTACTCTACTCTACTCTACTCTACTCTACTCTACTCTACTTCTATTCTGTTCTGTTCTGTTCTGTTCTGTTCTGTTCTGTTCTGTTCTATTCTATTCTATTCTATTCTATTCAAACCATTCCCCTTCATAATTTGCTCTACTTAAGTCCAACTATGTGTATCTAAAGGTAATAAACAACACATAATCAATACTGCTTTCCTTCCCTCCTCTGCATCCTTAACCCTAAAATCATAGAATCACAGAATTGTCAGGGTTGGAAGGGACCTCAAGGATCAGCCAGTTCCAACCCCTGCCACGGGCAGGGACACCTCACACTACATCGGGTTGCCCAGGGACACATCCAGACTGGCCCTAAAAATCTCCAGGGATGAGGCTTCCACCACCTTCCTGGGCAACCTGTGCCAGGCTCTCATCACCCTCAAGGGGAAGAATTTCTTCCTAACATCCAATCTGAATCTACCCATTTCTAGTTTTGTTCCATCCCCCAGTCCTATCCCTCCCTGGCTCACTAAAATGTCCCTCCCCAGCCTTCTTGTAGCCCCTTTCAGATACTGGAAGGCCACAGTTAGGTCTCCTTGGAGCCTTTTCTTCTCCAGAATGAATAGCCCCAACTCTCTCTGTCTATCTCCACAGGAAAGCAGCTCCAGCCCTCTGATCACCCTCGCAGCCCTTCTTTGGACACCTTCCATCACCTACAGATTCTTCCTGTAATAGAGGCTCCAGAACTGGACACAGTGCTCCAGGTGGAATCTCACCAGAGTGGAGTAGAGGAGGAAAATCACCTCCATCTTGCTGCAGCCCAGGGTGTGATTTGCTTTCTAGGCTACAAGTGCTCACTGCTGGCTCCTGTTGAGCTTCTCCTCCCCCAGCACCCCCAAGTCCTTTTCTTCAGGGCTGCTTTCAAGCCAGTCCCTGCCCAGCCCCTGCCAGCCTATATCAGTGCTTGGGATTACCCCAACCCAGATGCAGGACCTTGCATTTGGTCTTGCTGAACTTCATGAGGTTATGTCTTGTGGAAGCTTATAAGGGTTCTATCTCATCTACTGGGTTTATAGGTTTATCAGTCTACATTATGTTGGGATTAACATAGACGTGGCTGGTTTACCTTTTAGTTTGGAGAGATGTCCAGCCTGCTGTTTGCTTGATTCATCCTTGTCCTCTGCTCAGTCTGCAGGGCTGAATCTTACAGCATTTTCCTTCCATATTAAAGCAGCAACTTTTCAGCCTGCCAATAAAATACTTGAATGAGCATTCAGCATCCTTGCCTGTGTCTTACACGACATAGAAAAGGTTGTGCAACTGCAAACCAAGCATATCTTCTTAATTCCTATCAGCAACTACAGATCTTTCTGAGGCTGAGTCCTGCACTCAGAAGCACAGAGTGAAAATGGAAGCATCAGTTAATACACTCCCCTGCTTTTACTGTGAATGAAGAAAATAGCTGCCAATATCCTTCACATTCTCAAAGACCAGCAGATTCTTCTTTTCTATCTAGCTGATAGGGAACAGAAAATCCCCTTTTAACTTTGAGATGATCTTGGAGATCTACATCTTCCTTCTGCTCTTTTGTTGCCACCTGAGCACGGCACAAAAACAAAGGAAGGGTAAAGGAGAAATCTTTGTAAATGAAAGAGCTCCAGCAGTTTCCTTGGCCAGAGGTATTTCAAGCACTCCTTAGTGGTTTAGAATTCACAGAATCACAGAACATTAGGGGATGGATGGGATCTCAAAAGATCATCCAATCCAACCCCCTGCCATAGCAGGATCACCTGGGGCAGGTCACACAGGAAGACATCCAGGTGGGATTTGAATGTCTCCACAGAAGGAGACTCCATAACCTCTCTGGGCAGCTTGTTCCAATGCTCTGTGCCCCTCACAGTGAAAAAGTTTGTCTTCTTCTGCTCCAGCTTGCACTCATTGCCCCTTGTCTGAATTACATTTGCAACCTTGCATGACCTTTAAGCCTGCTGATGAAAGTGAAAGTGGGTAGAAGGATGCCCATGAGCCAGCAATGTGCCTTTGTGGCCAAGGAGGCCAATGCTATCCTGTGGTATATTAGAAAGGGGGTGGTTAGGAGGTTGGGAGAGGTTCTCCTCCCACTCTGCTCACCCTGGTGAGACTACATGTGGAGTATTGTGTCCAGTTCTGGGGCCCTCTGTTCAAGAAAGAACTCATGAACTGCTTGAGAGTCCACAAAGCTGCTGAAAGGAGAGGAACATCTCCCTGCTGAGGACAGGCTGAGGGGGCAGGGGCTCTTTAGCGTGGAGAAGAGGAGCCTGAGGGGTGACCTCATTCATGTATATAAAGGGCAGTGTCAGGAGGATGGAGCCAGGCTCTGCTCAGTGACATCCAATGATAGGACAAGGAGCAATGAGTGGCAGCTGGAGAAGATCACACAGGAGCACATCCAGGTGGATTTTGAATATTTCCAGAGAGGAAGACTCCACAACCCTCCTGGGCAGCCTGCTCCAGTGCTCCATCACCCTCACAGTGAAAACAATTTTCCTCCTGTTTCCATGGCACTTCCTATGCCTCTACTTCCACCATTGCCCCCTGTGCTATTGTTGGGCATCCTCCAGCAGAGCCTGGCTCCATCCCCTTGGCACTCACCCTTTACATATTTACAAGCATGAGAGAGGTCGGAATATTAATTGAATCTTTGCAATTCAGCTTCATTGTCTTAGCAGCACATCACCAAGTCATTGCTTTGCCTTTTTTTAAAGGGAGTTATTTGCCTCAGGAATTATTTTTGAACTGATTTAGGACAGTGGGTCTTGCTGCAGCAAGAGAAGCATAGCCAGCAGGTCAAGGCAGGTGATTCTTCCCCTCTACTCTGCTCTGGTGAGACCCCACCTGGAGCACTGTGTCCAGTTCTGGAGCCCCTAGTACAGGAAGGATCTGGAGGTGCTGGAAGGTGCCTAGAGAAGGGCCACGAGGATGATCCAAGGGCTGGAGCTGCTCTGCTATGGGGACAGACTGAGGGAGTTGGGGTTGTGCAGTCTGGAGAAGAGAAGGCTCTGAGGAGACCGAATTGTGGCCTTCCAGTATCTGAAGGGGGCACAAGAGAGCTGGGGAGGGACTTTTAGGCTGTCAGGGAGTGATATTACTAAGGGGGATGGAGCAAAACTAGAAGTGGATAGATTCAGATTGGATGTCAGGAAGAAATTCTTCTCCATGAGGGTGGTGAGAGCCTGGCACAGGTTGCCCAGGGAGGTGGTGGAAGCTTCATCCCTGGAGATGTTGAAGGCCAGGCTGGATGTGGCTGTAAGCAACCTGCTGTAGTGTGAGGTGTCCCTGCCCATGGCAGGGGAGGCTGGAACTAGATGATCCTTGAGGTCCCTTCCAACCCTAACAATTCTGTGATTCTATGATCTTTTGAGCTGGTCCTAACTCTTACTTACTTGAAAACATTTCATTCATATCTATGGATCTGGATGAAGCAATTCTGCTGGGATGGTAGGTGAAGAAATTATCATCTCCAAGTATAGCACTCCCAGAGTACAATGTTCTAACCACTTCTCTGCCAGAGCTTCCTCTAGTTAGATAAAAACTGGAGTATTTTCACAGTGTTTTGTGCTGTGACTCTTCTATCCCCACTGCCATTCAGCATGAAGGGCACTCACACATGACTCATTAGTGCCATCTTCATTAAACAAGGCCATTAACGACAATAGACTTTAAATATTGACTCTTTTGTGCGTCTCAGGAAATGGATTTGTATGATAAGAGCTGCTCTTGGGGCTTGCTTGCAGCAGGTGGTCCTTGCTGAGTTGCTTCAAAGTGAAATGCTGATTTCTAACTTTCAAAAGTGTCTTTCCTCCCTTTCTCCTCAGAATGCCTCAACGTGTAATTTTCATCACTCCACAGAATCGACTCTCTGATGATAATTTAGTGAATGAGGCCATCAGTATGATGGACCTATTCTGAGGGGAGGTGTAAAGCAGCCTGGCTCCACTCACTTCCATGGAGTTAAACCAGTTTAAAACAGTGACTTACATTTCAGGTCAGCCTCCATGTGGAGAAGTTTAAAAGAAAACATTTAACCACTTTGTTGGATCGGAACAAACCACTGAATCATGAACTCTGAGTAAGGAGGAAGAAGGAGAAACAAAAAACCCATCTTTCAGGAAGCATCATTTTCCAAGCAGCAGATGTAGAAGATGTTGAAATAGCTCCATTCATGGATAACAAGGTGACCACTCTGCACAGCCCAGCTGTGGATAAAACACTTAATCACAGACGCACAGAATTGGTGGGGTGGGAAGGGACCTCAAGGATCAACCAGCTCCAAACGCCTGCCATAGCCAGGGACACCTCACACTGCAGCAGGTTGCTCACAGCCACAGCCAGCCTGGCTGCAAACACCTCCAGGCAGGAGGCTTCCACCACCTCCCTGGGCAACCTGTGCCAGGCTCTCACCAGCCTCATGGGCAACAACTTCTTCCTGACATCCAATCTGAATCTACCCATTTCTGGTTTTGCTCCATTTCCCCCTAGTCCTATCCCTCCCTGACACCCTAAAAAGTCCCTCCCCAGCTTTCTTGTAGACCCCCTTAAGATACATAATGTATCTTTGTGATCTGTGCTTTGCTATGAACTACACCTGCAACCCCCCTAAAAGACCATTACATTCCCAGACTGAGTCTGTAAGTTAAAGATACAGTCCAGAGTTTGACATTTACCCAGGAGTTGGGTCAAGGACAAGTACACCACAGAATCACAGAATCACCAAGGTTGGAAGAGACCTCAAAGATCATCAAGTCCAACCTGTCACCACAGACCTCATGACTAAACCATGGCACCAAGTGCCACATCCAATCCTGGTTTTGAACACCTCCAGGGATGGTGACTCCACAATCATAAAATCATAGAAATCGTAGAATGGCTTGAGCTGGGGGAGACCTTAATGATCATCTTGTTCCAGACCCTCTGCCAAAGCAGGATCACCTAGATCAGGCCACTCAGAAACACATCCAAGTGGGTTTTGAAAGTCTCCAGAGGAGACTCCACAACCTCTCTGGGCTGTCTGTTCCAGTGCTCCAGCACTCTTACAGTGAAGAAATTTGCCCTCATGTTGAGGTGGTACCTCCTGTGTTCCATCTTGTACCTGTTGTTCCTTGTCTTATCACTGGGCACTACTGAGAAGAGCCTGGCACCTTCATCCTGACACCCAACCCTCAGAGAGTTATAAACATGAATAAGATCTCCTCTCAGTCTTCTCTTCTCCAGAATAAACAGCCCCAGGTCTCTCAGCTTTTCCTTACTGAGCAGGGGTTCCAATCCCTTAATCTTCCTTGTACCTCTCCCTTGGACATTCTCTGACATATCCCTGTTCCTTTTGAACTGGGGACCCCAGAACTGGACACAACACTCCATAGGTGGCCTCACCAGGGCAAAGAAGAGGAGCTGCTGGCCACGGTATTCTCAGTGCACCCCACGACCTTAGAATCATAGAATCAACCAGCTTGGAAAAGACCTCAGAGGTGATCAAGTCCAACCTACCACCTAACACCATCTAATCAACTAAACCATGGCACCAAGCACCCCATCCAGTCACCTCTTAAATATCTTCAGTGAGGGTGACTCCACCACCTCCCTGGGCAGCACATTCCAATGGCCAATCTCTCTTCCTGGGAAGAACTTTCTCCTCACCTCCAGCCTAAACCTCCCCTGGCACAGCTTGAGACTGTGTCCTCTTGTTCTGGTGCTGGTTGCCTGGGAGAAGAGACCAACCCCCACCTGGCTACAACCTCCCTGAAGGGAGTTGTAGGGAGCAATGAGGTCTCCCCTGAGCCTCCTCTTCTCCAGGCTAAGCAACCCCAGCTCCCTCAGCCTCTCCTCACAGGGCTGTGCTCCAGACCTCTCACCAGTCTTGTTGCCCACCTCTGGAAACATTCAAGGATACCATTGGTCTTCTTCACCACAAGGACACACTACTCTCTCATGGATAACTTCTTGTCCACCAGGACTGTAAGAATCTGCAGTAAGGTGAATACAAAACTGATGTGACCATGATCAGGATGCAAACAGACAAAAAAACAGCAACATTGCAAACCCAAGTTCATGAAACAGTTTAAATGCCCCAGATGAAATGCTGGGATGTTTAGGGAAACCTGGGGAGCAGGTGATTACATTAATTAATGAGCTGGAAGCTGAATGAGGACAAGTGGATCAAGATGCCAAAGGCTTGAATAATTAGCCTTGTGCCTTTATGCTAAATGATTAAAAATTACTGATGTGGGAAGAATAAGTAAACCTCCTTTTGTTTGTCATTCATTTCTTGACAGGTCCAAATCCTGAGTTTGTTTATACCTCCCCTCAGCATGATTGGAATGGAATGGAATGGAATGGAATGGAATGGAATGGAATGGAATGGAATGGAATGGAATGGAATGGAGTGGAATGGAATGGAAGGGAGTAGAGTAGAGTAGAGTAGAGTAGAGTAGAGTAGAGTAGAGTAGAGTAGAGTAGAGTAGAGTAGAATAGAATAGAATAGAATAGAATAGAATAGAATAGAATAGAATAGAATAGAATAGAATAGAATTAACCAGCTTGGAAAAGACCTTTGAGATCATCAAGTCCAACCTATCACCCAACACCATCTAATCAACTCAACCATGGCACCAAGTGCCTCAGCCAGTCTCTTCCTAAACACCTCCAGGGATGGGGACTCCACCACCTCCCTGGGCAGCACATTCCAATGGACAATCTCTTTTCTGGGAAGAACTTCTTCCTCACCTCCAGCCTAAACCACCCCGGCACAGCTTGAGACTGTGTCCTCTTGTTCTGGTGCTGGTTGCCTGGGAGAAGAGACCAACCCCCACCTGGCTACATCCTCCCTTCAGGGAGTTGTAGGGAGCAATGAGGTCTCCCCTGAGCCTCCTCTTCTCCAGGCTAAGCAACCCCAGCTCCCTCAGCCTCTCCTCACAGGGCTGTGCTCCAGACCTCTCCCCAGCTTTGTTGCCCTTCTCTGGGCGCATTCAAGTGTCCCAGAGGAGCCCAGAACTGGACACAGGCCTCAAGATGTGGCCTAACCATTGCTGAGTATTTGAATCCCTCTGCAATGAGTCATGAGGTCATGAGGTCTGTGGTGACAGGTTGGACTCGATGATCTTTGAGATCTCTCCCAACCTTGGTGATACTGTGATACTGCTATCCCTCTGCTGTTACCAGAGAGCTTCTATAAAACTTCCCCCAATGCATAAACTAATAGAGAATTCCACATTTATTCATTTTTTTTATTGCTGTGATCCTTTCCTGTGCTTTATCTTCCTGCAAGGCTGCAGAGCTGCAGCAGAGGCGACAGGTTGCAGTCTCATTTCCCACCACCTGCTTTAGACGGCGCTTTTCCGCAGCGCGTTCAACTCCAGCCCCGCTGAAATCAATCACACATTGACCCCTGACCTCTGAAGGTGCAGATTCTATCTGTAATATTCTCCACAGCATACATGCCACAAGCTGAAATTTGAATTCCCTCATCAGCCGTGGATGAGCCACTGCAGGCTCAGTGATTTGCTTCGCATAAACACCTCCAACATTTGGCTGCTTCTCCGACTGTCCATATTAATGGGCACATGTGGAGGAAATCTCAGGGGAATTGAGTCTCTCAGGAGGTTTCCAGCAGTGACTACATCTGGTGAAGGGAGGGGAGCTAGCAGAGTGTTGGCAGTGGCAGCTGTCAGAATCCAGAAGAATGGATGCCACACAAATATTCATTTTTGAAGGAAAACTATTGAGAATCCATGTGCTGAGCTCTGTGAGAATCCAGGTGATGATCTCTGAGGTCTTTTGCAACCTGCTTGATTCTACGATGCTATGATGCTATGATGCAATGACACTATGATTCTAGGATTCTATGAGTCTATGATTCTTTGACTCCATGATTCTATGACTCTATGAGGCTATGATTCTGTGGCTGAGATTCTGTGCTCTGAGATTCTAAAACTCTATGATTCTATGATTCCATGATGCTATGATTCTATGAGGCTATGATTCTTAGATTCTCTGTCTGTATGTCTCTATGACTCTATGATTCTATGATTCTATGACACTGTGTTTCTATGATTCTGTGTTTCAATGTTTCTCTAATTCTTTGATTCTATGAGTCCATGACTCTATGATTCTATGGTTCTATGACTCTATGATGAAGGGCAACATTAATCTTTGTATCAGATAGTCAGATACTCACAAAGCCTTTGCATACAATTGTGGAATGCTTTGGGTTGGAAGGGACCTTCAAAGGTCGTCCAGTCCAACCCCATCTGCAGTCACCAGGGACATCCTCAGCTAGATCAGGTTACTCACAGCCCTATTAAGCCTCATCTTGAATAACTCCAGAGATGGGGCTTTAACCACTTCCCTGGGCAACCTGTTTCAGTGCTCCACCACCCTCTTCTCATAGAATCTTAGAATTATCAGGGTTGGAAGGGACCTCAAGGATCAGCTGTTTCCAGCCCCCTGCCATGGGCAGGGACACCTCACACTACAGCAGGTTGCTCACAGCCACATCCAGCCTGGCTGCAAAAACCTCCAGGGATGAGGCTTCCACCACCTCCCTGGGCAACCTGTGCCTGTTCCCTCATGGGGAACAACTTCTTCCTAATATCCAGTCTGAATCTACCCACTTCTAGTTTTGCTCCATTCCCCCTGGTCCTATCACTCCCTGACAGCCTAAAAGGTCCCTCCCCAGCTTTCTGGCAGCCCCTTTGAGAACCTGGAAGGCCACAATTCGGTCTCCTTGGAGCTTTCTCTTCTCCAGACTGAACAGCCCCAACTCCCTCAGTCTGTCCTCATAGGAGAGGAGCTCCAGCCCCTCTGGAGCACCTCTGAAATTATTTCTGTCCTTATATTACATTAAGTCCTCTGAAGATATGTCTACCCTTACAAATCCTAGAAGGAGGATTTATTTAAAACCCATAAAAAACACAGAAAACCATTTCCCCAGGTATTTGCTGTCTGTATTTTTCATTCTTCTCTTTTAATCTAGATGGCTCAAGAATAAGATATTCAAATCCACAGGCTGAAAATCAAATTCATTAAGAACTAAATCATCCTTTTTGTCAGATGTTGAAAAACATTTTCATGCTGGTTTACTACAGGAAATGGCCCAGCACATGATGAATATCTACAGTCTCAAACTCATGAGGCAACCTCTGGCAGGCAGTTTTGGAGGGTGCTTACCTAGGACTAATGCATCACAAAGAAATATTCATAGCTGTCAATGTTAGAACCACCTGCAGACCATGCCCCCAAAAAGGGCAACCAAACATAACAGCACCAAAAATTAGCTTTACTTGAAAATTGCTTCATATAGCTAAAAGAGGTTGCAGCGAGGTGAGGATTGGTCTCATCATAGAACCAACCTGTTTGGAAAAGACCTTTGAGATCATCAAGTCCAACATATCACCTAATACCAAACACCTCCTGACAACTAAATCATGGCACCAAGTGACACGTCCAATCCTTTATTTTAACACCTCCAGTGATGGTGACTCCACCACCTCCCTGAGCAGCCCATTCCAATGGCCATTCTCTCTTTCTATGAAGAACTTCTTCCTAACATTGAGCCTAAACTTTCCCTGGCACAGTCCTCTTGTTCTGGTGCTGGTTGCCTGGGAGAAGAGACCAATCCCCCATGTGGCTAGAACCTCCCTTCAGGGAGTTGTAGTGAGCAATAAGGTCTCCCCTGAGCCTCCTCTTCTCCAGGCTAAGCAACCCCAGCTCCCTCAGCCTCTCCTCACAGGGCTGTGCTCCAGACCCCTCCCCAGCCTCGTTGCCCTTCTCTGGGCACATTCAAGTGTCTCAATGTCCTTCTTAAACTGAGGAGCCCAGAACTGGACACAGGACTCAAGGTGTGGCCTGAGCAGTGCTGAGTCCAGGGCAGAATGACTTCCCTGCTCCTGCTGGCCACACTGTTCCTGATGCAGGCCAGGATGCCATTGGCCTTCTTGGCCACCTGGGCACACTTCTGACTCATGTTCAGTTGCTGTCAACCAGGTCCCTTTCTGCCTGGCTGCTGACTTGCCTTTCCCCCCTACTCTAGTGTACTTTCTGTGCTATCGCAGAGTTGCTACCAACATTACTGACAGGCTTAGCTTTGTCCAGTAGCACATCCATCTTGGAGCCTGCTGGAACTGGCTCTGACTGACATGGGAGAAGCTTCTTGTATGTTCTCCCAGAATTCTGCCCCACACTGCCAAAATCCTTGTCACATAAACCAAATATTCCAACAAGATACAATTTTTGCTGTGGCGACTTTATACCTATTGAGCAATGGATCAAAACGGAAACACTTTAATTTTTCAGGAGAGTAGCTTAGCCACACCTTGAGTCCTGTTTCCAGTTCTGGGCTTCTCAGTTTAGGAAAGATGTTTTATTGCTGGAAGGTGTCCAGAGAAGGGCAAGAAAGCTGGGGAGGGGTCTGGAGCACAGCCCTGTGAGGAGAGGCTGAGGGAGCTGGGGTTGCTTAGCCTGCAGAAGAGGAGGCTCAGGGGAGACCTTCTTGCTGTCTACAACTCCCTGAAGGGAGGTTGTAGCCAGGTGGGGGTTGGTCTCTTCTCCCAGGCAACCAGCACCAGAACAAGAGGACACAGTCTCAAGCTGCACCAGGGTAAGTTTAGGCTGGATTTTAGGAAGAAATTCTTCCCAGGAAAAGAGATTGTCCATTGGAATGTGCTGCCCAGGGAGGTGGTGGAGTCACCCTCACTGGAGATATTTAAGAGGTGACTGGATGGGGTGCTTGGTGCCATGGTTTAGTTGATTAGATGGTGTTAGGTGATAGGTTGGACTTGATGATCTTGAAGGTATTTTCCAACCTGGTTAATTCTATTCTCATCTATTCCATTCCATTCCATTCCATTCCATTCCATTCCATTCCATTCCATTCCATTCCATTCCATTCCATTCTATTCTATTCTATTCTATTCTATTCTATTCTATTCTATTCTATTCTATTCTATTCTCATTATCACCTCTGGTGTTTCATTTCATTTGTGTTAGCAACACTTTGGGTTTTTTTCCTCAATTTTTATTTTGTTTTTTATAGGAGACACTTCAAAATCAATCATCCTGCTCATGATAAAGGCACAAAGAGATTTTGTAACCTCTGAAATAAACCTTTCCCCAGCCAAAGCCCAACAGTGACCTCCTGTACTACAGGCAAGTATATCTCCACAAGAAATATGGCCTAGCAGATGGAAAAAAAAATGCCAAAGCAGTTATAGAATACATGCCAGAGGAAGGAGCAGAGTGATGTATGCCATCAATAACCTTCAACATTTCCAAGCAGTTGCAGTCACATAAAAAACAAACCACCAAAAAAAAAAACCCAACAAAAAACCCTACAACAAATCAAAACAGGAATGAAATGAAAGCTGCTAAACACTGGAAGCTGCCTGATCAGAGTACCTCAATTTAAGAAGAGGAAAGAGGTCTGAATGCATAATCAGAGAATGAGAAGGGACCATCATTCCAAACCCACTGCCAAAGCAGCATCACCTAGGGCAGGTCACACAGGAATGCATCCAGATGGGGCTTGAAAGTCCCATCTGAGAGACTGGGACTCCACAACCTCTGTGGGCAGCCTGTTCCAGTACTCCATCACCCTTCCTGCAAAGTTTTTCCTCATATTGAAGTGGAATTTCTTGTGTTCCAGTTTGTATCTGTTGCCTCTCCTCAAGACAACACTGAGGAGAGTCTGGCACCTCCTTCTTCTTGACACCCACACCTCAGGTGTTTATAAACATTAATAAGATCCCCTCTCAGTCTTCTTTTTTCCCAAACCAAACAGTCCCAGGTCTCTCTGCCTTCCTCTTCAATTTGTAAAGTGGAAACAGCTACCAGCCCCAAACTAACTATTCCAGTTCCAAGAAGAGAATTTCTTGGTGCATCTTACAAGGGCAGTTTCGCATCATACGCTATGCACCCAGGATAGATTTTTCTGCCCCGACTCTCAAAAACTGAAGGAATAGTGATCACAAAAACTTGTGTAAGTGAACAAAGGTGTAATGACAAATCTTGAGGCCTCGAGCACAGGCTGAGGGAGCTGGGGTTGCTTAGCCTGGAGAAGTGGAGGCTCAGGGGAGACCTTATTGTTGTCTACAACTCCCTGAAGGGAGATTGTAGCCAGGTGGGGTTTGGTCTCTTCTCCCAGGCAACCAGCACCAGAGTAAGAGGACACAGTCTCCAGCTGTGCCAGGGGAGGTTGAGGCTTGAGGTGAGGAGAAAGTTCTTCCCAGCAAGAGTGTTAATTGGCCATTGGAATGTGCTGCCCAGGGAGGTGGTGGAGTCCCCATCCCTGGAGGTGTTCAAGAGGGGATTGGACGTGGCATTTGGAGCCATGGTTTAGTAGTCATGAGGTGTTGGGAGACAGGTTGGACTTGATGATCTTTGAGGTCTTTTCCAACCTTATTGCTTCTGTGATTCTGGGATTCTGTGATCTCCGACTGATATAGGAAGCAATGTGGAAGAAAAGAAATATTGGAGAGAAAGATTCTTTTCTGTCTTTGACAACTATATGCCATCATAAGTGGAAGTTCTATGAGAGGTGGGAGTGTTGATCTTCCTGAAGGTAGAGGGACGTGGATAGATTGGATCCATGGCTAATGTTAATGGGATGAGCTTCAACAAGGCCAAGTGCCAGGCCCTGCACTTGGGGCACAACAACCCCAAGCAATGCTCCAGGCTTGGGGCAGTATGGCTGCAAAGCTGTCTGGCAGAAAGTGACCTGGGGGTCTTAATGGACAAGCAGCTAAAGAGGAGCCAGCAGTGTGGCCAGGTGGCCACACTATTTCTGATGCAGGCCAGGATGCCCTTGGCCTTCTTGGCCACCTGGGCACACTGCTGGCTTGTGTTCAGCCTACCATCAACCACTACCCCCAGGTCCCTTCTGCCTGGCTGCTCTCAGCCACTCTGACCCCAGCCTGTAGCACTGCCTGGGGTTGCTGTGGCCAATGTGTAGAACCTGGCACTTGGATGTGTTCAATCTCCTGCCCTTGGACTCTGCCCATCTGTCCAGCCTGGCAAGGTCAACAGAGAAGTGAGCAAAAAGCTGCTTAGAGGCAGCCCCTGCACACTGGGAGAAACCTAAGAGATTCCAAAAGGTGTCTGTAGCTGAAAATATTCCACAGTTCTAAAGAGAAGTGACCAAAGAGCTGTTTAGAGGCAGCCTCTGCATACTGGTAGAACCCTAAGAGATCCAAAAAGATGTCTGCAGCTGGAAATATTCCACAGGCCTTAAGAGAAGCCACAAAGCTCATTGGAGTGAATATACCTTGCCATGGAAACCATGTTGTTCCAACTGTGGCAAACAGAAGAAATACCTCCACTGCTGCATCCTGTCAAAACAAGCTTTTAAGGATGATTGGAGCAATTTGAACTCCTTGTTAATCCAAACATATCTGAATGCTTACTATTCACATTGTCCTACAGCAGTGTTTAAAACTGAAAGAAGCTTTTTTAACACTAAAAGGCAACAGACAAAAATGTAGGGAGTTAGGGGTGTTTAGCCTGGAGAAGAGGAGGCTCAGGGGAGACCTTATTACTCTCTACAACTACCTGAAGAGAGGTTGTAGCCAGGTGGGGGTTGGTCTCTTCTCCCAGGCATGCAGCACCAGAACAAGAGGACACAGTCTCAAGCTGTGCCAGGGGAAGTTTAGGCTGGAGGTGAGGAGAAAGCTCTTCTCAGAAAGAGTGATTGCCCATTGGGATGTGCTGCCCAGGGAGGTGGTGGAATCCCTGTCCCTGGAGGTGTTCAAAAAAGGCTTGGATGTGGCACTGGGAGCCATGATTTAGTTGTCAGGAGGTGTTAGGTATTAGGTCATAGGTTGGACTTGATGTTCCCTGAGGCCTTTTCCAACCTGATTGATTCCATGATTCCATGATTCTATAAGAATAGCACATTTGAGACTATGTCCCCATGCTGAGAACAATTCGTAACATATCCTCCTGCTTAACAACCCAAACAAACCAAAGGGTAAGTGTTTTGTTTAGACTTCAATGAAAATTGGTAGTTAACCTGAAACTTCTCTTTTTTTTTCCTTGAGAAACATAAGCATTTGGGTTTTGTCAGTGTTTTGGTTTAGGCAAGAAAAAACAGACAGAACCCAAGTCTTCAAGCACTTGTAGTTTCCTCCTCTTTTTCTCCTTTTCAATTTGAAATATGTTCTAAGTGAATGATACCAAAAAAAAAAAACAAACCACAGAGGCTTTGTTATCGTCTCTTCAGAAGCTGTCTCCAGGTATCTTTGGAGAAAACAAAATGAACCAGGTTGTGAAACAGCTTTCAGATTCCCTCTAAAATTTGTGAAATATTGAAGAGCTTTCTAAGTGGGGTGTTTTGCAAATACTGAGAGCAGCGATACTCCCATGTCTGCCATGCACTTAGCTCCTGGGGTTTGTGCAGTGTCCTGCTATAGAATCGTAGGACCCTAAAATCATAGAATCTTAGAATCATGGAATCCTAAAATCACAGAATCTTAGAATCATGGAATCATAGAATCATGGAATCATAGAATCATAGAAACACGGAATCATAGAATCATGGAATCCTAAAATCATAGAATCTTAGAATCATGGAATCCTAGAATCATAAAATCCTAAAGTCATAGTATCATACAATCATGGAATCCTAGAATCATAGAAACATGAAATCATAGAATCATGGATACATGGAATCATAGAATCATGGAATCATAGAATCATAGAAACATGGGATCCTAGAATCATAGAAGTATGGAATCATAGAGTCATGGAATCATAGAATCATGAAATCCTAGAATCATAGAAACATGGAATCCTAGAATCCTAGAATCATGGCATCATAGAATCATAGAAACATGGAATCATGGAATCCTAGAATCCTAGAATCATGGAATCCTAGAATCATAGAAACATGGAATCCTAGAATCATAGAATCATGGAATCATAGAATCATACAATAATGGAATCCTAGAATCATAGAAGTATGGAATCATAGAATCATGGAATCCTAGAATCATAGAAACATGGAATCCTAGAATCCTAGAATCATGGCATCATAGAATCATAGAATCATGGAATCCTAGAATCATAGAAGTATGGAGTCCTAGAATCATAGAAGTATGGAATCATAGCATCATGGAATCATGGACTCATAGATTCATAGAATCATGGAATCCTAAAATCATAGAAACATGGAATCCTTGAATCATAGAAACATGGAATCCTAGAATCATGGAAACATGGAATCATAGAATCATGGAATCCTAGAATCATAGAAGTATGGAATCATAGAATCATGGAATCCTGGAATCATAGAATCATGGAATCCTAAAATCATAGAAACATGGAATCCTAGAATCATAGAAACATGGAATCCTAGAATCATAGAAACATGGAATCCTAGAATCATAGAATCACAGAATCCTAGAATCATAGAATCACAGAATCCTAGAATCATAGAATCACAGAATCCTAGAATCATAGAATCACAGAATCATAGAATCAAAAACATGGAATCCTAGAATCATAGAATCACAGAATCATAGAAACATGGAATCCTAGAATCATAGAATCACAGAATCATAGAAACATGGAATCCTAGAATCCTAGAATCACAGAATCATAGAAACATGGAATCCTAGAATCATAGAATCATAGAAACATGGAATCCTAGAATCATAGAATCATAGAAACATGGAATCCTAGAATCATAGAATCACAGAATCATAGAAACATGGAATCCTAAAATCATAGAATCTTAGAATCATGGTATCATAGAATCATGGAATGCTAGAATCATACAATCATGGAATCACAGAATCTTAAAATCATAGAGACTTTAAATCATAGAATCCTAAAATCATAGAGTCTTAGAATCATAGAATCTTAGAATCATAAGGGTCTCTTCCAACCTAGTTAATTCTGTTCTATACTATTGTATTCTAAACCCATAATCTTAGAATCATAGAATCCTAAAATCATAAAGGCTTTAAATCCTAGAATCATAGAATCCTAAAACCACAGAATCCTAGAATCTTAGACTCCTAGAATCATAGAATCCTAGAACCATAGAATCCTAGAATCTTAGAATCAGTCTTAGAGTCATAAAATCATAGAATCATAGAATGGTCTGGTTTGGAAGGGACCTCTGAAGGTCATGCAGTCCAACTCCTCTGCAGTCAGCAGGGACATCCTCAAGCAGAACAGGTTGCCCGAAGAGCCCTACCAAGCCTCACCTGTATGTGTCCAGGGATGGAGCCTCAACCACCTCCTTGGGCAACCTGTTCCAGTGTTTCACTCCCCTCATGGTAAAGAACTAACATCCAATCTAAATCTGCTCCTCTCTAGTTTGAAGCCATTGGCCCTTGTCCTAGCACCAATGGCCTTTGCAGTCTCTCTCCAGCCTTCTTGTAGGCCACCTCCATGTTTCTGAATTTCTTCCTGATAATAAATCAGAATCATAGAATCAATAAGGTTGGAAAAGACCTCAGAAATCATCAAGTCCAACCTGTCACCCAACACCTCATAACTAACTAAACTAACTAAACCATGGCTCCAAGTGCCACATCCAATCTTTTTGGAACACCTCCAGGGACAGGGACTCCACCACCTCCCTGGGCAGCACATTCCACAGGCCAATTCCTCTTTCTGGGAAGAACTTTCTCCTCACCTCCAGCCTAAACTTTGAAGGATGGAGAGGGACCATTTCCAAAGGCCTGCTGTGCTAGGGTGAAGGGCAATGGTTTGAAATTAGAGAAGAGCAGATTCCGGTTGGATGTTAGGAACAAGTTCTGCACCTTGAGGCTGGTGGAACACTGGAACAGGTTGCCCAGGGAGGTGGTTGAGGCCCCATCCCTGGAGATCTTCAAAGTCATACTCAACAGGGCTCTGGGCAACCTGATCTAGTTGAGGATACCACTGCTTACTGCAGAGGGTGGTTGGAGCAGATGACCTTTGGAGATCCATTTCTACTCCAACCATTCTATGATTCACTGAATTACTACTTTTCAGGAGTCAGCATCGCATTTGTTGACACGGACCATGAATCCAGAGAGCTATTTGGAGGACAGATTTCCCCTTGTGTTTATTATCTCTACAAACTGAACATATCTTTTTCCTTTGATCCCACATGAGCAATATATGAAAGAGAAAACCCCATGAAATTCTGTAGGCTGTGTTGTGATCTGAAGCTGGAGGCTGTGATACTCAACCTTTAGCCTTCGCCTGTGTATAGCTCAGCAGGAGGAATAATACAGACACAAAGCCTAATCCCAGCGGTCCTCTGCCATTTCAGCCCTGGAGGAATAAGCTGGGAAATGGATGAATCAATTTGACAGTGACACATTGTAGCAGCTACCATAGAACCATAGCCTGTTACCTCTTACATGATGGGCACAAGCAAGGAGCTAGTGTCAACACACGCTTTTAAGAGACATCACCACAGCCCTTCAGCAGCTGTTTCTGTAGTGGAGTGGTCCTCATGAAGATTTCTGCTGGGTTGGCCAGTAAGAAAAGTTGGATATCATTAAACTGAGGTGTCAGAAAGCAGCCCTGTGCAAAATGAATTGGGGGCTCATGGACAAGAAGCTGGACAGGAGCAGGCAGTGTGAGCTCACAGCCCAGAAGGCCAATGTCAACCTGAGCTGCATCAAAAGCAGCATTGCCAGCAGATGGAGAGAAGTGATGCTGCCACTTTGCTCTGGTGAGACCTCACCTGGAGTACTGTGTACTCTCAATACAGGAAGGACATGGACCTGATGGAGAGGGTCCAGAGGAGGGCCACAAAAATATCAGGGGTTGAAGCACCTCTGCTATGAAGACAGGCTGAGGGAGCTGGGGATGTTCAGCCTGGAGAAGAGGAGGCTCTGGGGAGACCTAATAGCAGCTTTGCAGTACCTGAGGAGGGCTACAAGAAGGATGGAGAGAGACTGTTTGCAAAGGCCTGCAGTGACAGGACCAGGGGCAATGGATTCAAACTAAACAACAGATTTAGATTGGATATTAGGAACAAGTTCTTTAACATGAGGGTAGTGGAACACTGGAACAGATTTGCCCAGGGATGTGGTTGAGTCCCCACCCCTGCAGATATTCAAGGTGAGGCTGGACAGGACTCTGGGCAACCTGACCTAGTTGAAACTGCCCCTGCTGACTGCAGAAGGGGTTGGACTGGATGACCTTTGGAGGTGCCTTCCAACCCAGATCATTCTAGGTTTCTATGAAATTCAACATTTCTTTTCTATGCTGTATGACCACAGACATGTCATTTAGCCTGGAGTTGTTTAGCTCGGAGAAGAGGAGGCTCAGGGGAGACATTATTGTTCCCTACAACTACCTAAAGGGAGGTTGTAGCCAGGAGGGGGTTTGTCTCTTCTCCCAGGCAACCAGCGCAAGAACAAGAGGACACAGCCTCAAGATGTGCCAGGGGAAGTTCAGGCTGGAGGTGAGGAGAAAGTTCTTCCCAGAAAGAGCAATTGTCCATTGGAATGTGCTGCCCAGGGAGGTGGTGGATTCACCGTCCCTGGAGGTGTTCAAAAAAGGCTTGGATGTGGCACTTGGAGCCATGGTTTTGGTGTCAGGAGGTGTTAGGCGTTATTAAGCTTGGACTTGATGATCTCTGAGGTCTTTTCCAACCTGGTTGATTGTATGATTCCATGGAGCTAAAGTAGAAATGGGTAGATTTGGATTGGATGTTAGGAAGAAGTTGTTCCCCGTGAGGGTGATGAGAGCCTGGCACAGGTCGCCCAGGGAGGTGATGGAAGCCTCATCCCTGGAGGTTTTGAAGGCCAGGCTGGATGTGGCTGTGAGCAACCTGCTGTAGTGTGAGGTGTCCCTGCCCATGGCAGGGGCTTGGAGCTGGATGACCCTTGGGTGCCTTCCAACCCTAACAATTTTATGATGCTATGATTCTATGCTCCTTTATATTGCAAATGATTTCAGCCACTTCAGCGAGACATAATTGATAGCTTACAATAATTTTGCACTATTGATTCATATAACACTATCTATTTATATTAATCATCTTGTGGAGTTCTAAATCTCAGGATTTTCACTGACTTTCCTGCCATCTTTAATTCTGTATCTCTACATACATTGGCACGCAAGCCCTTTAGCTTTTCAGTTGTTCCTCCCCCAAAAGCAGGGTGCCATTTACCCCCACTGGAAGAACTAGCATGAGAAAGAGAAAAGAGAAAAAACTTCTGATTCTTTGTTTACATCACGAGTGTTACTTGCTTCAGAAGTCTGATTTCATTAATTCAGTTACTCTGCCACTGCCAGAGTAAATATTCTGTGACAAAGAAGTGGAATGCCTTCATGTCTTGGTCTGGAGAGGGAAAGAGCCTCAGTTCTTTTGGACATTCCCGTGTTGTGAGATGAGAGGCACAAACCAGGCCAAAATAGCAACAGCCAGGCTATTGATTACACAAATAAAGTGGATGGATCAGAAGGGGAGAGAGAGAGAATAGAGAGGGAGAGAGAGAAGAGAGAGAGAAGAGGAAAGGAATTATATTACCACACCCCTCTCCCCCAAGACAGTTTGAGTCTGTGGAGGAAAGGTGCTGCAGGAGATGTTGGGTCTGTAGAGGAAGGGTGCTGAGGCTATGGCTGTAGAAGGGATGAGGTCCTCTGAGCAGCTTCTTCAGCTCCATGAGCTGCAGCAGGCGGAACTTAGGACACGGAGAGAGGGTTCAGTCTGCTTCTTCCAGGCTCCATGACAATGTCTCTGTCATTTTTCCTCTCCTGGTATTCTCGCCGTTTTCCTTCTCAGCAGCATTGTCCTTCTCTGTTTTGGTTCTCTGATTTTCTTCTCCTGTGTTTTTGGTTCTGTGTTTTTCTTCTGCTGAGCCAGTAGTTGCTCAAGTCTTTTATACAGATTTTTAGTCCTTAGCTACGTGCCCAAGTATTGTCCCTCAGGAAACCAGGGGCCAGGTGGTGAATCCATTGTCTCCCCATCCTCCCATTCCAGGGTACCTGATGGGTGGAGATTGTCTTGTCTTGTGAATATTCCCTCGGTCCATTGTTGTGAGGCCAGCTGCGGTCCCGTGAGCAATGTTATCTTTGCACCTTCCAAGAGTCCTCCCAGTGGCTCTGCCCAACGCGCATCAGCTATTGTCTGGGCAAGCAGCAAGTGATTTTATCTTTGTTGAGTCACACCAGGAGAGACAAGCTTTTAGTCTCTCACACTTCATTAATTTGATTTGGAGGAATTAACATGGTGGAAAGGTTTTGATGATCACATTTCTAGTTGTACAAGGACCAAAAGCCTGGAAATCTAAATTGAATAAGAGAGAGAGAGGACTAAATGCCCATTGTTATTAGAAATGTAGAGCTGGATTCTCAAGTGATGATTAATAAGCTGTAAATCAGAATAAATTCTGTTACCTTACGTTTAAGCAACTAATTTGTTAGGGAATGTGATTTAAGAAAGAATGAATGGCAGGCTTTAAGAAAATAATTGAATAAATAGCTTACACTAGTGTAGTCCTGCTCTAAATTAAATTGAACTGAAACTTTCTCTCCCTGACCTGGAATATTGTGTCAGTTTTTGGGCTCCCCACTGCAGGAAAGGCAGGAGTCTACTGGAGAGGGTTCAGCAAGGAGCTGTGAGGATGATCAAAGGACTTGAATGTCTCTGCTATGAAGAAAAGCTGAGAGGCCTGGGACTGTTTAGTCTGGAGAAGAAAAGGCTAAGAGGGGATCTGATCAATGTTTACAAATATCTGCAGGGTGGGGGGCAAGAGGAAGGGGCCAGGCTCTCTTCAGTGGCACCTGGTAATAGGAAAAGGAATAATGGGTATAAGCTGGAACACAGGAAGCTCCACCTCAACGTGAAGAGAAACTTCTTTAGTGTGAGGGGGCTGGAGCCCTGGAGCAGGCTGCCCAGAGAGGTTGTGGAGGCTCCTTCTCTGGAGACTTTAAAAGCCAACCAAGATGTGTTCCTGTGTGGCCTGCCCTAGCTGATCCTGCTTTGGCAGGGGGGTTAGACATGATGATCTCTGGAGATCTCTTCCAAGCCCTGACATTCTGTGATCCTCCTTGATGTGCAAATCACACCAACAGGTAGAGATCTAAGACAATATTGAGCTTCTAAATTTCACTTCCCGAATCCTCACTGCCAGTCTGGTCTCTAAAGAGTGTGAAGAAAATAAAAACCCAGTGGAAGGGTTTGTAAAAGGCACAGTAATGTCCATAGAGAACAGACCCCTTCTGAGCACCAGCCAAGAAGATACATGTGAAAATCCTGTGGTTATTTTCACCTCCATGTTAGGAGAAAAAAATATTCAAGTTCACTGACATCAAAGAAAGGAGGGGAAACACTGGAAAAGTTGCCATCTGGCAGCTCTGCTGGAGAGCAGCCCCATGGAGAGGGACCTGGGAGTCCTGGTGGATAACAAGTTCTCCATGGGACAGCAATGTGCCCTGGTGGCCAAGGAGGCCAATGGGGTTCTGGGGTGCATTAAGAGGAGTGTGTCCAGCAGACCCAGGGAGGTTCTCGTCCCACTCTACTCTGCCCTGGGGAGACGTCATCTTGAGTACTGCATTCAGTTTTGGGCTCCCCAGTTCAGGAGGGACAGGGATCTGCTGGAGAGGGTCCAGCAGAGGGCTCCAAGGATGACTAGGGGACTGGAGCACTGCCTGGGGAGGAGAGGCTGAGATCTCTGGGGCTTTCTAGACTGGAAAAGAGAAGACTTAGAGGGGATTGAATAAATGTTATCAATATCTGAGGGCTGGGGGTCAGGAGGGAGGGGCCAGGCTCTGCTCACTTGCTCCCTGGGATAGGACAAGGAGCACTGGATGGAAGCTGCAGCACAGGAGGTTCCACCTCAACATAAGGGAAACTTCTTTGCTGTAAGAGTCACAGCGCCCTGGAGCAGGCTGCCCAGAGAGGTTGTGGAGTCTCCTTCTCTGAAGACTTTCAAGGCCCATCTGGATGTGTTCCTGTGTGACCTGAGCTAGATTGTATGGTCCTGCTCTGGCAGGGAGGTTGCACTGGATGGGTCCCTTCCAACCCTTGACATCCTGTGAGCCTGTGATCTGTGATCCTGTACATTGGTTGCTACCATTAAACTAACTTGTCAAGAAAGAGGGACATGATAGACTGACATAATTAACATGTGTTTTTAATTAGCATCCCTGTTTCTATGAAGAAAAATGAAGGCCTGGAGAGAGCTCCAGAAGAGATGAATTATCCCACTGTAATTACCACAACTCCCAGCAGGATCCTTCTGATCTGATTAACACCACAGTAGGGTAGCTGTCCAAACATGCACCTCTCTGCCAGAGTCATGGGGATAAAGTAAAGGTGCTGACTGATAAACACAAAGGTGCCTTTAATGATTAAAGTACCTGGAATTTGCAGCTACATTTCATAATGTATAGGCTTCCTAATAAGAAGTGCATGGAGTAAAGGGCAAAAAGAAGGGAAGAAAGACCACAGAAGTTGTACTGATGTAATATAAAGATGAAATAATTTTCTAGGGGATAATTGTATTCCTCCTGAGAAGAAAAAAATAAGTAGAAGAAATACATTCAGTGATCAAATTACAATATCTATTTTTTCATGTATTGCAGTGGTGTACTGGTTTTGCTGGGCTAGAGTTCATTTTCTTCTGAGTATCTTGCACCACTGAGCACTTGCAGACCAGAAAGCCAATCACATCCTGGGCTGCATCAAGAGAAGCAGAGCCAGCAGGGCCAGGGAGGTGATTCTCCCCCTCTACTCCACTCTGCTGAGACCACACCTGGAGCTCTGTGTGTAGTTCTGGAGCCTCTATTACAGGAATGATCTGGAGGTGCTGGAGTGCGTCCAGAGAAGGGCCATGAAGATGAGCAGAAGGCTGGAGCTGCTCTGCTATGAGGACAGACTGAGAGAGTTGGGGTTGTGCAGTCTGGAGAGGAGAAGGTTCTGAGGAGACCTAATTGTGGCCTTCCAGTATCCAAAGGGGGCTACAAGAAAGCTGGGGAGGGACTTCTTAGGGTGTCAGGGAGGGGTAGGACCAGGAGGAGTGGAACAAAGCTAGAAATGGGTAGATTTGGATTGGATGTTAGGAAGAAGTTGTTCCCCATGAGGGTGGTGAGACACACAGATTGCCCAGGGAGGTGGTGGAAGCCTCATCCCTGGAGGTGTTTGCAGCCAGGCTGCATGTGGCTGTGAGCAACCTGCTGTAGTGTGAGGTGTGCCTGCCCATGGCAGGGGTGTTGGAAGTGAATGATCCTTGGGATCCCTTCCAACCTTAACAATTCTAGGATTCTCTGATAGCCTGCTGAACTCTATGTTAGACTGCTAAAGAAAGCAATGTAAGGGTTGATCTGTTGAGAGCAACCTGCCAAATGGAAGTGGCAGGCCGAGGCACAGTGTGTTCCTACTCTGAGAAGTCAGTAATCAGCTATTCCATTTCCCTTCCATCTTTTCAAATGAATTTCTGCAGAATGCCTGTCACCACAACGTCCTGACAATGGCAAATCAAGCTGATTTTTTGCTGCAGCTCAGTTAGTCTCTGTTCTGCATAGTCCTGAACTACTTCTTGATAAGGAAACAAGCATCCTCTATGATTATCATACAGGGAGCTGTGAAAATACAGAATACAGAATTAGCCAGGTTGGAAAAGACCTCAGAGATCAACAAGTCCAACCTGTCCCCCAGCACCATCTAATCAACTCAACCATGGCACCAAGTGCCTCATCCAGGCTCTTTTTAAACACCTCCAGTGATGGTGACTCCACCACCTCCCTGGGAAGCACATTCCAATGGCCAATCTCTCTTGCTGGGAAAGATATCTTCCTAATATCCAGCCTAAACCTCCCCTGGTGCAGCTTGAGACTGTGTCCTCTTGTTCTGGTGCTGCTTGCCTGGGAGAAGAGACCAATCCCCACCTGGCTACAACCTCCCTTCAGGGAGTTGGAGAGAGCAAGAAGGTCTCCCCTGAGCCTCCTCTTCTCCAGGCTAAGCAACCCCAGCTCCCTCAGCCTCTCCTCACAGGGCTGTGCTCCAGACCCCTCCCCAGCCTTGTTGCCCTTCTCTGGGCACGTTCAAGAGTCTCAATGTCCTTCTTAAATTGTGGAGCTCAGAACTGGACACAGGACTCAAGGTGTGGCCTAAGCAGTGCTGAGTACAGGGGCACAATGACTTCCCTGCTCCTGCTGGCTACACTATTCCTGATGCAGGCCAGGATGCTTTTGGCTTTCTTGGTCACCTGGGCATGCTGCTGGCTCATGCTCATCCCACTATCAACCAGTATCCCCAGGTTCCCTTTCTGCCTGGCTGCTCTCAGCCACTCTGACCCCAGCCTGTAGCACTACATGGGGTGGTTGTGGCCAATGTGTAGAACCTGGCACTTGGATATGATCAATCTCTTGCCATTAAAATGGATGGATGCTTATCCTCTAACTGTATTTCTAGCTTTGCACTGAAGTGTCTTTGTAGTACCAAAAATCTCCTCATGGGACTCTTTATTTCTATCTTCTCCCTGAAAATGGAGCAGGTGTTGTAAAGGTGCAAATAGTTGCTACACATGCGGGGGAATTGGAAGATTCAGCTCTTTTGGGGAACATCGTGGTAAGTTCTCACTTAATAATTTAATTTGTTGGGAAGGAAGGAAGGAAGGAAGGAAGGAAGGAAGGAAGGAAGGAAGGAAGGAAGGAAGGAAGGAAGGAAGGAAGGAAGGAAGGAAGGAAGGAAGGAAGGAAGGAAGGAAGGAAGGAAGGAAGGAAGGAAGGAAGGAAGGAAGGAAGGAAGGGAGGGAGGGAGGGAGGGAGGGAGGGAGGGAGGGAGGGAGGGAGGGAGGAAGGAAGGAAGGAAGGAAGGAAGGAAGGAAGGAAGGAAGGAAGGAAGGAAGGAAGGAAGGAAGGAAGGAAGGAAGGAAGGAAGGAAGGAAGGAAGGAAGGAAGGAAGGAAGGAAGGAAGGAAGGAAGGAAGGAAGGAAGGAAGGAAGGAAGGAAGGAAGGAAGGAAGGAAGGAAGGAAGGGAGGGAGGGAGGGAGGGAGGGAGGGAGGGAGGGAGGGAAGGTCTGTCTTCATTTGGAGGTGATGGAAAACCTTTCTGGAGTCTGGAAAAGCCAAACGTTCCTATACTCCTATGGACCCCACAAAATCTAACAGAAGGTGAAAGGCATGTGGCAGCTTGGCTCAATGACCTTAGAGGTCTTCTCCAACTGCCTTTGTTTAAACAGCTCACAGAAGTAATTTTGCCATCAGGCCCAAACAGGTGATCTCAAGGGTCTTTCCCAACCTGAATGTTTCTGTGATCCTTTGTGATTTCCCCCAGACACACCACCTACTTTATAAATGTTCTTGCCACAGGTGTGCAGCAGATGACAACCAAGCTGCTTGTAGAGTATGGCACTTGTGTTTCTCCAATTCACCCAGTCAGTGCTGCTTATCTCCTGTAGTTATTGGGAAATTATGCAGGCTGGCTACAGAAGCATTTAGGGAGAAAACATGGCTTCAATTACCTTCCTGCAATCTCCTGAAGTCAATAAGCCTGGTTTAGCTTTATTGATGAAACAGTGAACAAAATCTCATCTAGCCTCATAATATTTGACATAAGTGAGGCAAAATTACCTAAGATTTAGAGCTGGAGCTTGAGCTTCGTTCATGAAACTCAAGCTTCTGTTTCAACAGCTTGTGTCTTAAATGTCTAGCTGATGTGTGAGTTAAAGCAGAGATGCAAAATTCTCTCCTCACTGGAAAAAGGAAGAAAGCCACCATGATTAAACCTGGACAGAGGTAATATGTCCACTTTTAACTGCACTGCTGAACTAAGAGTTTTACTTCATAAACCAGAATAGCATCATAGAACTGTCAGGGTTGGAAGGGACCTCAAGAATCATCCACTTCCAACCCCCTGCCATGGGCAGGGACACTTCACACTACAGCAGGTTGCTCACAGCCACAGCCAGCCTGGCTGCAAACACCTCCAGGCATGAGGCTTCCACCATACTCCCTGGGCAACCTGTGCCAGGCTCTCACCACCCTCATGGGGAACAACTTCTTCCTAACATCCAGTCTCAATCTACCCACTTCTAGTTTTGCTCCATTTCCCCTGGTCCTCAATCTCAATCTACCCATTACTAATTTTTTCCATTCCCTCCATTCCTATTGCTCCCTGACACCCTACAACGTCCCTCCCCAGCTTTCTCATAGCCCCCTTCAGACACTGGAAGGCCACAATTAGGTCTTTTCCAATTCAATTCAATTCAATTCAATTCAATTCAATTCAATTCAATTCAATTCAATTCAATTCAATTCAATTCAATTCAATTCAATTCAATTCAATTCAATTCAATTCAATTCAATTCTATTCAACTCTTCTCTTCTCTTCTCTTCTCTTCTCTTCTCTTCTCTTCTCTTCTCTTCTCTTCTCTTCTCTTCTCTTCTCTTCTCTTCTCTTCTCTTCTTCTCTTCTCTTCTCTTCTCTCCTCTCCTCTCTCCTCGAGTCTCCTCTCCTCTCCTCTCCTCTCCTCTCCTCTCCTCTCCTCTCCTCTCCTCTCCTCCCTCTCCTCTCCTCTCCTCTCCTCTCCTCTCCTCTCCTCTCCTCTCCTCTCCTCTCCTCTCCTCTCCTCTCCTCTCCTCTCCTCTCCTCTCCTCTCCTCTCCTCTCCGAACCTCTCCGAACCTCTCCGAACCTCTCCTCCTCTACTCCTGTTCTGTTCTGTTCTGTTCTGTTCTATTCTATTCTATTCTATTCTATTCTATTCTATTCTATTCTATTCTATTCTATTCTATTCTATTCTATTCTGTTCTATTCTATTTTCTATTCTTTAAGAAGGGTCTGAGACTATTTTTCCCTGCCCTTTCTAGCCTGTGTAGGAGAATGGGATAATTTGCCTATCTTCCTGCATCTTCAGGTCAGCAGTGATGGAATGAGCTGAGATTGATGATCATGTCTTTGAGCAGAACTCTTTATATTTAATACTTTCATCAGTTTGCACTGGCTAATTATGTGTGAGGAGTTTTTATACTTTGCTTTCAGAGGCTTGTCAGTGTGTGGGATGACAGCACTGAGGAACAGACAAGTCCTCCTTAATTGCTCCCAGCACTGAACACTCCTTTGGGCATAGCTGGGATCCACGATAATGTGATTCTCGCTGCCCCTGACTATGCACTTACAGGGAACTGGAAAGATCTCAGTCAGCCCTACAGGTTAGTTTGCATAGGTGCAGAAAACTTTCAAGACACAGTTTCTGGCTTAAAAAACAGGGGCAATGACAAATTGCTGGCAGTCTCAAAGCCTTTCATCATGGATGTTGTCGCACACGCTGATGGGTAGGCAGCCAAGTACTGAAATCCTTTCTGCTACATGCTCTGCAGTGAATTTTTTTATGCAGGGCCTACAGTTCCTGAGCACTTCTTGTACATAACACTTGGCCTAATTTATTGTGTTTGCAAATTAGCCATTCTGTGAGCTACCTCTGGGAATAGGCTGTAAAGGCAGGGAGTAACTGACTAATGAAGTCCAGTCCTGGCCTTCTACTTTTTTGTGTGGATGCACTTTCATCCAGGCCCACCAGGTCTAGAAGCAAGCATGAGGGATAAGAATAATCATTTCTGCAGGCAATTTAGAGAATTTTTGGGCACTGTTGTTGCATGTAGGTCACCAAATTAATCACATGGTGTGGAAACAAAAATTGGTAATTCAGCCCATTGTGAAAATCAAGGCATCAGAGCAGTAAGAAAGCTCTTCCAGTGCATCGTACTGCACTCTTCCAGTGCAGCATACTGCCAGCCATCATCATGGCTCGGATGGGAGCACACTCAGATGGGTTAGGAACTGGCTGGAGGGCTGAACCCAGAGAATGGTGGTGAATGGTGCCACATTCAGCTGGCGGCCAGTCACTAGTGGTGTGCCCCAAGGATCAGTGCTGGGCCCCATCCTCTTTAATATCTTTATTGATGATCTGGATGAGGGCATTGAGTCCATCAGCAAATTTGCGGACGACACCAAGCTGGGGGCAGGAGTTGATCTGCTTGTGGGCAGAGAGGCTTTGCAGAGGGACCTCGACAGGCTGGACAGATGGGCAGAGGCCAAGGGCAGGAGATTGAACACATCCAAGTGCCAGGTGTTGCACATTGGCCACAGCAACCCCAGGCAGTGCTACAGGCTGGGGTCAGAGTGGCTGGAGAGCGGCCAGGCAGAGAGGGACCTGGGGGTGCTGGTTGATGGTAGGCCGAACATGAGCCTGCAGTGTGCCCAGGCAGCCAAGGGGGCCAATGGCATCCTGGCCTGCATCAGGAACAGTGTGGCCAGCAGGAGCAGGGAGGTCATTCTGCCCCTGTACACGGCACTGGTTAGGCCACACTTCAAGTCCTGTGTCCAGTTCTGGGCCCCTCAGTTTAGGAAGGATGTTGACTTGTTGGATCTTGTCCAGAGAAGGGCAACAAGGTTGGTGAGGGGCTTGGAACACAAGCCCTATGAGGAAAGGCTGAGGGAGCTGGGGTTGCTTAGCCTGGAGAAGAGGAGGCT
Source organism: Picus viridis (assembly GCA_033816785.1). Taxonomy (NCBI): domain Eukaryota; kingdom Metazoa; phylum Chordata; class Aves; order Piciformes; family Picidae; genus Picus; species Picus viridis. Next base: position 43,825,874 of record CM066575.1, on the reverse strand, counting down.
CAGGGGAGACCTTCTTGCTCTCTACAACTACCTGAAGGGAGGTTGTAGACAGGCAGAGGTTGGTCTCTTCTCCCAGGCAACCAGCACCAGAACAAGTGGACACAGTCTCAGGCTGCACCAGGGGAGGCTTAGGTTGGAGGTTAGGAAGAAGTTCTATACAGAGAGAGTGATTGCCCATTGGAATGGGCTGCCCGTGGAGGTGGTGGAGTCACCTTCATTGGAGGTGTTCAGGACGAGACTTGATGGGGTGCTTGGTTGCATGGTTTAGTTGATTAGGAGATGTTGGATGATAGGTTGGACACAATGATCTCAAAGGTCTCTTCCAACCTGGTCTGGTCTGGTCTATTCTATTCTATTCTATTCTATTCTATTCTATTCTATTCTATTCTATTCTATTCTATTCTATTCTATTCTATTCTATTCTATTTCTATTCTATTCTATTCTATTCTATTCTATTCTATTCTATTCTATTCTATTCTATTCTATTCTATTCTATTCTATTCTATTCTATTCCTGTAGCAGATGTCTGCTTCAGCATGATGAAATCATAAGGGCAAAGCTACAGTACTCTTAAACTGTTAATGCAGTTAAATTAAACTTCAGAACTGCCACAAGGAGTGCAAATGTCCAAACATTCTGCTAAGTCTGAGCCACAAAAATGATGAAGGGAGTGGAACATCTTCCTCATGAGGAGAGACTGAGGGAGTTGAGGGCTCTTCAGTTTGAAGAGGAGCCTGAGGGGTGACTTCAATCATGTTTATAAAGATGTAAAGTGTGAGTGCCAAAGGGGATGGGGCCAGGCTCTGCTGGGTGATGGCCAATTGCAGGACAAGGGGCAATGGGTGGGCTGCATCAGGAGAAGCATAGCCAGCAGGTCAAGGCAGGGGATTCTCCCCCTCTACTCTGCTCTCATGAGACTCCACCTGGAGTCCTGTGTCCAGTTGTGGAGCCCCTAGTGCAGGAAGGATCTGGAGGTGCTGGAATATGTCCAGGGAAGGGCCACGAGGATGGTTAGAGTGCTGGAGCTTCTTTCCTTTGAGGACAGATTGAGGGAGTTGGGGCTGTTCAGTCTGGAGAAGGGAAGGCTCTGAGGAGACCTAATCGTGGCCTTGCAGCATCTGAAGGGGGCTCCAAGAAAGCTGGGGAGGGACTTTTGAGGGTGTCAGGGAGTGATAGGACTAGGGTCAATGGAACAAAACTAGAAATGGGTAGATTCAGACTGGATGTTAGAAAGAGTTCTTCCCCGTGAGGGTGGTGAGACAATGGCACAGGGAGGTGGTGGAAGCCTCATCCCTGAAGGTTTTGAAGGCCAGGCTGGATGTGGCTGTGAGCAACCTGCTGTAGTGTGAGGTGTCCCTGCCCATGGCAGGGGGTTGGAACTGGATGATCCTTGAGGTGTCTTCCAACCCTAACAACTCTATGATTCTAAGTTGAGGCATAGGAAGTTCACAAGGGAAAACTATCAGCTGAAATCAGGGAAGGGGATACAATTTGTACCAAGTAGAGAACCTGCCTCAGCACGTCTCAACATTTGACAGCAAGAGCAGCAGTTTGGGCTGGGAGTGTTTTCTTACGCTGCGACACTTCACTCTTCAGATATTTACATTTGGGGCAATTGCATTAATTTCCTGGAAAAGCCCAAGCTCACCACTCTCCAAGCACACACAGCAGGTGCTTCTTCAACATACTTTACATTAATTGCTTTCTCTTTTGCTTCAAAAGCCAGCAACACACAATATCTTACAATTAACCTGCCTTGTCACAGTGGCTCCTAAGTGAATCTTGTTTATCCAGGATGCCAGTGACTGCTCAACTATTTGCTTTCAAAGCTGAAGGAGGAAGGCTGGGTCACATCACAGTTTCTTATTCAGATCCCATTCTGAATAAAGAAAAAATCACAGTGACTGGACAGGCAGAGCTGGAAGTTTGTAAATTAAGGTTTTCTCCCAATTAAGAGAGTGAACAAGAGCAGGTTCAATGAAAAAGATCAGATGTCTATTGATTCAGCTGCAGTCAGTCCATTTAGCTGGGGCTCCCAAGACAGCACAGATGTAATCAAACCACCTAGAATGTATTTTGCCAAGAGTATGAGCCTTACAGATACCGCCTTGAGATGATAGCTACAAAGTGATTGCTCACCTGCAACTCACATAATGCAAACAAAGTCTCTAGCTTCTGTGGATTTGGTTTCTTGTTTGGCTTGGATGCTTTTCTTTCCCTGATGATGACAAGGTGCTTCAAATGAGAATCCTGCCATGGTCACTGCCTAAGCAATATCACAGAATCACCAAGTACATCCAGATGGAGGAGACTTCAAGGGTCATTCAGTCCAACCCTTGACCCAGCACTGAACACACAGTATTGACCCACAGGACAAGTTAGGGGCTGCCCTGCTGGAAAGCAGCTCCATGGACAAAGACACTGCCAGAGTCAGGGAAGGGAAGGGAAGGGAAGGGAAGGGAAGGGAAGGGAAGGGAAGGGAAGGGAAGGGAAGGGAAGGGAAGGGAAGGGAAGGGAAGGGAAGGGAAGGGAAGGGAAGGAAGGGAAGGGAAGGGTAGAGGGGGAAGGGGAGAAGGAAAAGAAGGAAGGAAAGGAAGGAAAGGAAGGAAGGAATTGATTCTCCCCTTTTGTTATTCCATTCCCCTGAACATTACTCTCATATAAAGAGGAGAACCTTGTTCCATTACTCTCTGCAGCACATAAAGAAGCAATTAATGCGGGCTTACAAGCTAAGAAGGAAGGCAGGAAGGCAGAGGGCAGGAAATAAATGCAAGTGGACCTCTGGTAGTGTGCCAGAAGCAGAGGGAGATTGACAAACTGGAAAGTGAAAGAGTGGCACTAAGGTGGTTGGGGGTCTGGGAGGAGAGACTGAGAGATGTGGCTTTTTTTTTAGCTGGAGATGAGAAGTGAAACTAATTGCTGGTTTTCACTCCACAATAGTGAGTTGTAGAAAAGACTCTTCTCAGAGTCAAGGCCAATAGGTAAAAGCAATAGTCCTGAATTTTGAAAGTGGAAAATCCATCAGAATATGCTGAAAAAGTGTACATGATGAGAGTAATAAACACTGAATCAAGTTAGCAAAACAGACTGAAAACTCTTGTTCTCAGGATCACAGGATGTTAGGGGTTGGAAGGGACCTACAGAGACCATTGAGTCCAAACCCCCTGCCAGAGCAGGACCATACAGTCTAGCTCAGGTCACACAGCAACACATCCAGGCATGGCCTGAAAGTCTTCAGAGAAGGAGATTCCACAACCACCAGGGAGCTGGTGGAGTCACCATCACTGGAGGTGTGCAGAAAAGGCTTGGATGTAGCACTTGGAGCCATGGATGAGTTGTCAGGAGGTGTTAGGTAATAGGTTGGACTTGATGATCTCTGAGGTCTTTTCCAACCTGGTTGATTCCATGAAAATCCAAACCCCTGTCAATGACACCAGTCCCAGAGCCTCTAATTAAACCCCATTGCTCCTCATCCTATCACTGCAGGCCTTCATAATCAGTCCCTCTCCAGCCTTCCTGCAGGCCCCTGTGAGGAACTGGAAATAGGTCTCCCCAGAGCCTTTTCTTCTTCAGGCTGAACAGCTCATCACCCTATGATTCTATTGCAGATTTTGCACATATTCCTTGCATTTCAGTGTAGATTGTATTTCTGCCTATAAATACAGCTTGCATTTGCTTCCACTTGGGCTGGTCTGGCAAAGGTAATGTTGGGGGAAGCTCAACCCACCACAAAAGGAAAAAAAAATCAATAGTGGCACAAAAACCATTCCTGAGGTTCCTGTGGAAAGGAGATCCATGCCCAACCCTGTCTTAGAATAGAATGGAATAGGATAGAATAGAATAGAATAGAATAGAATAGAATAGAATAGAATAGAATAGAATAGAATAGAATAGAATAGAATTAACCAGGTTGGAAGAGACCCTTGAGATCATCAAGTCCAACCTATCACCCAACACCATCTAATCAACTAAACCATGGCACCAAGTGCCTCATCCAGGCTCTTCCTAAACACCTCCAGGGATGATGACTCCACCACCTCCCTGGGCAGCACATTCCAATGGCAAATTACTCTTGCTGGGAAGAACTTTCTCCTCACCTCCAGCCTAAACCTCCCCTGGCACAGCTTGGGACTGTGTCCTCTTGTTCTGGTGCTGGCTGCCTGGGAGAAGAGACCACCCCCACCTGGCTGCAACCACCCTTCAGGGAGTTGGAGAGAGCAATAATGTCTCCCCTGAGCCTCCTCTTCTCCAGGCTAAGCAACCCCAGCTCTCTCAGCCTCTCCTCACAGGGCTGGGCTCAAGGCCTCTCCCCAGCCTTGATGTCCTTCTCTGGACACGTTCAAGTGTCTCAATGTCCTTCTTAAACTGAGGAGCCCAGAACTGGGCACCGGACTCAAAGTGTGGCCTAACCAGTGCTGAGCACAGGGCAGAATGACTTCCCTGCTCCTGCTGGCTACACTATTCCTAATGCAGGCCAGGATGCCATTGACCTTCTTGGCCACCTGGGCACCCTGCTGGCTCATGTTCAGCTGCTGTCACCCAGCAGCCCCAGGTCCCTTGCTGCCTGGCTGCTCTCCAGCACTCAGTCCCCAGCCTGTAGCACTGCCTGGGGTTGTCGTGGCCAATGTGTGGAACGGAGCTGTTCCTGTGGAAAGGCTGCCACTGCTGATGAGCACCACCACTGTTTCCCACCTGATAACTCTCCTAATGGCAAAAATCATCTTCCTGCAACAATAAAGCACTTACTAACCACTGCAGTTAATTAGAATAAAATGTAAGTGTATTAAAGGATTTCATTTGCAGGAGCAGTGCCCCTTTGAGGAAAGAGCTGTTTCAATTATGGGATATGCAGACACCAGGAGTCCACAAAATGCTGCAAACTATTTTGCCTTTTTTTTTTTGGTCCTTTTTAAGTTGTATTTTATTTTACTCTGCAGCCTGAGCAACTTTGATTCACAATAGTTTAATTATTCTGAAGCACTTCAGGAAACAGAACAAATGGTAGTTTAAGTTCTTTGCAGGTTGATCTGGCACTGCTGGAAGCTATTGTAATTAGTAAATCTGTAAAAGTGTTGCTAAAGTTCCTTCCCTCTGCTTCCATACACTACAGTTTATTAGTGAGCCTATTATTTATGCACTCCTTGAGCCATTTAACATTTGCTTCAGTTAATGAGAATCTTCATCTTAATTAACAATACTGAAAGACCCTTTGCCTCCCTTCACCACCCAACTGAATAAGGTTTTAGAATCATACCCCAGAATGATATGATTTTGGAGTTATTAAAGCACAGACTTTCCACTGCATCACTTTGTCTTCTCCTTAAAGGTGCTTACAGAATCATAGAATCACAGAATTGTCAGGGTTGGAAGGGACCTCAAGGATCACCCAGTTCCAACCCTCTTGCCATGGGCAGGGGTACCTCACGCGACAGCAGGCTGCCCACAGCCACATCCAGCCTGGCTTTAAAAATCTCCAGGGATGAGGCTTCCACCACCTCCCTGGGCAACCTGTGCCAGGCTCTCACCACCCTCACGGGGAACAACTTCTTCCTAACATCCAATCTGAATCTACCCATTATTAGTTATTTCCATTCACCCCTGGCCGTATCACTCACCCTCGAAAGTCCCTCCCCAGCTTTCTTGTAGCCCCCGTCAGATACTGCAAGACCACAATTAGGTCTCCTCAGAGCCTTCTCTTCTCCAGACTGAACAACCCCAACTCCCCCAGTCCATCCTCATAGCAGAGCAGCTCCAGCCCTCTAAACATCTTCACGGCCCTTCTCTGGACACCTTCCAGCACCTCCAGATCCTTTCTGTAATAGAGGCTCCAGAACTGGACACAGTGCTCCAGGTGGGGTCTCACCAGAGCAGAGTAGAGGGGGCGAATCACCTCCCTGGCCCTGCTGGCTATGCTTCTCTTGCTGCAGCCCAGGCTCTGGTTGGCTTTCTGGGCTGCAAGTGCTCACTGCTGGCTCATTTTGAGCTTCTCCACCAGCACCCCCAGGGCCTTTTCTTCAGGGCTGCTCTCCAGCCAGTCCCTGTCCAGCCCTTATCAGTGTTAGGGATTGCCCCAATCCACCTGCAGGACCTTGCCCTTGGTCTTGTTGAACCTCCTGAGCGTGTCATGGGCTCAGCTCTGCAGCCTGTCCAGGTCCCTCTGGATGGATCCCTTCCCTCCAGCCTGTGTCTGCTGAACCACACAGCTTGGTGTGGTCAGCAGACTTGCTGAGGTGCACTCAATGCCACTGTCCATGTGTTCCTGAAAGGCATTTGGTGAAATTTCATTTATTGTACATCTCTTAAATATATAAATAAATAAAAAGAATCATAGAGTCATAGAAAGGTCTGGGCTGGAAGGGACCTCCAAAGGTATTCTAGTCCAACCCCCACTGCAGTCAGCAGGGACATCCTCAGCTAGGTCAGGCTGCCCAGAGCATTGTGGCCAGGTGTTTCAGTCCTCTTAAACAAAATGCTGGTTTCATTTCTCCGGTGTTTATTACTTAGACAGCACAGCCAAACTAAGGAACACTGAGAGACTAAATTGCTGCTTCCAAGTGCCATGCCACTATTTGGAGCACCTGCTTTTTCATTCCTGAGCAATCATTGCGAATGTTAATTTAAAAGAACTTTGAAGTACGAAATATGAAAAGACACTGAGTGATTCAAAGTCAAGACCACGTGAAGGTCTTGCAGGCCTGAAGATGAACTTTTGAGACCCACAGAAATTCAGAATGCACCACACTGAGGTCAGCCTTTCAGAAGAAAGAGTTTCAGACCACCTCTGTGTAGCTATCAAGAGCTGTGGCCATATTATGCGCGGTGATAAACCTTTAGCTCAGTTCAATTGAACCATGTCCTCTGAACAAGAGCCCAGCTAAGTGAAAACAAGAGTTCAGCTTGCCAGCCAGGAGCACAGGACAACCTTTAGCCCAAAATCAGATCGAGCAGAAATCTATTAAACCTGAAGTGTAATTTTTATTTAGAGAACAAAATGACTTTGGCTGCATTGTGGGGCAGAAGAGGCAAGCCTTGCAAAATGCATCAAGCTCTCTGCTTTATCTGATGGAAAAGGGGGAAAAAAGAGAAAAGAAAAAGCGAGGAAAAGCTTTCTCCGGGGAAAAAATGTTCTGATTTCTACCTACTGAATGAACATTACCAGCATTTGTTCTCCCAGCTATGAGCATAATGATCTAAGTATGCAAAAATGCTGAACTTGGGATATTTAAGTCAGAACATCAGGTTTGAATTCTTTTGCAAAGTCATAACTAAAATGGCAGTTCCCTCCTGTCTTCCTCTCTTTCATCCTATCTCCTCCCTTCCATTCTGTCTCCATTCTGTATGGTTCTGCTCTGGCAAGGGGCAGGGCGGGGTGGACTCAATGATATCTTTGGGTCCTTCCAACCCCTAACATCCTGTGACCCTCACTTCTAGTCCTATAGCATAGCATAGCATAGCATAGCATAGCATAGCATAGAATAGAGTTGAGTAGAGTAGGGTAGAGTAGATTAGGGTAGAGTAGAGTAGAGTAGAATTAAGCAGGTTGGAAAAGACTTTGAGATCATCAAGTCCAACCTATCAGTCAACACCATCTAATCGACTTAACCATGGCACCAAGCACCCCATCCACTCTCTTCCTAAACACCTCCAGGGATGGTGACTCTAGCACCTCCCTGGGCAGCACATCCCAATGACCAGTCTCTCTTGCTGGGAAGAACTTCCTCCTAACATCCAGCCTAAACCTCCCCTGGCACAGCTTGAGACTGTGTCCTCTTGTTCTGGTGCTGCTTGCCTGGGAGAAGAGACCAACCCCCACCTGGCTACAACCTCCCTTCAGGGAGTTGGAGAGAGCAATAAAGTCTCCCCCTGAGCCTCCTAAACAACCCCAGCTCCCTCAGCCTCTCCTCACTGGGCTGTGCTCCAGACCCCTCCCCAGCCTTGTTGCCCTTCTCTGGACATGTTCAAGTGTCTCAATGTCCTCCTTAAATTGAGGAGCCCAGAACTGGACACAGGACTCAAGGTGTGGCCTAACCAGTGCTGAGCACAGGGCAGAATGACTTCCCTGCTCCTGCTGGCCACTCTATTCCTGATGCAGTCCAGGATGCCATTGGCCTTCTTGGCCACCTGTGCACACTGCTGGCTCATGTTCAGCTTACTGTCAACCAGTACCCCCAGGTTCCTCTCTGCCTGGCTGCTTTCCAGCCACTCTGTCCCGTGTCCCTGCTGACTGCAGGGGTTTGGACTGGATGATCGTTAGAGGTCCCTTCCATCCTGGGAGGTTCTATGATTCTACGACTGGCTATAGAAGCCTGTCTTGAGCTGACTTGTGAGAGGGAAGAGGAGTGAGGCAAAGGCTAAGTTCAGCGTCTCCTGTTGGTGTGTTAGACCTAGCAGATCTGCTGTGTGACTCTGTCTGTGTTGTGACCTTTTGTTGAGTTAAGAGATTCCAAAGAAGTCTGTTTTGCCTGACAGCTGCCACACCACAGTGTTACACCAAGCAATGCCACTACTGCACTTCTTCAGGCTTTGGTGTGGGAGGAACATTCCCTTTGCTAAGGCAATTACTGCATGCAGCAGAAAACCTGCACAGCAGGTGATGAGAAATGTAAGCATTTGCATTTGCTCTTCATAAGATGCATGGCTCTTCCAAAGAGGAAATGATGGATACATGCAGGAGATGGAAAACAGGAATCTGCCAAATAATTCCTCCTGCTAAATAATTCCCTCTTTAATTTGGCTGCAATTCTGGAGATTAAGGAGTTTGCAATCAGTGATGTGAAGATATTAAAGTACAGCCCAAAGCTGTCTGTGTACTTTTTAACAGCATATTATTAGGTAGTCTTAGCAGAGAATGATATCAAGGGGCCCTGCTCTTTATTTTATACAATAATACTAGCAAGGGATTATGTTGGATTTATCTGTGTGATATAATATGATGCCACAGAACAAAGGAAACTGAACCTCTGTCCTATATTCTGCGATGAAATCTGTCCACAGAGTCTTTTATAGTCACAGGATATTCTTGGTTATTTGATGTATGAGCTGGGGGGGATGGGGGGTGGGGAGGAGAAAGAGGATGAAAAAGCCACATAGAATTATAGAAATCATTGTAAATTGTGCAAGTTGTGTGGGAGGTTTTTTGCTTGGAATAATTTTGTGGAGATAAAAGCAGAGTTATTCCATACCATGGAAGCTAATTTGATGATATATGTTCATAGAATAGCTTGGGTTGGAAGGGACCTTAAAGATCCTCTTGTTCCAAACACCTTGCCACGGGCAGGGACGCCCTCCATTAGACCAAGCTGCTCAAGGCCTCATCCAGCCTGGCCTTGAACACCTCCAGAGAGGGGGCATCCACGACCTGTTCCAGTCTCACAACCCTCACTGTGAAGAATCTCTTATTAATGTCCAGTCTCAATCTACCCTCTTCCCTTCCCCTCCTATCACTGCATATGATCACAGAATCACAGAAGCATTCAGGTTGGAAAAGGCCCTCAGGATCACCGAGTCCAACCCAGAACCCTCCTCCACCTTGTAGGTTCACCCCTAAACCACAGCCCCAAACACCACATCCAAACCACCTTGAAACACATCCAGGGTTGGTGACTCAACCACCTCCCCGGGCAGCACATTCCAAGCCCTGACCACTCTGGCTGGGAACTCTCCAGTCTAAACGTACCCAGTCATAGCTTGAGGCCATTCCCTCTTGTTCTATCACTGATGATGATAACTGTAGCAAAACTGGAATGTTTTTGTGGTTAAGACCCCTCATTGTGACCTTCTAGTATCTTAAGGGAGCTACAAGAAAGCTGGGGAGGGACTTTTTAGGGTGTCAGGGAGTGATAGGACTGGGGGGAATGGAGCAAAACTAGAAGTGGGTAGATTGAGATTGGATGTTAGGAAGAAGTTATTCCCCATGAGGGTGGTGAGAGTCTGGCACAGGTTGCCCAGGGAGGTGGTGGAAGCCTCCTGCCTGGAGGTGTTTGCAGCCAGGCTGGATGTGGCTGTGAGCAACCTGCTGTAGTGTGAGGCGTCCCTGCCCATGGCAAGTGGGTTGGGACTGGCTGATCCTTGAGGTCCCTTCCAACCCTAACAATTCTATGATGCTATGATTCTGTGTCTTAGCTGCATTAAATTTTATCTTCCTTGAGGCATATGCAGAAAGGCTGGAGAGAGAAAGAGAAAAGGATTGATTCCTTATCATAACCCTATTACTCATTCCCTATCTTCTAATGGTGGCTTCCTGCATCAGAACATCAAGGGGTTTCAGCCTGTAACACCGAACTCTTACTTTGGTGTGTTGGGTTTTTTTTTCTCCTATCACTGACTTTGGCAGAGCTTTTGTTAGTTGATCATCATCTTCTCCTCCCCAAGTCTTATGCCCATGCTTTAAAATATCTGTCTGGAAGTGAGACAGTTGTGTTAGCAGTGCTGTTCCTGACTGAAAATCCGTGTAGGCAAAGTGCTTGAGTAATGGAGCTATCCAGCCCACAAGATATGTCAGATTTGTCTATTTCTCCTGACCTGCTTAGAATCTGTGCAGAAGAGTTTAAGGCAGCCCACACCCACTCAGGTGGATGTGTTCCTATGGAAATGGGAGGGTTATTGGGTTAACTCTTACTTTGTCTAGGCTGGCAAGGTCTGCTGTAAAACCTAATGAGGAGTTTGTGAACCCTGTTGTGCCTCAGGATTATTGTGGTGGACTCCTCTCAAAAAGCAATGCAGTTGGGGATGTCATAACTGCAAAGCAAGCATGAGAAGCTGGTGATAGCTGTGAGTGAGAGGGCTATTGAGTTAACTCTTACTTTATCTAGGCTTGCAAGGTCTGCTGTGAAATCTAATGAGGATTTTGTGAACACTGTTGGGCCTCAGGATTATTGTTGTGGACTCCTCTCCAAAACCAGTGCACTTGGGGATGTCATAACTGCAAAGCAAGCTGGTGATAGCTGTGAGTGAGAGGGCTGTTTAGCTAACTCTTGCTTTATCTAGGCTTGCAAGGTCTGCTGTGAGACCTAATGAGGATTTTTTTGAATACTGTTTGGCCTCAGTATTATTGTTGTAGATTCAAAAACCAATACAGTTAAGGATGTCATAACTGCAAAGCAAGCAAGAGAAGCTGATGATGCCTATGCATGAGAGGGCTGTTGGATTAACTCTATCTAGGCTTGCAAGTCTGCTTTGCAGCCTAATGCTGGTTTTGTGAACAGTGATGTGCCTCAGGATTACTACTGTGGACTCCTCTCAAAAAGCAATACAGTTGGGGATGTCATAACTGCAAAGCAAGCAAGAGAAGCTGGTGATAGCTGTGCATGAGAGGGCTGTTTGGTTGACTCTTACTTTGCCTAGGCTTGCAAGGTCTGCTTTGAAACCTAATGAGGATTTTGTGAACACTGTTGTGCCTCAGGATTACTATTGTGGACTCCTTTCCAAAAGCAGTGCAGTTGGGGATGTCATAACTGCAAAGCAAGCAAGAGAAGCCGGTGATAGCTGTGCATGCCAAAAAAACCCCTCTCACAGATGCACACGCACACACAAAAGCCATATTCACAGTTCTTCATGTTGGCAGTTCGTAGTGTTTTATTAAGAAAAGGCCCCAAAACTCCACAAGATCAGTGAGCTTGTTTTCCTTCCTTGTGTGACAAGAAATAGTCAGATTAAAGTGGTTCATTTTATTTTTACTGGTCTTGCACTTGAAGCTTTTTGGTCCTCCAGTCGTTTTGTTTCTTTGAACATTGTTACATACACCCATAGATGGAAATGTTCACAGAGGCAAAGCTTGGGTTAGGTTTATGTAACAGTGTTCCATGTGGGGGAGGGTAGAGCCCTTTCCCAAGATCATGGCTCTTTTAAAGAAGAAGACACAAGCTAGGGAACACAGGGAATTTGGGAACTCAGTTGTGACTGGTTCCAGGATGGAGAAGAAGTGATGTGGAGCAAAGCTGGAACAGAAACACAGGTTGGATGGAGAAGTTGCAAAAGAAAAGAAAAAAAAAGAGGGAGAGGGAGAGGGAGAGGGAGAGGGAGAGGGAGAGGGAGAGGGAGAGGGAGAGGGAGAGGGAGAGGGAGAGGGAGAGGGAGAGGGAGAGGGAGAGGGAGAGGGAGAGGGAGAGGTTTGGAGAGGAAAGATAAAAGAGGAGAAAATTAAATAAACAATAAATCGAAGAGAAGAGAAGAGAAGAGAAGAGAAGAGAAGAGAAGAGAAGAGAAGAGAAGAGAAGAAAGAGAAGAGAAGAGAAGAGAAGAGAAGAGAAAGAGAAGAGAAGAGAAGAGAAGAGAAGAGAGGAGAAGAGAAGAGAAGGAGAGACCAGTGCGAAATGCAGTGCAAACTTTTTGATGCTTAGATTCATAGAATCACAGAATCAGCCAGGTTGGAAAAGATCTCAGAGATCAGCAAGTCCAACCTATTACCTAACACCTAACATCTCAAGACAACTAAACAATGTCTCCAAGTGCCACGTCCCATCCTTTTTGAACACCTCCAGGGATGGGGACTCCACTGCCTCCCTGGGCAGCACATCCCAATGACCAATCTCTCTTGCTGGGAAGAACTTTCTCCTCACCTCCAGCCTAAACCTCCCCTGGTGCAGCTTGAGACTGTGTCCTCTTGTTCTGGTGCTGGTTGCCTGGGAGAAGAGACCAATCCCCCACCTGGCTACAACCTCCTTTCAGGTAGTTGTAGAGAGCAAGAAGGTCTCCCCTGAGCCTCCTCTTTTCCAGGCTAAACACCCCCAGCTCCCTCAGCCTCTCCTCACAGGGCTGTGCTCCAGACCCCTCCCCAGCCTCTTTGCCCTTCTCTGGACATGTTCAAGAGTCTCAATGTCCTTCTTAAACTGAGGGGCCCAGAAGTGGACACAATACTCAAGGTGTGGCCTAAGCAGTGCTGAGTAGAGGGCTCTGAAACAAAAGATAAGATTTAAGATCTTGAAAGAGCAAATTAATTGTCCTTGATGATGACAATCTGCGAGAAGCATTTGTCAAGCGCGATGGCACTTTGCTTGCAGAGTTTTTTACATCTGGTCTCAGTTCTGCTAAAAAATGATTCTAAATTTAATAATCACGTTGTAGCCAATGAAATATGGATTGTCTTCAATAATTGAAGTGGACTGCAATGACACAAGTTTCATAAGCTGAACACATAGCACCAGTGGATAAGGTAAGAGAATAGAATTCTAGAGTCAATGGGGGTTTTAGATCAGAAAATTAACAGGGGCTCTTTCCTATTCATGTGGTGTAGCTTTTCATTTAGGCTCTGGTACAACTCTATTCTTCTCAGAGACGAGTCATTAATCAAGATATAGTGTATCTCTAAAATTAATCATTTTCATTTCTATATTTATCATCTGAAGTAAGAACTTATTTTCTCAAATGTATTTCAACAGCAAGTAGATGACTGAACTTTAGTGTGGAAAACACAGAGAGGAATCTTCCCCCCCAGTCCTATTTTATCTAAGCCTTTGTTTTCAGTGTGATTTATTGAATCAAATGTTTTATGTAACACAATTGCTTTTTTGCTTTTCAATATGCTGAAAGAGGAAGCAGATCAATGCAATCAGGATTCGTGTCTTAGCAAAAGAATACAGAGAAAGGGTGAGATGAGACTCAGATAGCACACATTGGATGGATGCACAGAAGAAAAAAGTGTCTCTCATTTCTACCACCACCAGGAGTTTCTTTCTCAAATAAATTATCATCAAATGCCCTTTGCATGTTTTGAATCATGTAGGTCTACCTCATACCGATAGCAACAACAGTGAAGAATCATAGAAGCAATCAGGCTGCAAAACACCTCAGAGTCCTTATTTTTTCTCCTTCAAGAAGAAGGAGTAGAAAGAAGGGAAAAAAATGCTAAAATAATAATAACATTCATAACAACAACAAAAATGAAGAGAGAAGAGAAAGGAACAAGAAGAGACAAGAATAGAGGAAGGAAAAGAGTAAGAAAAAGAGGCAGGAAAAGAACCAACAAGAAACAAGAGAAGGAGAAACAAGAAAAAAAAGAAACAGGAAAAGAAGAAACAAGAAGACACAAGAAGAATCAAGAATCAAAGGAGATGAAATGGAGAAGGAGAAGGAGAAGGAGAAGGAGAAGGAGAAGGAGAAGGAGAAGGAGAAGGAGAAGGAGAAGGAGAAGGAGAAGGAGAAGGAGAAGGAGAAGGAGAAGGAGAAGGAGAGAAGGAGGAGAAGGAGAAGGAGGAGGAGGAGGAGGAGGAGGAGGAGGAGGAGGAGGAGGGAGGAGGAGGAGGAGGAGGAGAAGGAGAAGGAGAAGGAGAAGGAGAAGGAGAAGGAGAAGGAGAAGGAGAAGGAGGAGAAGGAGAAGGAGAAGGAGAAGGAGAAGGAGAAGGAGAAGGAGAAGGAGAAGGAGAAGGAGAAGGAGAAGGAGAAGGAGAAGGAGAAGGAGAAGGAGGAGAAGGAGAATTGAAGGAGAGGAGAAAGAGAAAGAGAAAGAGAAAGAGAAAGAAAAGAGAGAAAGAGAAAGAGAAAGAGAAAGAGAAAGAGAAAGAGAAAGAGAAAGAGAAAGAAAAAGAGAAAGAGAAAGAGAAAGAGAAAGAGAAAGAGAAAGAGAAAGAGAAAGAGAAAGAGAGAAAGAGAGAAAGAGAAGAAAAGAAGAAAAAAGCTGAACTACCACAGAATTAGAAATTTCAGCAAGTCTAAATATTGAGTGCATTTTCTAACTAGTAATGAGCTTCTATAGGGTGACATTTATTGCCTTATGCCACAACATATGCTGTATGTAAAGGGAGTTACTTTCTATCATCTCTCACACTTCAAGTGAAGAAAATCTCTGTTGAATTAACAGATCCCAGAGCTGCCACAACCCCCCTGTCTATGTGGGAATGTGTTGGCTGCTCAAATTAATGAGTAGAATGTTAAAGCCGTTGTATAACTTTTAAGATAACAAACTCAGAAATACACACAGGGAGAGGAATTGTTCCTTTTGCAAGCAGGTCTGCATCTGACATCTTTGGAAGATGCATTACTCATCCATCACAGAGTACTCAAGCCCTGATGATATATTAGTGTAATACCTTATCAGAACAACATCATTCCTGTGATGCATTGCTAGCTAGCAGAAGGCTGGCTGTTAAGAGTTGGTTACAAAGGCTCAGTGCATTTTAGATGATGATGATGAGAAAAAAAAAAGGTATTTAAAAAAATAAGCCCTTTCTTTAAGGAGTTGAATGCTACAGGGAATCTGTGAAAAGGGGACGGAGCCTGCAGTACAGGAAGGATGCAGACCTGCTGGAGTGGGTCCAGAGGAGGACCAAGAAAATGCTCAGGGGTTGGAGCAGCTCTGCTATGAGGACAGGCTGAGGGAACTGGGGCTGTTCAGACTGGAGAAGAGGAGACTCAAGGGACACCTAGTAACACTTCAGTACCTGATAGGGGCCTACAAGAAGGATGGAGAGAGACTGTTTACCAAGGACTGCAGTGATAGGATGAGGAGCAATAGCTTCAAACTAGAGAAGAGCAGATTTGGACTGGATGTGAGGAACAAATTCTTTGCCATAAAGGTGGTGGAACACTGGAACAGGTTGCCCAGGGAGGTAGCTGAGGCCCCCATCCTTAGAGATACAATACAATACAATACAATACAATACAATACAACAGGTTGAAAGAAACCTTCAAGATCATCGCGTCCAACCCATCAACCAATCCAACCCACCTAAACAATTAAACCATGGCACCAAGCACCCCATCGAGTCTCCTCCTGAACACCTCCAATGAAGGTGACTCCACCACCTCCACAGGGTGAGGCTCGACAGGGCTTGGGGTAATGTGATTTAATTCAGGATGTCCCTCCTTACTGCAGAGGGGGTTGGATTTGATTACCTTTGCAGGTCCCTTCCAACCCAGACTGTTCTATGATTCTATGATTCAATGATTCTATGATTCAGTGATTGATTCTCAACATCTGATGTGTACTAATGCACTTTCTGAGGTTAAGGAAAAGGAAAAGGAAAAGGGAAAGGGAAAAGGGAAAGGGAAAGGGAAAGGGAAAGGGAAAGGGAAAGGGAAAGGGAAAGGGAAAGGGAAAGGGAAAGGGAAAGGGAAAGGGAAAGGAAGAAAAAGAAAAAAGAAGAAAGAAAAAAAGAAGAAAGAAAAAAGAAGAAAGAAAGAAAACAAAAGAGAAAGAAAAAGAGAAGGAGAAAGAAAGAGAAAGAGAAAGAGAAAGAGAAAGAGAAAGAGAAAGAGAAAGAGAAAGAGAAAGAGAAAGAGAAAGAGAAAGAGAAAGAGAAAGAGAAAGAGAGAGAGAAAGAGAAAGAGAAAGAGAAAGAGAAAGAGAAAGAGAAAGAGAAAGAGAAAGAGAAAGAGAAAGAGAAAGGGAAAGGGAAAGGGAAAGGGAAAGGGAAAGGGAAAGGGAAAGAGAAAGAGAAAGAGAAAGAGAAAAGAGAAAATAGGAAAATGAAAACAAAAAATGAAAAGAAAAAGGGAAAGAGAAAAAGAAGGAAAAAGAAAAGGAAAAGAGAAAATAGGAAAATGAAAACAAAAAATGAAAAGAAAAAGGGAAAGTGAAAAAAGGAAAGAGAAAAATGAAAAGAAAAAGGAAAAGAGAAAAAGGAAAAAAGAGAAAAAGAAAAAAGAAAAATAAAAAGAAAAAGAAAAAGAAAAAGAAAAAGAAAAGAAAAAGAAAAAGAAAAAGAAAAAGAAAAAGAAAAAGAAAAAGAAAAAGAAAAAAAAAAAGAAAAAGAAAAAGAAAAAGAAAAAGAAAAAGAAAAAAAAGAAAAAAAAAAAAAAAGAGGAAAAAACCCACTAAAAAGGGGTTAAAAAACCCAGCACCAAAACAAATCAACACTGAATAGGGTGAAATGGAGAAAAACTCACCGAGGTAAATTAAGGACAAAATTAAAACCCACAGAATCAGAACTGGACATAAACTACATTCCTGTGACCAAAGACACAATTAAGGCTGATTAGGTTCTTCCTAAGACTGTCCTTTACTTTTCAGTCGAAGTTTTGAGAGTTCTTCCCTTCTTGTTTTAATGGCCAAAGTGCCAAAGATTAATAAAATCAACTAAATAAACCCAGTGAAGTCTTTCTTAATAAGGTTTGTAAGCTGTCTTCTAATCTGCTGTGTATATGTTCTACTGTAAAGTGATGGGAAGATTTCCCTTTAAAGAGAAGGACTTTGAGGCATAGAGCTGGAGGAACCATGCTTTTCATTTTAATTCCTCTGCAAACTTGACTTTTGACAGCTCCTGTGTTATTTCTGAACTCTAAAACACAAATTTAATTGCTTTTCCCCCTTTCTAACCTGTCTCTTTTCTCACTGTCTGCTTGATCCTACTATCTTTGGAGAGAGTCATCTGAAATTGCCTATGGGTATCTTCCTCGTGTAATGAAAGCAAGCCCCACATTGAACCAAACCAAACTAGATCAAACCAAAATTAGACTGAAGTAAGCATAACAACACTGAGCTAAATTCTGCCAAACTCTGCTGAACTAAAGAGAAATACAACATGTATGCTTGTCAGCATCAGGGATATTGTCAGAATTAACCAGGTTGGAAAAGACCTTCAAGATTATCCCGTCCAACCTATCACCCAACACCACCTAATCAACTCAACCACGGCACCAAGTGCCCCAGACAGTCTCTTCTTAAACACTTCCAGTGATGGTGACTCCACCACCTCCCTGGGCAGCACATTTCAATGGCCAATCTCTCTTGCTGGGAAGAATTTCTTCCTAACATCCAGCCTAAACTTCCCCTGGCACAGCTTGAGACTCTGTCCTCTTGTTCTGTCACAGGTTATCCTGGGGGAAGAGGCCAACTCCCACATGGCTACAATCACCCTTCTGGTAGTTGTAGAGAGCAATAAGGTCACCCCTGAGCCTCCTCTTCTCCAGGCTAAGCAACCCCAGATCCCTCAGCAGCTCTTCAAAGGGCTTGTGCTGCAAACCCCTCACCAGCCTTGTTGCCCTTGGATGAGACTCCATCTGAAATACACCTCCCAACGGAAAATGTGCACAGAACATGGTGCTGTTTTGTCAGGATTATTAGTTGGTTGCTAACAGGAGTAGTAAAGAGATATCAAGCAAAAGACAAAGATGGTTCACTTATTCTTCAATGCTTATATTTTTTATGGATTTGTTATTTCCTCCCTCTCTGCCCTGGTGAAGCTGTGTCTGGAATATTGTGTCCAGTTCTGGGCCCCTCAGTTCAAGAAGGACGTCAGGGAATTGCTTGAGAGAGTCCAGCACAGAGCCACAGAAATGCTTAAGGGAGTGGAACATCTTCCTTACGAGGAGAGACTGAGGGAGCTGAGGGCTCTTTAGCTTGGAGAAGTGGAGCCTGAGAGGTGACCTCTTTCCTGTTGATAAAGATGTGCAGGGTTAGTGCCCAGAGGCTGGAACCAGTCTCTGCTGGGTGATACCCAGTGACAGCACAAGGGGCAATGGTAGAAGCTGAGGCATAGGAAGTATCATGGAAACAGGAGGAAGAATGATTTCCCTGTGAAGGTGGCAGATCACTGGAACAGGCTGCCCAGGGGAGTTGTGGAGTCTCCCTCTCTGGACATACTCAATACCTGGCTGAATGTGTTCCTGTGTGATCTGCCCTAGGTGACCCTGCTCTGGCTGGGGGTTGGACTGGATGATCTCTGGAGGTCTCTTCCAACCCCTAACATTCTGTCAGTCTGTGATTCTGTGATTCAGTAGCTCAAGCAGATTATCAGATGCTTAAGAGTGTAACATCCGTGACTGATCTTCCATCTTTGTTATCTCTGAGGGAATCTGTGAAAAGCTGATGGCTATTTTAAAATTTGATGCACGGCAGTGAACAACCTGAAGTTCAGGAGGATGAATTCTAGTAGTAGCAAGCTTCACTATAACGCTTGGAGCACTGCAACGTGACCTTTGACTGCTGCTTGCAGGAAGTCAACTTGTGGTAGGAAGCAAGGAGTGTTAGTTTTGGGAAGCTGACCTGAAATTAGCATTTGATTGTTGTGTTGAGGGGCAAGAGCAAACAAAAAGAGGTTAAAGTGCAAGGGATACAGATGTACAGCTAGGGATTTGTAGTGCATGTAGAGAAGCAGCTTTTCCAGCACCAACTTCCCCATAGGTGCGCGTGGCGATGTATGTAGAAGAGTAAAACGGATGGAAATATATGCAGGGGAAGAGAGAGTGCCTTTTGGAGCTGGCTCTGCACTCTCTGTCAATGTCACTTTTGTGACAACCTTTGAGAGCGCACAGGGATTTCTTTAGTCACTTAGAGGTCAAGATAAACTGCTCCTCTCTTTCAGAAAGTACCTTCTGATTGATTGCACTTCAGTGAAAACCGAGCAGTAGAAAGGCTGTGGCTTATATTCCGTTCCTTAGGGGGCCAGAGGCTCCCTAAGAACTTGATAGACTAAGTGCAGTGGTATTAAAATCAACTGAGGTATTCCTGAGAAAAAGAAAGCCTGGTGTCTCAGCACCTGTCTTAATTTCTTACTGATTGTCTAACAACCCTGTCAGCCATTTGTTAGATAAAAATTGTCTAATAGCTGTGTAATAAGAACCTAGGGTATCAGGAGAAGACTAGCTCTCAGTTTTAACAGCATTCTCTATCAGGATCTTTGGGAAAGAAATGACAGGATAGGATAGGATAGGATAGGATAGGATAGGATAGGATAGGATAGGATAGGATAGGATAGAATAGAATAGAATAGAATAGAATAGAATAGAATAGAATAGAATAGAATAGAATAGAATAGAATAGAATAGAATTAAGCAGGTTGGAAAAGACCTTCAAGATCATCAAGTCCAACCTATCACCCAACACCATCTAATCAACTCAACCATGGCACCAAGCGCCTCATTCAGTCTCTTCTTAAACACCTCCAGGGATGGTGACTCCACCACCTCCCTGGGCAGCACATTCCAAAGGCCAATCTCTCTTGCTGGGAAGTACTTCTTCCTAATACCCAGTCTGAACTTCCCCTGGTGCAGCTTGAGACTGTGTCCTCTTGTTCTGGTGCTGGTTGCCTGGGAGAAGAGACCAACCCCCACCTGGCTACAACCTCCCTTCAGGGAGTTATAGACAGCAATAAAGTCTCCCCTGAGCCTCCTCTTCTCCAGGCTGAGCAACCCCAGCTCCCTCAGCCTCTCCTCACAGGGCTGTGCTCCAGACCCCTCCCCAGCTTTCTTGCCCTTCTCTGGACACATTCCAGCAATTCAAACTCTTTCCTAAACTGAAGGGCCCAGAACTGGACACAGGACTCAAGGTGTGGCCTAACCAGTGCTGAGCACAGGGCAGAATGACCTCCCTGCTCCTGCTGGCCACACTGTTCCTGATGCAGGCCAGGATGCCCTTGGCCTTCTTGGCCACCTGGGCACACTGCTGGCTCACGTTTAGGCGGCTGTCAATCAGCACCCCCAGGTCCCTCTCTGTTTGGCAGCTATCTATAGCTATATCTATAGATAAAAATAAAGTACACATATATGGCATATTTTGTACATATTCATTCCATTTCATATATCTAGAGTTTGCAAATGCAGCTTCATTTGCTTCCATCCCCAAACTGAGCTGGTCTTAGCAATCTTCACAGTATCACAGTATCACCAAGGTTGGAAGAGACCTCAAAGATCATTGAGTCCAACCTGTCACCACAGACCCCATGACTAGACCATAGCACCAAGTCCTGTCCTCCCTCTTGAGGAGGGAGGACATTGCTGCCCAGAGAGAACTCTCCTGCCCACTGCAGGCTTGAACTCACGACCTTCCCAGTAAGAGTCTTACGTGCTACCAACTTAGCCACATGGTCCCACACCATGAGGACTTGTTTTGGGGAGCTAGCTCTCAAAATTAGCTGGGGGAGGTAATTTCAGCCCACCACACGTTTGTACATCATATCAGCAAGCACTGCCTTTTGGCTACTTAAGAGTGAGGTCAGGTAAGAAGAAAAGAAGGAAACTCCTTCAACAAGGAAATTATTTGTATTACATTTATGCTACAAAGCTGGGGAGGGGTTTGGAGCACAGCCCTGTGAGGAGAGCCTGAGGGAGCTGGGGTTGCTTAGCCTGGAGAAGAGGAGGCTCAGGGGAGACCTTAGTGCTGTCTACAGCTACCTGAAGGGAGATTGTAGCCAGGTGGGGTTTGGTCTCTTCTCCCAGGCAATCACCAATAGAATAAGAAGACACAGTCTCAAGCTGTGCCAGGGGAGGTTTAGGCTGGATGTTAGGAAGAAATTCTTCCCAGAAGAGCACTGGAAGTGTTTAAGATAAGACTGGCTGAGGCACTTAAAGCCATGGTTTAGTTGATTAGATGGTGTTGGATGATAGGTTGGACTTGATAATCTCAAAGGTCTTTTCCAACCTGATTAATTCTGTGCTCTGTAAAACAGTTTGTGTGACTGCTAGATAGAGGTGAAGACTTTAGAAACTCAGTGTTAATTCTTGCTGAGTAAAAGAACTAAGTGTTTGGTACAATCATCTGCAAGTAATGAATGTTTTCCCAGCTTAAGCACATCTCCAAAAAGCTGTTGAAAGGGTTTTGATTATGCAGCCTGCCATTTAATAGAAATTGCTTTACAGCACCAGGTGGTGTACAGAAGCACAGGGATGTCTAGAAAGCTGTGTGGGGCTATGGGGAATACAAAGCTGAGAGAAGTTATGCTCACATTTAAGAGGTGCCAAAGTAGCCTTTTGGGTAAAGGAAGGAGTGAATTGATCTCTCCTGATATTTTAGGCAGCATATTATTGTGGCCTTCCAGTATCTGAAGAGGGCTACATGAAAGCTGGGGAGGGACTGCTTAGGGTGTCAGGTAGTGATAGGACCAGGGGGAATGGGTCAAAACTAGAAATGGGTAGATTCAGAGTAGATGTTAGGAAGAAGTTTTTCCCCATGAGGTTGGTGAGATACTGGAATAGGTTGCCAAGGGAAGTGGTGGAAGTCCGGGAGGCAGGGACTCTGGAAGTCATCTAGTCTAACCCCTTGCTTGAACTTGGTCCTGTTAGAGCTATTACTGTTCAGGGCTGTATCCAGCTGAGTTTTGAGCCTGCCCAAGGATGAAGATCCCACAGATTTTCTTCCAGTGTTTAATTACCCTCATAGAGAAAAAGTTCTCTTTCTTATGTATTAGTGGAATGTCTTATTGAACAGGTTGCCCAGGGAAGTTGTAGAAGCCTCATGTCTGGAGATTTTGAAGGCCAGGCTGGATGTGGCTGCGAGCAGTGTGCTGTAATGTGAGGTGTCCCTGCCCATGGCAGGGGGGTTGGGACTGGCTGAGCCTTGAGGTCCCTTCCAGCCCTAAGAATTCTATGATTCTATATTAGTCCTGGAGTTTTCATTACATATCTTTGCGTTGCTAGCATGAAAAAACCCTTATATGTCTATTCAGTGATATAATTTGCCATCTCATCTTCCATTCTCTAAAGAGTCTCACTCCTACAAACAGAAGTTGGACATAAGAGAACTTCCCCAACTCCTGTTTAGCCTTTCAGTATAATTTGTCTAAGAAAAGGGAGACTGGTTTGCTTGGAACCACGGTGTAGTTGTCAGGAGGTGTTAGGTATTAGGTAACAGGTTGGACTTGATGATCTCTGAGGTCTTTTCCAGCCTGGTTGATTCTGTGATTCTATGAAGTGAGGAAGTGAAAAAAGCCCCCTTAGAGGCCGTATCGCCGAGTGTCTCTTCACATCTCTCATAAAACCCCTCCAAAAAAACCTCATGAAAAGCAAACAACTAAAACTTACATTTAAATTTAACCAAAGCCCAAAATGACAGGATGCCTGGATTCCTTTTGTTTCATCTTGACACCCAACATTTTCATTTAACATGTGAAACGTTCCATGCACTTCTACCTGTGGCCAGGCTGAAGAGAAGAAGAAAAGCTTCCTGGAAGATCAGCTGGCAGAGTGGCGAACTTCCTAAGCCACATGAAACCATGCAACTTTGCTTCATCTGCAAATGCAGCCTCTCTTACTGGATTCATTTGCAATCATCTCTCTCTTGTTTAACATTCCTTCAGCATCACTCTTTGTTAGCCTGATTTTAAACTTCAGCTCCCAAGCTTTTCAAGCATTTAAGCGTGCTGCTTAAGATAGTCAATGGGAATGGTAGCAGGTGGACACGTCGCTGCACATACCCACAGAGCATCTGAAGGAAGCAAATGTCACAACTCTTCTCAGGAGTGACAGAGCTGCCCGTATCTATTATCATCAATGACAGTTCTGCCAAGATCAGCATTAACCTCCCTTTGTATTCCATTACTGATTACCACTCTGGGGAAGTTCTAATTGGACAGTTGTGAGAAACATGGTCTGGTTCCTTTCTGCCAATACAAGAATGAAAATGCTACTCCAAACTTTTCACAGAATCACAGAATGTTAGGGGCTGGAAGGGACCTCGAGAGATCATCCAGTCCAACCCCCTGCCAGGGCAGGATCACCATGGCACCAAGCGCCCCTTCCAGTCTCTTCCTAAACACCTCCAGGGATGGTGACTCCACCACCTCCCTGGGCAGCACATCCCAATGGCCAATCTCTCTCTGTATGAAGCACTTCTTCCTAACATCCAGCCTAAACCTCCCCTGATGCAGCTTGAGACTGTGTCCTCTTGTTCTGGTTGCCTGGGAGAAGAGACCAACCCCCACCTGGCTACAACCTCCCTTCAGGGAGTTGGAGAGAGCAAGAAGGTCTCCCCTGAGCCTCCTCTTCTGCAGGCTAAGCAACCCCAGCTCCCTCAGCCTCTCCTCACAGGGCTGTGCTCCAGACCCCTCCCCAGCCTTGTTGCCCTTCTCTGGACACCTTCAAGTGTCTCAACATCCTTCTTAAATTGTGGAGCCCAGAACTGGAAACAGTCCTCAAGGTGTGGCCTAACCAGTGCTGAGCACAGGGCAGAATGACTTCCACCCAACCCCACCTGACTACAACCTCCTTCCAGGTAGTTGTAGACAGCAATAAGGTCTCTGCTGAGCCTCCTCTTCTCGAGACTAAATGCAGGGTGGAACAGAATGGCTCTTTTTTCAACAGGTACTGACTACAGAAGAGTACTGGGTAGATAGATACTTATCAGAGCTCAAATAAAAATGCCCAGGTGGTCCTCAAAGATATCCATTGGCTTTGAATCCCTCCTCCAATGGTGTTTGAAGAAGCAGATGCTGAAATACGTCCTCTACAGTTCAGAAATGACTCTTCATTCCTTGTGTTGACTTACAAAGCCAATTCTAGAATGAAACAACTCTGCTCACAAGGAATGTTCTGTGCAAAATGAAGTCTAAAAGGTTTATTATAAATCCTCATTAAGCACAGTACCACAGTATCCAACAGAATTGCTAGGGTTGGAAGGGACCTCATGGATCAGCTAGTTCCAACCCCGCTGCCATGGGCAGGGACACCTCACACTAGAGCCACATCCAGCCTGGCCTTCAAAACCTCCAGACATGAGGCTTCCACCACCTCCCTGGGCAACCTGTGCCAGGCTCTCACCACCCTCATGGGCAACAACTTCTTCCTAACATCCAATCTGAATCTACTCATTTCTAGTTTTGTTCCATTCCCCCTGCTCCTATCCCTCCCTGACACCCCCAAAAGTCCCTCCCCAGCTTTCTTGTAGCCCCCTTCAGATACTGGAATGCCACGACTAGGTCTCCTCAGAGCCTTCTCCAGAATGAGGAGCCCCAAATCAGAAGAGAAAGAATGAAAAATAAAGAAGAATATTCTGAAAACAAGCAAACAAACAAACAAAGGGCACTTGACCAACAGAAACCTAGAAGGAGGACATCCTTGGTGGTGCCTGCACTCACGTTGCCACTTGCTTGTCAGAGTAGCACATATTTAATTGCACTGCCTTTTTCCCCTGGCAGATGTACAGATGTAACTGCAGTCTGTCATCTAAGAATCTGCTTCTGATGCTTGTTTCATGTTCAGCTAGCAAAATATTTACATTTGAAAAATCTGTCCTCAGATGCACCAAGAATCACAGAGAGGAAGGAGGGTTTAATTATCTTTTTAAGGTGCAATACACAAATGTAGGCAAAAAGTGTGAGAATTCGTGGCAGGAAATATTATCTGCATTACCCTTGCAGGGAGCCTTTTTTCCTGTAGATGGAATAGTTTCTGAGAAATGTTACTGTAGTTGTAGTAGTTGTTATTATTATTATTATTACTAGTATTACTACTGGTATTACTATTCTTCTCCTTCTGCTTCTTCATCCTTCTCTTTTTTCTCCTCCTTCTCCTTTCTCCTTCTCCTCCTTCTTCTTCTTCTACTCCTTCTTCTTCTCCCCCTTCTACTTCTTTCTCCTTCTCCTTCTCCTTCTCCTTCTCCTTCTCCTTCTCCTTCTCCTTCTCCTTCTCCTTCTCCTTCTCCTTCTCCTTCTCCTTCTCCTTCTCCTTCTCCTTCTCCTTCTCCTTCTCCTTCTCCTTCTCCTTCTCCTTCTCCTTCTCCTTCTCCTCCTCCTTCTCCTTCTCCTCCTCCTTCTTTCTCCTCCTTCTCCTTTCTCCTCCTTCTCCTTCTCCTTCTCCTTCTCCTTCTCCTTCTCCTTCTCCTTCTCCTTCTCCTTCTCCTTCTCCTTCTCCTTCTCCTTCTCCTTCTCCTTCTCCTCCTTCTCCTTCTCCTTCTCCTTCTCCTTCTCCTTCTCCTTCTCCTTCTCCTTCTCCTTCTCCTCCTCCTTCTCCTCCTTCTCCTCCTCCTTCTTTCTCCTCCTTCTCCTTTCTCCTCCTTCTCCTTCTCCTTCTCCTTCTCCTTCTCCTTCTCCTTCTCCTTCTCCTTCTCCTTCTCCTTCTCCTTCTCCTTCTCCTTCTCCTTCTCCTTCTCCTTCTCCTTCTCCTTCTCCTTCTCCTTCTCCTTCTCCTTCTCCTTCTCCTTCTCCTTCTCCTTCTCCTTCTCCTCTCCTTCTCCTTCTCCTTCTCCTTCTCCTTCTCCTTCTCCTTCTCCTTCTCCTTCTCCTTCTCCTTCTCCTTCTCCTTCTCCTTCTCCTTCTCCTTCTCCTTCTCCTTCTCCTTCTCCTTCTCCTTCTCCTTCTCCTTCTCCTTCTCCTTCTCCTTCTTCCTCTCAACAGCAACTTCCAGGCAGGGGAGCTGGTGAGACTGGGTGTGTCTCAAGATAAAGCAGTTTCTGCTAATATTAGTAAGGTCTTCCTGTCCTCCAAGGGAATTGCTCCAACTTTGTGGCTGAAAAAAAAAAGGGATATCCTAGTATTAAGAAGTTGCAAACACTCACCTAAGCCCCAAATACTGGACTTATGCACATGTGCCTGAAATAGAACGGCATTTGTCAGAGTTCCCCTATGCAAGAATCTCTTTGCCATGTTGTCACAAGCAGACTGCAGGCCAAGAGGCATCAACAAGACAGAAAGTCACTAAGGGATTTATAGCTCTCCTTAAATATGCTTATGTGTGAACAAGAAGAATTCAGCCTCGAAGCATGCAGAGCCACACAGTGTTCTTTTTTAGGCTCACCCTCTAACTTCAAAGTCCAGGGAAAGACAGAGCTGATAAGATAGGGTGGACAAAGGATGTTGCCTGATCTATTTTAATGTAGTTGCTCCTTTTTGATCAGAGCTGCTAATCATCTTGCATAAATGTTAGTGCTAACTTGGAAGCTGTGGAGCCATAAATCAATAAATAAGTATTTAGAGCTACTGAAATCAAAAATGGCTAATGAATGGAAAACACACCAGGATTCAGCTGTTGAAATGCAACTCATCTCCTTGTTTTCCTAAAAGCCTCAGGGGATGCAAAATAAAGTGCTTTTGGCTATCCAAAGCAGGTATTTATACACAGGGCCCGAAAGACTCCATTGAAGGAGTTATCCCAAGGCTAAGGTTAGAAGATTAAAGGAACATAGTCAACCTGAATTTTTTAATGGATTATTTTCCTTGTAATCCTGTTTCTAATAGACCACATTTAAGTAATCTGCTCTGTTGGTATTTTAAATCCTTAAATACGCTGTAAAAGGATCTCCTACCTAACAGCTAATGCTTACAGGACATTTTCAGCGAGCACAAAATGGACAGACTGCTCCATTATCTTCCCTGATGCCAAGGGCAGGCTGACAGGTGTGCAGTTCCCCAGATCCTCCTTCTGGCCCTTCCTATGGATGGTCATCACATTGGCAA
The DNA here is from genome assembly GCA_033816785.1 of Picus viridis. Lineage (NCBI taxonomy): Eukaryota > Metazoa > Chordata > Aves > Piciformes > Picidae > Picus > Picus viridis. The sequence continues at coordinate 43,798,835 of CM066575.1, read as the reverse complement.
GCTTCCAGTTATCTGGGACCTCCCCTGTTGGCCAGGACTGATGATAAATGGTGGAGAGTGGCAACAGAACGAGAGGACACCGTCTCAAGATGCTCAAGAGGAAATTTAGGCTAGATTTTAGAGAGAAACTGTTCACTGAAAGGGAGATTGCCCATTGGAATGGGCTGCCCAAGTGCTGGGCTCAGCATCTCTGGAGGTGTTTAAGAAAAGCCTGGATGAAGCACTCAGTGCTACAGTCTGGTTGATTAGATGGTATTGGGTGATAGGTTGGACCTGATGATCTCAAATGTCTTTTCCAACCTGGTTAATCCTGTATTCTGCCTTCTGTAACTAAACAATGGCAAGTAGTGCCTCATCCATTCTCTTTTTAAACACTTCAAGCGATGGTGACTCCACCACCTCCCCTGGTGCAGCTTGAGACTGTGTCTTCTTGCTCTGTCACAGGTTGCCTGGGAGAAGAGGCCAACCCCCACCTGGCTAAAACCTCCCTTGAGGTAGCTGTAGACAGCAATAAGGTCTCCCTTATTCACGAGGCTCAACAAGACCAAGTGCAAGGTCCTGCACCTGGGTCAGGGCAATCCCAAGCACTGGGAGGCTGGGCAGGGACCGGCTTGAGAGCAGCCCTGAAGAAAAGGACTTGGGGGTGCTGGTGGAGGAGAAGCTCAACATGAGCCGGCAGTGAGCACTTTCAACCCAGAAAGCCAATCACATCCTGGGCTGCAGCAAGAGAAGCACAGCCAGCAGGTCAAGGGAGGTGATTCTCACCCTCCACTCAGCTCTGGTGCAACCCCACCTGAGTACTGTGTCCAGTTCTGGAGCCTCTGTTACAGGAAGGATCTAGAGATGCTGGAAGGTGTCCAGAGTAGGGCCGTGAAGACAAGCAGAGGGCTGGAGCCCTCTGAGGGGCTGAGGACAGACTGAGGGAGTTGGGGCTGTTCAGTCTGGAGAAGAGAAGGCTCTGAGGAGACCTAATTGTGGCCTTGCAGTATCTGAAGGGGGCTACAAGTAAGCTGGGGAGGGACATGTAGGGTGTCAGGTAGTGATAGGACCAGGGGGAATGGAAAAAAAACAACAGAAATAGAAATGGGTAGATTCAGATTGGCTGTGAGGAAGAAGTTGTTGCCCATGAGGGTGGTGAGAGCCTGGCACAGGTTGCCCAGGGAGGTGGTGGAAGCCTCATCCCTGGAGGTTTTGAAGGCCAGGCTGGATGTGGCTCTAGTGTGAGGTGTCCCTGCCCATGGCAGGGGTTGGAACTAGCTGATCCATGAGGTCCCTTCCAACCTTAACAATTCCATGATCCTATGATTCACACAGACAGAGGGCCCACTGAGATTGCACTTCATGCAGTGCCCCTGGCCATCTGGGGTGCTATTCTAAGCCCGTTTGTTACAGTATTTTTTTTCATTCCCCCTACTCCATGTCTGCAAAGAGCACAGAGAGAAGAAATGGCTGATGTGAGGTAGCTGTGTGTGTGGTGAGGAAAGTGAGGGGCTCTGAAATGCTGACACTTCTGAGAGGCTCAGCCCCTTCCTGAGGCACATCAGTGTCAGGCAGCTCCCACCACAGAGGCAGTGCAGATGTCAGAGCTGCTGCGGTGCTGCAGGTGGATCTCTTTCAAAAGTGCAGGGTAAATAAGCTGAACCAAACAGTTGGCGAGGTTTCAGGCACCTTTCAGGTAAACATTTCACACTTAAAGAGGAGAGGCTTGTTTTCTTAACAATTAATGGGCTGTAAACACCTTGAGCTCCGCTCTGATTTGGCAGCAATTTAATGCCAAAGCAACTCCATCAATTACTGCTGATTTACACTGACACTGCCCTACAAAGTCCTCTAAACTTCACTTCAAATGAGAGAAGCAAAAATATCCTTGCTTAGTTTTGCATGTGCTTTCTTCTCATGGCTTTTTTCCCCCTCTCCCCCTCACTCCAATATTTATCTGTCTCAAGATTCATTTATAACACAGAGTCTGCAGTTTTAGTCCATGGCACAGCCTTTAAACTTTCATTTCAGAGGTTTGATTTGGGTTTTGTGTGACTGTGGACACACAGAAAGCTGCTTCTCCTTTTCTGCTAGCTGTATTGATTTTGTTTTGCAGATGTCACAGTAAGCAAGCAAATTTCTGCCTGCTTACCCTTCCCCTGGCCACAAGCTTTGGCTTTAATCAATAGAACATAAGATTTTATTTAAACAGATCATAAACTCAAAGCCCTGGCAAAACACATTTGCCTTTAACTTCAAATTCCTTGTTTGGCTTTTGCTGGCTGCAAGCCACTTAGAATCACAGAATCAACCAGGTTGGAAAAGACCTCAGAGATCATCAAGTCCAACCTATTACCTAATACCTAACACCTCAGGGCAACTAAACCATGGATCCAAGTGCCACATCCAAGCTTGTCTTCAACACCTCCAGGAATGCTGACTCCACCACCTCCCTGGGCAACACATTCCAATGGCCAATTCCTCTTTCTGGGAAGAACTTTCTCCTCACCTCCAGCCTAAACCTCCCCTGGCACAGCTTGAGACTGTGTCTTCTTGTTCTGGTGCTGGTTGCCTGGGAGAAGAGACCAACCCCCACCTGGCTACAACCTGCCTTTAGAGAGTTGTAGACAGAAATAAGATCTCCCTGAGCCTCCTCTTCTCCAGGCTAAGCAACCCCAGCTCCCTCCCAGCTCCCTCAGCCTCTCCTCACAGGGCTGTGCTCCAGACCCCTCCCCAGCCTTGTTGCCCTTCTCTGGACATGTTCAAGCGTCTCAATGTCCTTCTTAAACTGAGGAGCCCAGAACTGGGCACAGGACTCAAAGTGTGGCCTAACCAGTGCTGAGCACAGGGCAGAATGACTTCCCTGTTCCTTCTGGCTACACTACTCCTGATACAGACCAGGATGCCATTGGCCTTCTTGGCCACCTGGGCACACTTCTGACTCATGTTCAGCTGCTGTCAACTATTACCCGCAGGTCCCTTTCTGCCTGGCTGCTCTCCAGACACTCTGCCCCCAGCCTGTAGCACTGCCTGGGGTTGTTGTGAACAAAGTGCAGAACCTGGCACTTGGGCTTGTTAAATGCCACCTTGTTGGACTCTGCCCATCTGTCCAGCCTGCCAAGGTCCCTCTGCAGAGCTCTCCTACCCTCTAACAGATTCACACCTGCTCCAAACTTGGTATTGTCTGCAAATTTGCTACTGGTGGACTCACTTCTTTTTGTACAAGGTAAGTACTTTGAAAAAGAAGAATAATTGCTTTTAAAATGAATGACTAATTAGCTGCTAACGGGTTACAGCTTTGTCTCTGGAGTTCTAATGATTATTTCTGTTTGTTTCCTTTGGTTGAAATATTCAATACCTATCACTCTGTGAGGACTCATAAAATATGCAATAAATCCTGACACACAAAGGCTTAGAAGCATTTGATTTATTTGACAGTCAGCATAAATCTCTGAAAACATTATGAAATCACAACAATAAGGATGCCCACGGCCAATGTATTCTATGAGAAGGAACAAATTCTTCACTGCCGCTTAGGAAACCTTTTCAGTGTTCCAGCTGGTGGGTGTCATCGTGATACCATGGCTGGATGGGGATGTAAATCATACCAAATAATGGGCACTGATCTCTCTGTGGTGTCTCTGTGCTTACACCTGTGCTGACCTGCATGGTCCACATTGCACCCACTGTGTTCCCATCCATTAGGCTGCCTTCCCTCTCATAGCCATTCACTAGTGCTAGGCAGGCACCGAGGTATATAATACAATACAGTACAATACAATACAATGCAATACAATACAATACAATACAATACACCAGGTTGGAAGAGACCTTCAAGATCATCGCGTCCAACCCATCAACCAATCCAACCCACCTAAACAGCTAAACTAAAAAGGTGTTTGCTTTGTCACACAATGCAGAAGAGCTTGTGTGGAGGTGGAGTTATCAGAATATATAGTGGCCTGCTGATAGAGTCATTTTAACACAGACCAGCCTTACTCTGGTGAGACCCCACCTGGAGTACTGTGTCCAGTTCTGGAACCTCTATTACAGGAAGGATTTGGAGGTGCTGCAAAGTATCCAGAGAAGGGTCATGAGGATGATTAGAGGCTGGAGCTGCTCTTCTATGAGGACAGACTGAGGGAGTTGGGGCTGTTCAGTCTGGAGAAGAGAAGGGGGAGTTGTAACTGGATGATCCTTGAGGTTCCTTCCAACCCTTTCAATTCTATGATTCTACAACCTGTGGCCCAGCCAACATCTGAAAAGCATTTTGAAAGAAGCTTTCTCAGCTTGATGGCTTTAAAACTGAATGGTCAGATTTAGTTGATTGTGCAGTTTGTTGCTATTCGGGTAAGAAAATCTTTCTGACCGAATGGCAAAGTATAAAGCAAGACACAAACCCACTGTGTGAATAGGGGCTTATTTACAACCAGAAGTTTTTCCACCCTCTTATCCATTTTTTGAGGGACTTCTGAGTCAGCCCAGGATGAAAATCATAGAATCATAGAATCAATAAGGTTGGAAAAGACCTCAGAGATCATCAAATCCAACCTATCACCCAACACCTCTTGACTAACTAAACCTTGTCTCCAAGGGCCAAATTCAAGCCTTTTTTGAACACCTCTAGGGATGGTGACTCCACCACCTCCCTGGGCAGCACATTCCAGTGGCCAATTACTCTTGCTGGGAAGAACTTCTTCCTAACATCCAGACTAAACCTCCCCTGTCACAGCTTGAGACTGTCCTCTTGTTCTGCTGCTGGTTGCCTGGGAGAAGAGACCAACCCCCACCTGCCTACAACCTCCCTTCAGGTGGTTGTAGAGAGCAATAAGGTCTCCCCTGAGCCCTCTCTTCTCCAGGCTCTCTGTCTCAGATACAGATGCTTCAGAATAATTTTAGCAAGACATTTAGCAGTAGAAATATTTCTGATAATATGTGTGGGAAGTTGAACAGAAAGAGAGATTGGCCATTGGGATGTGCTGCCCAGGCAGGTGCTGGAGTCACCATCCCTGGAGGTGTTTACAGAGAGCCTGGCTGAGGCACTTGGTGCCATGGTTGAGTTGATTAGATGGTGCTGTGTGATAGGTTGGACTTGATGATCTCTGAGGTCTTCTCCAAGCTGGTTAATTCTGTTAATTCTGTTATTTGCAGGACATTATAGTCAACAGATGGGAAAATTTCCAAATATGTAGTCAGATCTGGAATTAATAGTTACAAATGAGTCAGCTCTTGAAAAAACTTCATACTGTAGCACTAGGTAAATGATCACTAAAGAATGCCAGAGACTGAATCAAAATGGCAAATAATCCTTCTGGAGTGGGTCCAGAGCTGGGCCACAAGAATGATCCAAAGGCTGGAGATCCTCTACAGTGAGGATAGGCTGAGGGAGCTGGGATTGTTCAGCCTGGAGAAGAGGAGGCTCAGGGGAGACCTCATTGCTCTCTACAACTACTTGAAAGGTGGCTGTAGCCAGGAGGGAGTTGGTCTCTTCTCTCTAGTACCCAACACCAGAACAAGGGGACACAGTCTCAAGCTGCACCAGGGGAAGTTTAGGCTGGAGGTGAGGAGAAAGTTCTTCACAGAGAGAGTCGTTTGCCATTGGAATGTGCTGCCCAGGGAGGTGGTGGAGTCACCATCCCTGGAGGTGTTCAAGAGGGGATTGGACGTGGCACTTGGTGCCATGGTCTAATCATGAGGTCTGTGGTGACAGGTTGGACTTGATGATCTTTGAGGTCTCTTCCAACCTTAGTGATACTGTGATACTGTGAAGTTCTTGAAATGCTGACAAGGATGTTGAAGAGAGTAATAAAAACTTCCTGATATTTTTCTGAGGAGAAAACCAGTACAAAACATAGAAGATTTTGTCCCTCATCTATCAAGCATCAAAATATGGCAAAGAATAAATGTAGCTTCTTGAAAGGTTTAAAAATCTGCCTGTCAATCTTCTGTGAGAAAAGCATACTGAGAAGAGAAGGATTTGAGGAACATTTCTCATGCAGGCTTTTAGAGTCACTGTTGAAGGAGCTGATGGCTAAGTGAACAGAGGAAACTTCTGAAAAGGAAGATAAGAAATGTCACACCTGAAGAAAAGGGAGGGGAAAATAAAAGCTTTCCTGACATACATTTCATTAGTGAAGTAATTTCAACCAATAGTCCAAAAATATTGGGATCTAGCTCATCTGGGAGCACGGTTTAGGAATCATCTCTTCATTCTGTTTCTCTCTTCTATCACTTTTGGTTTTCCTGCCCTGTAGAAGACCTTGAAACTCAGTAGAAGTCCAGTGGCACTTTTATTCAGTTGTAAAGTCACACAGGTACATAGAAGTCATAGAATGGTTTGGGTTGGAAGGGACCTTAAGATCACCCAGGTCCAACTCCCCTGGCATTGGCAGGGACGCCTCCCACTAGACCAGGCTGCTGAAGGCCTCATCCAACCTGGCCTTGAGCACCTCCAGAGAGGGAATATCCACAGCCTCCCTGTGCAACCTGTTCCAGTGTCTCTCTACCCCTGATGGAAAAAATTTCTTCCCTTCCCTTCCCTTCCCTTCCCTTCCCTTCCCTTCCCTTCCCTTCCCTTCCCTTCCCTTCCCTTCCCTTCCCTTCCCTTCCCTTCCCTTCCCTTCCCTTCCCTTCCCTTCCCCCTTCCCTTCCCTTCCCTTCCCTTCCCTTCCCTTCCCTTCCCTTCCCTTCCCTTCCCTTCCCTTCCCTTCCCTTCCTTCCCTTCCTTCTCTTCTCTTCTCTCTTCCCTTTTCTTTCCCTTTCTTCTCCCCTTTTTCCCCCTTTCCTCCCCCCCCTATTCTTTCCCTTTCCATTCCCCCCCTTTCTTTTATCCCCCTCTTTTCCCTTCTCACCCTTTCCAGCCTACCTTTTACTACTTTTTTTCCCCCTTTCCCCCCTGCCTTGGGGCTCACCTGTAGAAGGCAGCACAGGGCATAAAGGAATCACGTTCTTATGTTTTATTGTATGGCTTGTCTCTGTTTGAATTCCACAGCAAGGAGATGGCTAACTCCTGCTCACCCTGCATCCTTTGATTCTCCAATGAACCAAATGGTATGGAGAGCATAGGCACTGTTTGTGGCTTCTAATTCAGTGTAAGAAATAAACGGTGCCGCTTTACTCCCAGCTGGGATGCAATTACTCACACGAGTAGTCCCATTGATCTCAAAGTGTGACTTATTTCTCTGTAAAGGCAGTGGGAGCTGCCCTATACAACCACAAGAGGTGCTTAATTCCAACAAAGAGCTTCCAATTTAGACAGAAGGGAAAATAAATGCTGATCACACGAGCCACTGCTGTTTTATCAAGTGATTAGAGAACGCAGGAAATATTAACAACTGAACTGTTTCATACAGAAAATAGAACAGAATGGAATAGAATTAACCAGGTTGGAAAAGACCTTTGAGATCATCGAGACCAACTTATCCCCCAGCACCATCTAATCAGCTCAACCATGGCACCTCATCCAGGCTCTTCCTAGACACCTCCAGGGACGGTGACTCCACCACCTCCCTGGGCAGCACATTCCAAGGGCCAATCTCTCTTGCTGGGAAGAATTTCTTCTTCACCTCCAGCCTAACCCCCCCCGGCACAGCTTGAGACTGTGTCCTCTTGTTCTGGTGCTGTGTGCCTGGGAGACGAGACCAACCCCCACCTGGCTACAGCCTCCCTTCAGGGAGTTGGAGAGAGCAAGAAGGTCACCCCTGAGCCTCCTCTTCTCCAGGCTAAGCAACCCCAGCTCCCTCAGCCTCTCCTCACAGGGCTGTGCTCCAGACCCCTCCCCAGCCTCGTTGCCCTTCTCTGGACACATTCCAGCAACTCAACATCTTTCCTAGATATTAACAACTAAATGATTTCATATAGGAAATGTTATCAAATCAAATTATTTAATATAGGAAATGTTAACAAACCAAATTATTTCATATAGGAAACATTAACAAACCAAAATGTGGAGTCTTGCACCTGGGAAGGAACCACTCCATGCTCCAATATAGGTTGGGGACTGACCTGCTGGAGAACACTGAAGGCAAAAGGGACCTGGGGGTCTTGGTGGATGGAAGGATGACCATGAGCCAGCAATGTGCTCTTGTGGCCAGGAAGGCCAGTGCCATCCTGGGGTGGATTAGAAGGGCTGTGACCAGTAGATCGAGAGAGGTTCTCCTCCCTCTCTACTCTGCACTGGTGAGGCTGCATCTGGAATACTGTGTCCAGTTCTGGGCCCCTCCGTTCAAGAAGGACCTCAGGGAACTGCTTGAAAGAGTTCAGCACAGAGGCAGAAAAATGATTAAGGGAATGGAACATGTTCCTCATGAGGAGAGCCTGAGGGAGCTGAGGGCTCCTTTGCTCGGAGGAGACTGAGAGGTGGCCTCATCAATGTTTATCAATATGTAAAGGGTGAGTGCCCAGAGGCTGGAGCGAGGCTCTGCTGGCGGATGCCCAATGACAGCACAAGGGGCAGTGGTGGAAGCTGAGGCATAGGAAGTTCCAGAGAAACACGAGGAAAAATTATTTCCTTGTGAAGGTGAAGGAACACTGGAGCAGGCTGCCCAGGGGGCAGTAGAATCTCCCTTTCTGGAGATATCCAATACCTGCCTGGATGAGTTCCTGTGTGATTTGCTCTGGGTGATCCTGCTCTGGCAGGGAGTTTGGCCTGGATGGTTTCTTGAGGTACCTTCCAGCCCCTGAAATTCTGTTATTCTGTGATTCTGCCTATTTCATGAGAAAAAATTTTATATATATATATATATATATATATATATATATATATATATAAAAAAAAGTCTCCAAACTGAATTATTTCATGTGGGCAACAGTAACAACCTGGTTAATTCACGAGGAAAAAAATCAAATTATGGGTGAACAACTACATTTCTCATTGGATTAAAAACCATCTGGACAGAGAAATGTCCTTTTAAAAGACTCTAAAATCCCTTGGGGAATTTTGCATTAACTGAGATGCCATCAGTTCCTAGTCCTGTGCCCTGATCAAAGTTCTTTATCTCTCCTTTTGGCTGAGACCCCTTCTGTTGTTGCTGCTGCTGTTGTGCATCCACAAGAAAGCTGGGGAGGGACTTCTGAGGGTGCCAGGGAGTGATAGGACCAGGGGAAATGGAGCAAAACCAGAAATGAGTATGTTCAGATTGGATGTTAGGAAGAAATTCTTCCCCATGAGGGTGGTGAGAGCCTGGCACAGGTTGCCCAGGGAGGTGGTGGAAGCCTCATCCCTGGAGGTTTTTGCAGCCAGGCTGGATGTGGCTGTGAGCAACCTGCTGTAGTGTGAGCTGTCCCTGCCCATGGCAGGGGTTGGAACTAGCTGATCCTTGAGGTCCCTTCCAGCCCTGACAATTCTGTGAATCTATTATTTTAGGAAGTAGAAATATGATTCAAAGAGTTCAGGACTGATGCATACTCCACTCTCCAGCATTAATGATTATTCATTTCATTCTGAAAGTGGGGACTTTTGAGGTGCTCTTTCAAATGGCTATAACAAACTTCCTATTTCCTCACAACTTTGGCTTTTATTTGTTTCCCTTTGGTACCATTTGTACCCTTTATTGTTTTATAGCAGTGCCTTTAAATTCAAATTTGCTGAAGAAATTTATTCTTTCTTTTCTGCTGTAGTGTGAGGTGTCCCTGCCCATGGCAGGGGGTTGGAACTAGCTGATCCTTGAGGTCATAGTATCAGTCAGGGTTGGAAGGGACCACAAGGATTGCCTAGTTCCAACCCCCTGCCATGGCCAGGGACACCCCACACTAGATCAGGCTGGCCAGAGCCTCATCCAGCCTGGGCTTAAACACCTCCAGGGACAGGGCCCCAACCACCTCCTTGGATAACCCATTCCAGGGCTTCACCACTCTCATGGGGAAGAACTTCCTCCTCCCATCTAGCCGGAATCTCCCCATCCCCAGCTTCATTCCATTCCCCCTAGTCCTGTCACTACCTGAGATCCCGAGAAGTCCCTCCCCAGCCTTCCTGTAGGCCCCCTTCAGATCCTGGAAGGCCACAATGAGGTCACCTCTGGTCCCATCCAACCCTAACAATTCTATGATTCTATTATCTAGCCACAGACATATTTCCAGAGTATCATAAGTTGGGCTGGAGCAGGGATTTACAGGACATTCATACCACCTACTGCAAATGGGGTAGCTCCTGTCACACACACAACTGAGAATATGGACTGAGACAGACAGCAGAGCAAAGCCAGCACTCTATAAATACCATCTTTGCCTTGCCTTGGAGCCCAAAGCACAGAATGTGTGCTTTAGCCATAGCCTCAGTAATAAAAGCTTGCTTTCTCTCTGATTCTCTCTTTGTCACAGCTCTCCCACTCTCCCCTAAAAAAAGAACATTATTGCTTCATGTGGGCTACCTGAAATGAAACCTCTCCACATTTAACAGCTGCCTTCCTGTCCTGCAATGATCACATTTTCTTCTCCCTTTGTATTTCCACTGTAGCACTTTGCATTGACTGTGGCTATTTGTGGAGGGCCTGGTTGTTATTTTAATTCTTGTAACAAATCACAGGCTTGTGCCTAAGATTTTTACCCTTTTTATTTTGGTAACAATTAAATTAAAAAAGGGAGAAATAAAGAACCAAAAAAGCCACCAATAAAAAAACCCACAACAAACTGGGAGGAAGTCTCTGCTCTTCACTTTAAGGTCACTGCCTTCTTTTGGCATGACTTACAGGAGGACAAATTGTTTTTATTCTGTATGAAAATCTACATTCAAGTCACCTGAAGCAAAAGTAACCCTTCCAGAAGCATATTAAAGGTTGATGCTGATACTCATCCTTGTGGATGAGAAGCTCAACAGGAGCCAGCAGTGAGCACTTGCAGCCCAGAGAGCCAAGTAGAGCCTGGGCTGCATCAAGAGAAGCATAGCCAGCAGGTGAAGGGAGGAGATTCTTCCCCTCTGCTCCACTCTGCTGAGACCCCACCTGAAATACTGCATCCAGTTCTGGATCCCCTATGGCAAGATGGATCTAGAGGTGCTGGAACATGTCCAGAGAAAGGCCACAAGGATGATCAGCGGGACAGAACTCTTCTCCTATGGGGACAGACGGAGAGTTGGGGCTGTTCAGTTTGGAGAAGAGAAGGCTCTGAGGAGACCTAATTGTGGCCTTCCAGTATCTGAAGGGGGCTACAAGAAAGCTGGGGAGGGACTTTTTAGGGTGTCAGGGAGGGATAGGACCAGGGGGAATGGAGCAAAACTAGAAATGGGTAGATTCAGATTGTGTGTTCGGAAGAAGTTGTTCCCCATGAGGGTGGTGAGAGCCTGGCACAGGTTGCCCAGGAAGGTGGTGGAAGCCTCATCCCTAGAGGTTTTTGAGGCCAGGCTGGATGGGGCTGTGAACGGCCTGCTGTAGTGTGAGGTGTCCCTGCCCATGGCAGGGATGTTGGAGCCGGTGGTCCTTGAGGTCCCTTCCAGCCCTGAGAATTCTATGATTCTGGAAGGATAATCTGGATTAATGCAAAATCTTTTTCACTGTAATTCAGTAGTTCACAGAATCACAGATTGGTTTGGGTTGGAAGGGACTTCCGAAGGTCATCTAGTCCAACCACCTCTGCAGGCAGCAGGGACTTCCTCAACCAGATCAGTTTGCCCAGGGCCCTGATTTATAAGGATTAATAACACTACATTAAATTGGAATAGAAATACGCACACACATATATGGCCAACCTGGTTAATTCTATTCTAGTCTAGTCTAGTCTAGTCTAGTCTAGACCATTCTATTCTATACAAATAAAATAGATTTAAAAAAATCAAAGCCAAAGAGAATGTTTAATGGGAATTAATTGAAACAATCTCCCTGATTTCAATAGAACTTGTTCCAAGAGCTGAACAAAGCACTGAGCAGGGAGGCTTTTGAGGCCAGGCTGGATGTGGCTGTGAGCAACCTGCTGTAGAGTGAGGTGTCCCTGCCCATGGCAGGAGGGTTGGAAATAGACAATCAAAGAGGTCCCTTCCAACCCTAATGATTCCATGATACCTTGATCTTGTCCAGCCCCCCTGCAGTCAGCAGGGACACCTCCAAGCAGATCAGGCTGCGCAGGGCTGTGTTGGGAAGAGCTTAGAGGCAGCGAGGTTTGATGAGCAGAATTTCAGCAAACTGATCTAGAAGATTCTCTTTTTTATAACTTGTTGGAGCAGATCTATGTTTGTGCTGTGTTTCTTGTGTAAGTGGTGGCAGTGAAGCTAGGGAAACATCTGCCTCTGGTCAGGTGGATGGGAGTGTGGAGTTCTCTCAGGCTGATCTGTTTGTTTTCAGCTGCGTGCTGTTCCTCGCTATCCGGTTGTGGCTCGGAGGGAACTCTCTGGAGAGGGAGATATATTTCAGTTGCTTATGAACAGCTGAGCAAATGCAGTAGAAGGAAGGCTTCTAGGCATTGGAGGAGGTAGCAAAAACAAGACAGCACTGAGATAAGCATGGAACCAAGTAGGATGACAGGTAGAAGAGAGGGATTTGGGATTGTTTAGTCTGGAGAAGAGGAGGCTCAGGGGAGACCTTATTGCTGTCTACAGCTATCCGAAGGGAAGTTGTAGCCAGGAGGGGGTTGGTCTCTTCTCCCAGGCAACCAGCACCAGAACAAGAAGACACAGTCTCAAACTGCACCAGGGGAAGTTTAGGCTCAAGGTGTGGAGAAAGTTCTTCACAGAGAGAGTTGAGCTAGCCATTGGAATGTGCTGCTCCTGGAGGTGTTCAAGAGGGGATTGGATGTGGCACTTTTGGTTTAGTAGTCATGAGGTGTTGGGTGACAGATTGGACCTGATGATCTCTGAGGTCCTTTCCAACCTTATTGATTCTATGATTCTATGATTACTGAGAGGAGCAGGGAACAGTGACACCTCTCAGGACTGACCTAGAGGCACACTGCCTTGGAAACAGGGGCAGCTGTGAAAGCTCTGATCCAAATTACAAAGCAAAATGCAGTAGTAAGTTTTCAGCTGCAAGAACACAGTACTCAGGGGAGATTAGTTTCACTTGTCTAATATAACCACTCTGATTTTTTCCTATGTGAAAAACATGTGGATATGGCACTTCGGGACATGGCTTAATGGTCATGGGGGTGTTAGGTTGATTGTTGGACTCACTGATCTTAGAGGTCTTCTCCAACCAAAACTATGTTATGATTCTAAGATTCTGTGAAGCTGTGAATCCTGGTTTTTACTTTACTGGCTGTGGAAAGCAATCAGACCAGAATAGAAGGTGATGCTGCCCCTCTGCCCGGATCTTGTAAGACTCCACCTGAAGTACTTCATCCAGCTCTGGAGCTCCCAAAAGAAGGAGGACATGGAACTAGTGGAGATGGTGCAGAGGAGGGCCACAAAAGTGATCAGAGGGCTGGAGCACCTCTCCTACAGGAACAGGCTGATAGGTCCATTCAACCTGGAGAAGAGAAGGCTCAGAGGAGTCCTTACAGCAGCCATCTAGCATCTGAAGGGAATCTACAGGAAAGCCGGGGAGGCACAATTTATTAGGGCCTATGGTGACAGGACAAGGGACAATGGTTTTAAACTAGAGCAGAGTAGATTCAGATTAGACATCAGGAAGAAGTTCTTTACTATGAAGGTGGTGAGACACTGGAATAGATTGTCCAGAGAAGCTGTGGTCCCCTCATCCCAGGTTGGATGAGACTTTGAGCAGCCTGGTCTAGTGAGAGGTGTGCCTACCAATGGCAGTGAGGTTGGAACTAGACAATCTTCAAGGCCACTTCCAAACCAAGCCATTCTGTGATTCTGTGACCTAGGTTCATAAGCCTGGCAGTTGAGGCCAGCTTGAGATCTATCACATCAATGCTTCTTTGCTTTAATTTCTTCCCTTTGCTTATTTATTTTACCTTCAGGTTTTCTATTAGGTGGTGTGTGCCCAGCACAGACTAATCTGGTGCAGCACAGGTTGTGTTCTAGCAATATGCATTTAAAACGTGGTGGAGTAAAATCTATTCAAGTTAAAATATGTTATATGTGTGATGAAAATGTTTCAAAGGCATTCTAAAGCATTTTGTAGAGAAGGGATAAAACATCACAGTATCACCAAGGTTGGAAGAGACCTCAAAGATCATCGAGTCCAACCTGTCACCACAGACCTCACAACTAGACCATGGCACCAAGTGCCACATCCAGTCACCTCTTGAACACCTCCAGGGACGGTGACTCCACCACCTCCCTGGGCAGCACATTCCAATGGCGAATCACTCTCTCAATGAAGAACTTTCTCCTCACCTCCAGCCTAAACTTCCCCTGGCACAGCTTGAGACTGTGTCCCCTTGTTCTGGTGCTGGTTGCTAGAGAGAAGAAGCCAACCCCTTCCTGGCTACAACCACCTTTCAGGTAGTTGTAGAGAGCAATGAGGTCTCCCCTGAGCCTCCTCTTCTCCAGGCTAAACAACCCCAGCTCCCTCAGCCTCTCCTCACAGGGCTGTGCTCAAGGCCTCTCACCAGCCTTGTTGCCCTTCTCTGGACACGTTCAACTGTCTCAATGTCCTTCCTAAACTGAGGGGCCCAGAACTGGACACAGGACTCAAGGTGTGGCCTAACCAATGCAGAGTACAGGGGCACAATGACTTCCCTGCTCCTGCTGGCCACACTATTCCTAATGCAGGCCAGGATGCCATTGGCCTTCTTGGCCACCTGGGCACACTGCTGGCTCATGTTTAGTTGTCTGTCAACCAGCACCTCCAGGTCCCTCTCTGGCAGCTCTCCAGCCACTCCGACCCCAGCCTGTAGCTCTGCATGGGGTTGCTGTGGATAAAGTGCAGCACCCGGCACTTAGAGAGGATAAACCATAGAAATTAACTCTCAAGTAGTGTGGCCATGGGAGCCTAAGCAGAAGTTTTCAGCATTATTCTTCTTAAAAATCTTGTTAGTATGGTAACAAAACCCCAGACCAAAATAAAAGGGGTGCCTTGGCACTACTGATGAAGTACACATGTGTAAATCTCTTTGAATTGTCACAACAGATCTCTTGAATCCAAGATTATTCCTGTTTTTTTTTTTTCCTTTTTGTTGGATTCATGCGAAGGCCAAGGGCAGCCCGGGCTGCATCCAAAGCAGCATTGCCAGCAGAACCAGAGAGGTGATTCTGCCACTTTGCTCTCCTCTGGTGAGTACCTGGAGTACTGTGTCCAGCTCTGAAGCCCTCAATACAGGAAGGACATGGACCAGAGGAGGGCACTGAATGTGATCAGGGGGTTAAAGCACCTCTGCTGCAAGGACAGGCTCAGGGAGCTGAGGATATTCACCCCGGAGAAGAGGACGCTCCAGGGAGACCTAATAGCAGCCTTCCAATACCTGCAGGGACAGGACCAATGGGCAATGGCTTCAAACTAGAGCAGAGCAGATTTAGATTGGATGTTAGGAACAAGTTCTGCACCATGAAGGTGAAGGAACACTGGAACAGCTTGCCCAGAGAGGTGGTTAGGGCCCTTTCCCTAGAGGCATTCAAGGTGAGGCTGGACAGGGCTCTGGGTAATCTGATCTAGTTGAGGATGTCCCTGCTGATTGCAGAGGGGTTGGACTAGATGGCTTTTGGAGATTGCTTCCAACCCAGACCATTCTATGATTCTTTGATTACGTGTTTGCCAGTTGGCATTTATTTCAAATGGCCACTTATCTCATTAAATGCTGGGGGAGGGGGAAAGAAACCCCATGCAGAGTGCTGTCTTAATTACTTCAGTGAATGCCATCAGATAAACCCATTTGCAACGAAAGAAGCAAAAAAGTTGTCAACCATCACACATTATTCACATGCAGTTCCCATGCATATATTCAGTGATATGCTCTGAAAAAGACTTTATAATTTCTTCTGATTCCAAGCACTTTGGATTGTACTTTGTAATTAGGTTTCTCTTGGGTTTGGTTTTATACCTGTTGTGGGGTGAAGTTTTTTACTGGTTTGTGCTCTTCTCCTCCTCTTCTCTTCTCTTCTCTTCTCTTCTCTTCTCTTCTCTTCTCTTCTCTTCTCTTCTCTTCTCTTCTCTTCTCTTCTCTTCTCTTCTCTTCTCTTCTCTTCTCTTCTCTTCTCTTCTCTTCTCTTCTCTTCTCTTCTCTTCTCTTCTCTTCTCTTCTCTTCTCTTCTCTTCTCTTCTCTTCTCTTCTCTTCTCTTCTCTTCTCTTCTCTTCTCTTCTCTTCCCTTCCCTTCCCTTCCCTTCCCTTCCCTTCCCTTCCCTTCCCTTCCCTTCCCTTCCCTTCCCTCCCTCCCCCCCTCCCCTCCCCTCCCCCTCCCTCCCCTCCCCTCCCCTCCCCTCCCCTCCCCTCCCCTCCCTCTCCTCTCCTCTCCTCTCCTCTCCTCTCCTCTCCTCTCCTCTCCTCTCCTCTCCTCTCCTCTCCTCTCCTCTCCTCTCCTCTCCTCTCCTCTCCTCTCCTCTCCTCTCCTCTCCTCTCCTCTCCTCTCCTCTCCTCGAGTCTCCTCGAGTCCCTCGAGTCTCCTCTCCTCGAGTCTCCTCTCCTCGAGTCTCCTCTCCTCTCCTCGAGTCTCCTCTCCTCGAGTCTCCTCGAGTCTCCTCTCCTCGAGTCTCCTCTCCTCGAGTCTCCTCTCCTCGAGTCTCCTCTCCTCTCCTCTTCTCGAGTCTCCTCTCCTCGAGTCTCCTCTCCTCTCCTCGAGTCTCCTCTCCTCTCCTCTCCTCGAGTCTTCTCTCCTCTCTCTTCTCTCTATACTCCTCTCTCTATACTCCTCCCTTCTCCTCTCTTCTCCTCTCTTCTTTTTTCTCTTTGTGGGTGAAGGAGATGAACAAAGAAGAAGTGTTGCCTTTTAGAGCAAATATATTACTATGATTTATGAAGTGGGAGCACTGAAGTAGACTTAAGTGGAACAAATGAAACTTAAATTCTCTATGCTTGCACCCCATAGGAGCTTGCTGAGTTTTTACCACTTATTTCAAAGCTATTCCATCCAAATAATCTTTACTTAGAATCATAGAATGACAAAATTGTCAGGGTTTGAAGGGACCTCGAGGATCAGCCAGTTCCAACCCCCTTGCCATGGGCAGGGACACCTCACACTGCAGCAGGTTGCTCACAGCCACATCCGGCCTGGCTGCAAAAACCACCAGGGATGAGGCTTCCATCACCTCCCTGGGCAACCTGTGCCAGTGTCTCAACACTCTCATGGGGTAGAACTTCTTCCTAACATCCAATCTGAATCTACCCATTTCTATATTTTTCCATCCTCCCCCAGTCCTGTCCCTCACTGACACCCTAAGAAGTCCCTCCCCAGCTTTCTTGTAGCCCCCTTCAGATACTGAAAGGCCACAATAAGGTCTGCTCAGAGCCTTCACTTCTCCAGTCTTATTTTCTGCTGAGCAGGTTCCCATCAGTCAGTAGGTCTTGCTTTGATTTGTTTTATTTTTTTAATCAAACAGGTAAAAAGTTCTGAGTTAAGAATTCCTGAGGTGTGATAATATATCACAAAGCATATTTTATTAGAGGTGGGCTCCTTAGCATTCTCTGACTCCAGCCAAGCTCAAAACTAATTAATCACCCCAAAAGTAAAAATCCTGCCTAAGGGCTGGTTGCATGAAGAAGAGATTAATTTTAACATCAAGACTGCCTCACATTGAGCTGGGTTAATGTCCAATCCCCTCTTGAACACTTCCAGGGCTGGTGACTCCACCATCTCCCTGGGCAGCACATTCCAATGGCCAATCTCCCTTTCTGGGAAGAACTTCTTCCTAACATCCAGCCTGAACCTCCCCTGGTGCAGCTTGAGACTGTGTCCTCTTGTTCTGCTGCTGGTTGCCTGGGACAAGGGACCAGGCCCCACCTGGCTGCAACCTCCCTTCAGGTAGTTGTAGAGAGCAAGAA
Organism: Picus viridis; assembly: GCA_033816785.1. NCBI lineage: Eukaryota > Metazoa > Chordata > Aves > Piciformes > Picidae > Picus > Picus viridis. The sequence goes on along the minus strand of CM066575.1, from coordinate 43,781,053 downwards.
GGTCTCCCCTGAGCCTCCTCTTCTCCAGGCTAAGCAACCCCAGCTCCCTCAGCCTCTCCTCATAGGGCTGTGCTCCAGACCCCTCCCCAGCTTTGTTGCCTGTTAAGGTTCCATACCAACTATGCAGCTAAGCAAACCCCCTCATAACTCCAGACAATGGGAGTGAAGGCAAGGCCATAAAAGCAGTTCAAGGATTTCAAGCATGTACCAACATCAGCACCAGTGCTGCAGCTGATTGATCTGCTGAAGTAGATTAAATTTTCAACAGCTACTTCAATAGGAGGACTGTTTCAAAGGAATTTCATGGCTGCTATTAATAACATAGCCTAGGAACAATGGCAGCAGCAAGATGAGGTGCACAGAAAGTGAAAAAGGCACAGGTCCACTGCTTGGTTAACTCTGTGCAAACCACCTGGAGCAGCACTGCTTGCTTTCAAAGACATAGAATGCTTGGAGATGAAAGGGACCTTAAAGATCAGCTAGTGCCAATCTTCAACAGTTCTTCACAGAGAGAATTGTTGGCCATTGGAATGTGCTGCCCAGGGAGGTGGTGGAGTCACTGTCCCTGAAGGTGTTCAAGAGGGGATTGGATGTGGCACTTGGTGCCATGGTTTAGTAGTCATGAGGTGTTGGGCGACAGGTTGGACTTGATGATCTTTGAGGTCTCTTCCAACCTTGGTGATTCTGTGATTCTATGATATTCCATGTGCTCAGGCAATGGCATTAAAGCAAAATGAGTTCTACACCACAGCTGAGGATAAGCTTGTAGAGCAGAGAGAGATGTACAGTTTTAATCTGTTTGCTTAATAAACAGGAAAGCCTTGTTTTTGGCACTGAGATTTCAGCCTGTGCTTCAGAAACTTGCCAGGGTTGCTAGATTTCAGAGTCCAGGATATCCTATTTTTAATGCATAGTTGACCAAATTATCCCAACTAAAGATTGCTCAGGTCAGTCTCACATCTCCTGGAGCATAGATAGTATCATAGTATCAGTCAGGGTTGGAAGGGACCACAAGGATCAGATAGTTCCAACCCCCTGCCATGGGCAGGGACACCTCACATTAGATCAGGCTGGCCAGAGCCTCATCCAGCCTGGCCTTAAACACCTCCAGGCATGGGGCCTCAACCACCTCCTGGACAACCCATTCCAGGGATTCACCCTGCTCATGGGAAAGAACTTCCTTCTCACCTCCAGCCTGAAGCTCCCCACCTCCAGCTTCATTCCATTCCCCCTAATCCTATCACTACCTGAGATCCTGAGAAGTCCCTCCCCAGCCTTCCTGTAGGCCCCTTCAGATACTAGAAGGCCACAATGAGGTCACCTGGGAGCCTTCTCTTCTGCAGACTGAACAGCCCAAACTCCTTCAGTCTGTCCTCATAGGAGAGGTGCTCCAGACCTCTGCTCATCCTCGTGGCCCTTCTCTGGACACCTTCCAGCACCTCCAGATCCCTCTTGGAATAGGGGCTCCAGAACTGGAGGCAGTACTCCAGGTGGGGTCTCAGCAGAGCTGAGCAGAGGGGGAGAAACACCTCCCTTGCCCTGCTGGCCACACTTCTCCTGATGCAGCCCAGGATCTGATTGGCTTTCCGGGCTGCAAGTGCACATTGAGAGCTCCTGTTGAGCTTCTCCTCCCCCAGCACCCCCAAGTCTCTCTCCTCAGGGCTGCTCTCCAGCCAGTCCCTGCCCAGCCTGTATTTGTGCCTGGGATTGCCTCCACCCAGCTGCAGGACCCAGCCCTTGGTCTTGTTGAAGCTCATGAGGTTGGCTTGTGCCCACCTCTCCAGCCTGTCCAGGTCCCTCTGGATGGCATCCCTTCCCTCCAGCCTGTCTGCTGCACCACACAGCTTGGTGTCATCAGCAACCTTGCAGAGGGTGCACTCGATGCCACTGTCCATGGTACCCACAAAGATGCAGCCTCTGACAAAAGTTTGGTCTGCATTCAGCTATCTCCTCCACTTTTTGGGTTGGAATTTGTTTTCCTATGCAGGCTTATACTAGTTTGTTCCTTGGTCTGTTTTTGTCTTCTGAGCTCAGACTCTTTTGGGACTCACTGTGTCTTCACAGCAGTTGGGTATGGTATCTGTCTGAGTGTCACTTCCATCCTTAGAGAAGAAGTAACAGCAGAAGGAAGTCAGAGTGAGAGTATCTCTGGAGATCATGTGAGAGAGCAGAGAAATCAGCTCGTCTCTACCCATCTGTTCAGCAGCTAGGGCTCCAGTGTGTAGCTTTGTCACACTGCAGGCTTGCAGAGTTGGGATCCACAAGGCACTTTGAGAAAATGCGACTGTAAGTTGTAGAGGAAGAAATGTTATTCCAAGAAAACTTTCAGAAGTAATGTGGGAGCAGTGAGAAGTGATGGAACAGGTTATCCTGTGAGGCTCAACAGGGCTCTGGTCAACCTGGTCCAGTTGAGGATTTCCCTGCTGACTGCAAAGGAGGGTGGACAGGATGACCTTTGGAGGTGACTTCCAACCCAGACCATTCTATGATTCTACAATCCATAGGGACAGCAATGTGCCCTGGGGGCTAAGAAGACCAATGGTATCCTGCAGTGCATTAAGGAGAGTGTGTCCAGCAGGTTGAGGAAGGCTCTTCTTCCCCTCTCCTCCGCCCTACTGAGACCACACCTGGGGTATTGTGTCTAGTTCTGGGCTCCCAAGTTCAAGAATGTTGGGGAAATACTACACAGAGAGTCCAACAGAGAGCTAGAAGAATGATCAAGGGACTGAAACATCCCACCTGGAGCACTGTGTTCAGCTCTGGAGCCACTATAACAGGAGAGATCTGGAGGTGTTGGAAGGTGTCCAGAAAAGGGCCATGAGGATGAGCAGAGGGCTGGAGCTGCTCTGCTATGAAGACAGACTGAGGGAGTTGGGGTTGTGCAGGCTGGAGAATAAAGGGCTCTGAGGAGACCTAATTGTGGCTTTGCTGGGGAGGGACTTTTTAGGGTGTCAGGGAGTGATAGGACTAGGGAAAATGGAGCAAAACTAGAAGTGGGTGGATTCAGATTGGATGTTAGGAAGAAGTTCTGCCCCATGAGGGTGGTGAGACACCGGAGGTAGTTGCCCAGGGAGGTGGTGGAAGCCTCATCCCTGGAGGTTTTTAAGGCCAACCTGGATGTGGCTCTGAGCCACATGCTGTAGTGTGAGGTGTCCCTGCCCATGGCAGAGGGGTTGGAGCTGGCTGATCCTTGAGGTCCCTCCCAACCCTGACAATTCTGTGATTCTATAATCCTATGATTCTGTGGTGTAGAACTTGTTCCTAACACCCAATCTAAACCTACTCTTCTCTAGTTTGAAGTCATTGCTCCTCATCCTATCCCCACAGGCCTTTGTACACAGTCTCTCTCCATCCTTCTTGCTCTGCATCAGTTGCTTCATTCAAATACAACAATCTGTGACTTTTTACTTCATTTTTCTTCTTGTTCTTAATTTTACCAATGCAATTAATCTCTATTTTCTCTGTATGTTACTTCCATGCCACCCTCACATACAGTTTTCAAGCTATGCAGATCCATTGAAGTGTTTCCTCTTTTCAAAGTAGTCTCTTCCTTGGCACCAGTTGCTCTTGTTTCCCCCAGAGATTTATGAATTGAAGATGAAGGGAAGGAATCAATTCATTGCAGGATGCTTTGATGTGATTTGATTTGATTGACTGATTTTTAAGAGCCCTTGCATCATTATTCTCTATTTCTCTTTCTTCCCCCCCCCATTTGTTTATTGTGCATGTTGATAAGCAAATTATGATGTGCACCTGTTCTTTGAAGTCCTTTGCACCACATCCTGCAGCATTTCATTGACAAAATGAAATAATACTAATAATACAAAAGAGAAGTATTCATTACAGCCTTTCAAGTCAAGTTTGATATCGAGTATTGAGATGTTAATAGCACAAAAGCTGAAAGTCAATCAAGGATAACCTCTATGAGGTTATAATCTGGGGTTATTTCAGGTGCTCCTAATTATTGCACTGATAAAATCTCTGATTTTCACACTGTTATAGAATCACAGAGTCAACCAGGTTGGAAAAGACCTCAGAGATCATCAAGCCCAACCTGTTACCTAATACCTAACAGCTCCTGACAACTAAACCATGGCTCCAAGTGCCACATCCAAACCAAATACCCCTTGCATAATCCCTACAGCCAAAGGCCCCCCATTGGGGGTCTAGGGGAATGCTGATGAGGGACTTTATAGGGTGTTCTTAGGATGTTTAGGGTCTAATCAATGTCTGTAAATAGCTCAAGGCTGGGGATCAGGAAAGAAGGGACAGGGACAGCAGCTGCTCACTTGTGCCCTGTGATAGGACAAGGGGAAATGGATGGATACTCCAGCACAGGAGGTTCCACTTCAACAGGAGGAAGAACTTCTTTCCTGTAAGGCTGGCAGAGCCCTGAAGCAGGCTGCCCAGAGAAGTTGTGGAGTCTCCTTCTCTGGAGACTTTCAAGCCCCATCTGGATGTGTTCATGTGTGACCTGTGCTGGATTCTCTGGTCCTACTCTGGCAGGGCGGATTGGACTGGATGATATACTGAGGTCCCTTCCAATCTTCCACATCCTGTGATCCTGTGAGCTGTGATCCTGTGACTTTTCCTCTTTTCTGTTTCATTGCCAGATGACAAATATTGGACTACTGGGGGTTGAACACCTCCAGGCACAGGGGCTCCACCACCTCCCTGGGCAGCACATTCCAGTGGCCAATTTCTCTTTCTGTGAAGAACTTTCTCCTCACCTCCAGCCAAAACTGCCCCATACATATTATTTATTTCCTTACTAGCTACTCTCCCTCTTCACTCTCTTCTGACTGCATAGAATTTGTGCTTGTTTTGATTTTTTCACAACCCTGACATGGATTCCATTCCTTGTAGAAACTTTGATGCTCTTTTCTGTTCTAGTCTCTTCTGATCTTACTGAGATTTACGTCTAGCCTTCCTAAAAGAAGCAACAGGAGTGTTTAAAAGCCCTTTAGAAATGCTATTTCTGGACTACCTGCCCACAGATTTCCATAGACACAGGACATTTCACTTCTCTCTGAAGATATTTTTATCTTTAAACTACTTTTCCTTAGGCTTACGATCATAGAATCATACAATCAATAACGTTGGAAGAGACCTCAAAGGTCATCAAGTCCAACCTGTCACGTAAAGCCTCATGACTAAATAAACCATGGCACCAAGTGCCACATCCAATCCCTTTTGAACACCTCCAGGGATGGTGACTCCACCACCTCCCTGGGCAGCACAGTCCAATGGCTAACAAGTGTGTCTGGGAAAGTGAGGCAGCCTACACCCACAGACCCCAAATTTTTTTCACTCACTTCTTTTCTGCCTGTTTCAATTTCTATTCTGAACCCCATCATCTCAAAGTCTAACACTATTGGTTTCATATCAGTCACTTCCTTGCCATTTGCTAACTCTTGCTTTGAATTTATGTACCTCCTTCTCTCTCCCATTTCATAGAATCAACCAGGTTGGAAAAGACCTCAGAGATCATCAGGTCCAACCTATGACCTAACACCTCCTAACAGCCAAACCATGGCTCCAAGTGCCTCATCCCTTTCTGAACACCTGCAGGGACAGGGACTCCACCACCTCCCCGGGCAGCACATTCCCATGCCCAATCTCTCTTTCTGGGAAGAACTATCTCCTCACCTCAAGCCTAAACTTCCCCTGGCGCAGCTTGAGACTGTGTCCTCTTGTTCCAGTGCTGGTTGCCTGGGAGAAGAGACCAACCCCCATCTGGCTACAACCTCCCTTTTAGGGAGTTGTAAACAGCAAGAAAGTCTCCCCTGAGCCTCCTCTTCTCCAGGCTAAGCAACCCCAGCTCCCTCAGCCTCTCCTCACAAGGCTGTGCTCCAGACTCCTCCCCAGCTTTGTTGCCCTTCTCTGGACATGTTCAAAAGTCTCAATGTCCTTCTTAAACTGAGGGGCCCAGAACTGGACACAGTCCTCAAGGTGTGGCCTAACCAGTGCTGAGTACAGGGGCAGAATGACTTCCTTTAAGAACAAAAATTAATAAATAAATAAATGCATAAGTAAAGGTCTGGAAATATTCACTCAATTTTATTTTAAAAGCTCTTAAGTAGGAAAAAAATTCCTCAATTAATTGTTTTTTTTTTTTTTTAATTTTCTATCTATGGTAAGATAATCACCAGTCTCCTCCACAATTGCTCTGCAGAATACAGACTTGTGTTGGAAGGTATATTTTTGGGATTATGACAAGGATGCACAGGGAAAAAAGAATAAAAGTGGGAGAAGCTAACTAGAACATAATTATCAAAGAAAGGCAAAGGATTTGATCCTAGGAGAAAAATAGGAATTATATTGTAGAATAATAGTAGCTAACAGCTGTCTGTAAGAGAGTACATCCAAGTGCTGGGTGCTGCACATTGGCCACAGCAACCCCAGGCAGTGCTACAGGCTGGGGTCAGAGTGGCTGGAGAGCAGCCAGGCAGAGAGGGACCTGGGGGTGCTGGTTGATGGCAGGCTGAACATGAGCCTGCAGGGTGCCCAGGCAGCCAAGAAGGCCAATGGCTTCCTGGCCTGCATCAGGAACAGTGTGGCCAGCAGGAGCAGGGAGGTCATTCTGCCCCTGTACACTGCACTGGTTAGGCCACACCTTGAGTCCTGTGTCCAGTTCTGGGCCCCTCAGTTTAGGAAAGATGTTGAGCTGCTGGAAGGTGTCCAGAGAAGGGCAACAAAGTTGGGGAGGGGTTTGGAGCACAGCCCTGTGAGGAGAGGCTGAGGGAGCTGGGGTTGCTTAGCCTGGAGAAGAGGAGGCTCAGGGGAGACCTTCTTGCTCTCTACAACTACCTGAAGGGAGGTTGTAGCCAGGCAGAGGTTGGTCTCTTCTCCCAGGCAGCCAATACCAGAACAAGAGGACACAGTCTCAGGCTGTGCCAGGGCAGGTTTAGGCTGGATGTTAGGAAGAAGTTCTTAGAAAGAGAGATTGGCCATTGGAATGTGCTGCCTGGGGAGGGGGTGGAGTCAACATCACTGGAGGTGTTGAAGAAAGGATTGGCTGTGGCACTTGGAGCCATGGTTTAGTTGTCAGGAGGTGTTAGGTATTAGGCAATAGGTTGGACTTGATGATCTCTGAGGTCTTTTCCAACGTGTTTGATTCTATGATCTCCTCTCTGATTTAAAAGTCAACATATCTTGAATGTTGCTTAAGATAATAAACCTGCAAGGGTCATATGGTTTGTAACCAACAAAACAACAACAACAACTACAACAAAAGAGTAAAAAGTTTTTAAAAAGGATAACTTAGTGCTAAAAGAAAATTTCCCTCTCACTTCCAATGCCAGGGTTACACAACACTCACCTTCTGTAAGCTCCCAAGTGATTGTGGTCTGAGGGAATCAAGCTGGGCCACAGATGCAAAGCGGAAGGAGCTTTAGTAGTTGCTTAATTTTGTCCAGTGAACTGCCGAGTTAGAAAGGGCAGAGATTGTTGTTTGAGATAAAGGGAGATCATACATTTCCATCTGATGGGTCCTTGTACTTGCCACCATTCCAGCAATATAAAAGAAACTTTCCCCCAGACTGATGGCTCTGCCTTTTGGCAACCAAGTAATGAGTGGCTCAGTAGGTTGTTCAGCAGTTTAAGTCAGCCTGCCCCTCTCAAGCTCATGTCAGATTCATTTTCTGATCAGCAACAAAATCTCTCCTGTGCATCTCAGCAAAGTGGTTTCTCTTTTCCCATGCACAGTCAAATCACATTTTTGATGTTAAAGCAACAGGAACAAGTGAGATGACAGCAGCTTCTAGTTCTCTATTAAGCCAGAGGAGACTTTCTTTTTCTGTGCCTGTCTTGAGAGAAACAAATCATTTCCTAATATAATTTTTCTTTACCTTCCCTTCTTTTCTTAGAATTCAGGATAAAAGGTCAGGATTTACCCTTGGGAGGAGCAGGAGGAAGAGGTGGTAGGAGGAAGAGGTGGTAGGAGGAAGGCTATCACCACTGATCACAGAATCACATAATGTTAAGGGTTGGAAGGGACCTCCAGAGGTCCTCCAGTCCAACGCCCCTGCCAAAGCGTGGATCACCCAGGGCAGGTCACACAGAACACATCCAGGCGGGTTGTGAAAGTCTCCACAGAAGACTCCACAACCTCTCTGGGCAGCCTGTTCCAGCGTTCCATCACCCTCACTGTAAAGAAGAAGTGCCTCCTCATGTTGAGGTTCCCTGTGCTCCAGCTTGCACCCCTTGATCTTTGTCCTATCACTGGGCACCACCAAAACGAGCCTGGCACCTTCATCGTGATGCCAGCCCCTCAGATATTGACAGACATTGATCAAAACCCCTCTCAGCCTTCTCCTGTCCAGACTAAGCAGCCCCAGTTCTCTCAGTCTCTCTTCACAGGAGAGATGTTCAAGTCGCACAGTCAATCCTCATGGCTCTCCGCTGGACTCTCCCCAGCAGATCCCTGTCTCTCTTGGGCGCTGATGGGCTGAACATGCTTGCTAAGCTTTAGTCCAGGCTTACTTTTCCCAGGCCAAGATGCACACATTCACACTAATGTAATTTCATTTCTTTCTTCTTTTCTCCCCCTGCTAAACACTGGAGAGCCAATTTCTTCACCACTTCTATCCCTGACAAAGTACTGTTCCAGCTGTATATTTTATGAAGCTTTCAGTCTGACTTGTTAGAGTTCTCAGAGGAAAACAAAATCAATAACTTGTCACAGCAAGAGATGCTTTGCTGTCTGCAGGGTGCTGTGAGATGGCATTGTGGATGGGGGAAAAAGAATGCAAACAATTCAGAGCTTGTCTTTCTGAAGTTGGACAGGCTTCTATTAGGCTAGTCAAACATTATTCTTTTCTCCTCCACTAGTTTAATCTTGAGATTATTAGGTATAGGTGTAATTTTCTAACAACATTTTACTGTTTATGCCTGCTTTGTAAACAAGGTATGGAAAGAAAAGTGGTGCTGACTTTGATTTGCTGCTGTGTGGTGTAAGCATAAACAGGCAGCTCCTGAAGAATCTGCTATGGCTGCAAAGGAAGGAACTGAAATGGTGGCAATAGAAAGCTATGTCATTAATTTGTACATCACTGCCTACAACATGAACTCCTGAGTGCATTAGGAAGAGCGTGCCCAGCAGGTCTAGGGAGTTCTCCTCCCCTCTCTACTCTGCTCTGGTGAGGCCCCACCTGGAATATTGCATCCAGTTCTGGGCTCCCCAGGTCAAGAGGGACAGGGATCTACCTGAGAGAGTCCAATTGAGGGCTACAAAGAAGGACAGGGATCTACCTGAGAGAGTCCAGTGGAGGGCTGTCAGGATGCTGAAGGGACTGGAGCACTGCCCTGTGAGGATAGGCTGAGAGATCTGAGGCTGTTTACTCTGCAGAGAAGACTGAGAGAGGATCTAAACAATGTCTATAAATATCTGAAGGCTGGGGGTCAGGAAGGGACAGGGACAGCCTCTGCTCACTTGTGCCCTGTAATAGGCCAAGGAGCAATGGATGTAAACTACAGCACAGGAAGTTCCACCTCAACGTGAGGAAGAATTTCTTTCCTGTAAGGCTGACGGAGCCCTGAAGCAGGCTGCCCAGAGAGGTTGTGGAGTCTCCTTCTCTGGAGACTTTCAAGCCCCATCTGGATGTGTTCCTGTGTGACCTGTGCTGGATTCTATGGTCTTGCTCTGGCAGGGGGTGGTTGGACTGGATGATCTACTGAGGTCCCTTCCAATCTTTCATAGAATCATAGAATCAATAAGGTTGGAAAAGACCTCAAAGATCATCAAGTCCAACCTGTCACCCAAGATCTCATGACTACTAAACCATGGCACCAAGTTCCATGTCCAATCCCCTCTTGAACAATTCCAGGAATGGTGACTCTATTTCACTTTGGTTTAAGTGAAAAAGAAAGACAGAAGGAGAGAGAAATGGCAGGTATTTGAAAGCACTGTATCACCTGTGATGCTAGTGATGGTCCTGGAAAAGATAGGTTGCTTACTTTCACATCCTGGAACTGGCTTGATGGCCGCACCCAAAGAGTGGCTGTCAATGGGTCCATGTCCCAGTGGAGGCCAGGGACAAGCAGAGTCCCTCAGGGATCAGTCCTGGGACCAGGCTTGTTCCACATCTTTCTGGGTACCATGGACAGTGGCATCGAGTGCAGCCTCAACAAGGTTGCTGATGACACCAAGCTGTGTGGTGCAGCAGACAGGCTGGAGGGAAGGGATGCCATCCAGAGGGACCTGGACAGGCTGGAGAGGTGGGCACAAGCCAACCTCATGAGCTTCAACAAGACCAAGGGCAGGGTCCTGCATCTGGGTGGAGGCAATCCCAGGCACAAATCCAGGCTGGGCAGGGACTGGCTGGAGAGCAGCCCTGAGGAGAGAGACTTGGGGGTGCTGGGGGAGGAGAAGCTCAACAGGAGCTCTCAATGTGCACTTGCAGCCCGGAAAGCCAATCAGATCCTGGGCTGCAGCAGGAGAAGTGTGGCCAGCAGGGCAAGGGAGGGGATTCTCCCCCTCTACTCAGCCCTGGTGAGACCCCACCTGGAGTACTGCCTCTGGAGCCCCTATTCCAAGAGGGATCTGGAGGTGCTGGAAGGTGTCCAGAGAAGGGCCACGAGGATGATCAGAGGTCTGGAGCACCTCTCCTATGAGGACAGACTGAAGGAGTTTGGGCTGTTCAGTCTGGAGAAGAGAAGGCTCCCAGGTGACCTCATTGTGGCCTTCTAGTATCTGAAGGGGCCTACAAGAAGGCTGGGGAGGGACTTACAATGCAATACAAAGTCAGTAAATAATTAATAATCACTAACAATACTGCATTACGATTCAATACAATACAATACAATACAATACAATACAATACACCAGGTTGGAAGAGACCTTCAAGATCATCGCGTCCAACCCATCAACCTATCCAACCCACCCAAGAACTAAACCATGCAGCCATAGGACTAGATGATCCTTGTGGTCCCTTCCAACCCTGACTGATACTATGATACTACTATGATGTTACTATCCTGTGAGCTGTGATCCTGTGACTTTTCCTCTTTTCTGTTTCATTGCCAGATGACAAATGTCTTACCCTGGGCACCAAGGAATGCCTAACTCCCACATCCCTGAAGAAGCCCAGCAGCACACTGACCTTGCATTTGCATGCTCTATTAAAGAATTGAGCAATTAATTGTGTTTTGTTTGGCAATTTGTGTTCAAACTGCACGACATGTCAAGTTTAATTGTGAATTCTGGTGGGGACTGAAAGCAATTTTCTTCACCTCCTTAATTTAATAATCTGCATCTTTACCAATTATTGTGTCGTTTCCCACAGTCACAGCAGCACTTGTGTGGAACAGAGAGCACAGAGGCAATATCAAATTGAGTTGGGTTTGCCTCTGAAGTGCTTCACCTCTCTGTTCATATAGCCTCAACGTGCCCAGCTGCAGCAGCTCTGTAGTAGGCCAGAAATGCAGTAGCTCTGCCTTCAAACCGATGGGAGGTCAGGGAGGAAAAATTGGTTCCACAGTTAAGTGAACCTGGGGTGCATTAAGAGGAGTGTGTCCAGAAAATCCAGAGGGGTTCTCACCCTCCTCTACTCTGCCCTGGTGAGGCCACACCTGGAATATTGCATCCAGTCCTGGGATCCCCAATTCAAGAGGGATAGGGATCCGCTGGACAAAGTCCAGTGGAAGGCTATGAGGATTATTAGGGGACTGGAGCACTGCCTGGTGAGGAGAGGCTGAGGGACCTGGGGTTTCTTAGTCTGGAAAAGAGAAGACTGAGAGGAGATTTAATAAATGTTTGTAAATATCTGAGGGCTGGGGGTCAAGAGGCAGGGGACAGGCTCTGCTCAGCTGTACCCTGTACCCTGAGGAGCAAAGGATATAAACTACAGCACAGGAGGTTCCACCTCAACATGAGGAGGAACTTCTTCACTGTGAGGGTCACAGAGCACTGGAGCAGGCTGCCCAGAGAGGTTGTGGAGTCTTCTTCTCTGGAGACTTTCAAGACCCTTCTGAGTGCATCCCTGTGTGACCTGTGCTGGATTCTATGCTCCTGCTCTGGCAGAGGGGTTGGACTGGATGATCTCCAGAGGTCCCTTCCAAACCCTAGCATCTTGTGATCCTGCGATCTTGGTGTTTAAGAGGGGATTGGACGTGGCACTTGGTGCCATGGTCTAGTCATGAGGTCTGTGGTGACAGGTTGGACTAGATGATCATTGAGGTCTCTTCCAACCTTGGTGATACTGTGATACTACGATACATGAGTAAAAGTAATTACATCCAATCTTTTGACATGAACCCCAGAGTTGAGGGAGGAGGGAAAGAGGGAGAAGTAATAGATAAGGAGCCTCTTGTTCTTCCTTAGCACAAAATTGCTCCTGCAAAAAAAATGGGAACTGCTTTGCTGAGATGTTAATGCCAAGTCAGTTTTCATTTGATCAGTAGTCTGCCTTGGTATTTCTGCAGACTAGGTCTTCTCTGACTGATTGCCACCTGATGCACCAAAATCTCCGTCTGGCACAGAAGCACACTTAGAGAAGCTCACTAAGAATGCTGCATTCTTAAATTCACCTCTAACAATCCTGCACTTGGCAGTTATAGAAAGTGCTTTTCTACCTTTGAAGTATGCATGGGTCTGAGAATGTGGCAAAAGCTTAGCAGATCACAGGATCACAGGAGGTTAGGGGTTGGAAGGGACCTCCAGAGATCTTCCCCTCCTGCCAGAGCAGGAGCATGGAATCTAGCACAGGTTGCACAGGGACACATTCAGATGGGGCTCCACAACCTCTCTGGGGAGCCTGTTCCACTGCTCTATGACCCTCACAGTCCAGAGTATTGTAGGCCTGGAAGCAGAGTGGTGTTCGTTACAATAAATACTGCTGACCCATGTGTGCTGACTGATTCTATCCTACTTTACATCAGTTACTACTGGTTTGTGTACTGACTTCAGCAATAAACAGTTCTGTGTAGAGGCACTCCCTCCATTTCCATCCCTACCTGCACAGAAACTAATTCCCTGGATGGTTTCTTAGGACATAAGAAGTAATAACAGAGTGATGAGGATAGAAAGTCTGCTTATGAAGTAAATAAGGAGAGCCAACAATGTGCTCTTGTGGCCAAGAAGGCCAGGGGCATCCTGGAATGTATTAGAAGGGACATGGTTAGTAGGTAGGTCGTGAGTTCTCCTCCTACTCTGCCCTGGTGAGACCACACCTGGAATACTGTGTCCATAGAATCATAGAATCAATAAGGTTGGAAAAGACCTCAGAGATCATCAAGTCCAACCTGTCACCCAACACCTCATGACTACTAAAGCATGTTTTCAAGTGCCACATCCAAGCCTTTCTTGAACATCTGCAGGGATGGTGACTCCACCACCTCCCCGGGCAGCACATTCCAATGGACAATCTCTCTTGCTGGGAAGAACTTTCTCCTCACCTCCAGCCCAAACCTCCCCTGGCACAGCTTGAGACTGTGTCCTCTTGTTCTGCTGCTGGTTGCTAGAGAGAAGAGACCAACCCCTTCCTGGCTACAACCACCTTTCAGGTGAGAACAATGAGGTCTCCCCTGAGCCTCCTCTTCTCCAGGCTAAGCAACCCCAGCTCCCTCAGCCTCTCCTCACAGGGCTGTGCTCCAGACCCCTCCCCAGCCTCATTGCCCTTCTCTGGACATCTTCAAGTGTCTCAATGTCCTTCATAAACTGAGGGGCCCAAAACTGGACACAGGACTCAAGTTTTGGTCTTCCCAAATCAAGAGATACAGGGATCTGCTGGAGAGAGTCCAATGGAGACCTACAAGAATGATTAAGGGACTCCAACATCTCTGCTATAAGCAACGACTGAGAGACCTGGGGCTGAAAGGGGATCTTGTTGCTGTCTATAAATATCTGAGGGGTGGGTGTCAAAAGGAAGGGGCAGGCTTTCTCCAGTGGTGCCCAGTAATAGGACAAGGAACAACAGGTAGAAGCTGGAGCACAGGAGGTTTCACCTCAACATGAGGAGAAAGTTCTTTACTGTGAGAATGCCACAGCCCTGGAGGAGGGAGGATGTGGAGTCTCCTCATCCATAGACTTGCAGAACCTACCTGGATGCCTTTCTGTATGCCCTGCCCTAGGTGATCCTGCTTTGGCAGGGGGTGTTTGGAGGTCCCTTACAACATGGAACACCTTGTGATTTGGAAAATAGCCAGAAAAGTCTTTCTCAAACTCTATTTCTATGCAGAAATGTTGAGGAATCACATGTATATTTTTACTTCCACATCTGTATGCCAGGAATACCAAGTGAAGACCAAGCCAAAAGATAGTAGTGGAATTGAGAAACAGTGTGTGTGTGTGAGAGAGAGAGAGAGAGATGGATACTAGCCCTGAAGCTATAAGGAGGAACAATTCTCTGGGTGACTACTCACCTGACAGCAGCAGAACTGTGGTGAATGTACAGAGGATTTGCTGGATACCTTTTGTTTTATACTCCCACCAAGCAAAGACTGGTAGACAATTAACAGCTATGTTTCATCTGGCCTCAGGTGAGTAAGAGGGAGTGATAAAAGAATCCCAGTAAAAAAGCAGAAAGTCTCTTTGATCAAGCCATGGTTTGCCCTGCTGGTGTATGGCAAAGAAAGCATTTGGGGAATTTAATATGATCCAACACTTCCCATATCTGAAGGGTAAGTCAGTAAATGATTAAACTGATCTGCTACTAAGCTTCAGTTTCTTTTGAGCCATTGGCTCAAACTGTCAGAATTACTGGAGTCTGTGGCAAGGGTATAGACTCAGTGGTGTTTACGTGTTCAACAGGGGATGGGATGTGGCTCCTGAAGGGAGCTTGTAGTCAGGTGGGGGTTGGTTTCTTCTCCCAGGCAAGCAGCACCAGAACAAGAGGACACAGTCTCAAGCTGTGCCAGGGGAGGTTTAGGCTGGATGTTGGGAAGAAATTCTCCCCAGAAAGAGAGATTGGCCATTGGAATGTGCTGCCCAGGGAGGTGGTGGAGTCACCATCACTGGAGATGTTTAAGAAGAGCCTGGATGAGGCACTTGGTGCCGTGGTTGAGTTGATGAGATGGTGGTGGGTGATAGGTTGGACTTGATGATCTCGAAGGTCTTTTCCAGCCTGGTTGACTCGACTCTATTCTATTCTATTCTATTCTATTCTATTCTATTCTATTCTATTCTATTCTATTCTATTCTATTCTATTCTATTCTATTCTATCCTATCCTATCCTATCCTATCCTATCCTATCCTATCCTATCCTACTGAGAAATCACAGACAAGGCAGAACCTGATCGCTACACAAGGGCAGGGAGGCTCTACAGAGAGACTTGAATAGATTGGATCCATTGCCAATGTTAACAAGATGAGCTTCAACAAGGCCAAGTGCCAGGTCCTGCACTTGGGGCATAACAACTCCAAGCAATGCTACAGGCTAGGGGAAGTGTGGCTGGAAAGCTCTCTGGCAGAAAGGGACCTGGGGGTGCTAATCAGCAAGCAGCTGAATAGGAGCCAGAAAGCAGTGAATAGTGTGCCCAGGCAGCCAAGAAAGCCAAGAAAGCCAAAGGCCTTCTGGCTGGGATTAGAAATGCTGCATCCAGCAGGAGCAGAGAGGGATTGTCCCCTGGTACTCAGCTCTGGTGTGGCCACACCTCACATGTTGTGTCCAGTTTTGGGCACCTCAAGCCAAGAGAGATGTGGAGGTGCTGGAGCCAGGGCAGAGGAGGGCAAGGAAGCTGTGAAGGTCTTGGAGAATAAATCTGATGAAGAGCAACTGAAGGAGCTGGGGATGGTTAGTTTGGAAAAGAGGAGGGTGAAGGGAGACCTCATTGCTCTCTACAACTACCTGAAAGGACATTGTGGAAAGGCTGCAGCAAGTCTCTTCTCCCAGGTAATTAGTGATAGAACAAGAGGGAATGGCCTCAAGCTGCCACTGGGTAGGTTTAGACTGGACAGTAGGAAATAAAATTTCCCAGCAAGGGTGGTCAGGGATTGGAATGTGCTGCCCAGGGAGGTGGCTGAGTCAGCAACCCTGGATGTGTTTAAGGGTTATGATAGAACAAGGGGCAAAGGATACAAAATGGAGCACAGGAAGTTCCACCTTGACATGAGGAAAAGCTTCTTGACTGTAAAGGTGCTGAAGAGCTGGAACAGGATTCCCAGAGAAGCTGTGGAGTCTCCTCTATACAATACAATAATACAATACAATACACCAGGTTGGAAGAGACCTTCAAGATCATCGCGTCCAACCCATCAAACAATCCAACCCACCCAACAACTAGACCATACAGCCAAGCACCCCATCAAGTCTTCTCCTGAACACCTCCTGTGAAGGTGACTCCACCACCTCCACGGGTAGCCGATTCCAATGGGCAATCACTCTCTCCGTGTAGAACTTCTTCCTAACATCCAGCCTAAACCTGCCCTGGCGCAGCCTGAGACTGTGTCCTCTTGTTCTGGTGCTGGATGCCTGGGAGAAGAGGCCAACCTCTGCCTGGCTACAACCTCCCTTCAGGTAGTTGTAGAGAGCAATAAGGTCACCCCTCAGTCTCCTCCTCTCCAGGCTAAGCAAGCCCAGCTCCCTCAGCCTTTCCTCATAGGGCTTGTGTTCCAAACCCCTCACCAGCTTTGTTGCCCTTCTCTAGACCTGCCCTAGCTGATCCTGCTTTGGTGGTGGTGTTGAACTCGATGATCTCTGGAGGTCCCTTCCAACCTCTCCCATTCTGTGACTCCGATTCTATGATTTGCTCCAAGGCTGCTCTATCCAGCTGGACAGAAAACCTTAACAAAAGCTTTTGCTGCTTCAGCAAAATAAAAGCAACACTCAGGAGCTAGCCTGTGGTGGCAAGTGAGGTTCAGACAAACTGCTGCTCTTTTTGAACTCCAGTGAATTGTGGGCTTTTTTAAGCACAGCTTGCTCTCTCTCATTCCAGCCCATAGTGATGTAGTTCCTGATACACTAATTGAGACTGAATCCAGCTAATCCACAATGGAATTTTAACAGTGGAGAAATCTTACAGAGCAGAGGGTCTCAGGCTTAAGTTACTGACACTGATTCAGAGATATTTCCTGTGTTATTTCCTGTATAAATATAATGTTATCAGTTTTGCAGGATTGGAGATTTTGACATCGGGATCTCCAGGCAATATTAAATCCGTGTTGTGGAGATGAAACAATATCATTCCTTGTAAAAGATGAGCTGTTATAAAAAGGCAGTGTATGAAAAAAGGTCCTGGTAGGAAGCAGGAAATATAATAAAACAGACATAAAGCGTTTCTGATGCTCACAGCCATACAGGAGCTCAACTTGGAAGTGAACCTTTGGAGATCATTTTCTTTTCCAGTCACCGCTGCTTCAAACAAGGTCAACCACAAAAGGTTACCAAGGACTGTCCCCAGTTGGGTTTGGAGTACCTCCAAAGACAGAGACTCTACAACTACTCTGGGCAGCCTCTTCTGCTCTTTGAGCCACCTTAAAGAAAAAAAGAGGGTGGAGAAGTCTTGTTTAAATGGAACTCCTTGTGTTCCAGTTTGTGTCCATTCCCTCTTCTCCTTGCACAGCACATCGCTGAGGAAAGTCCAGCTGCTTTCCTCAGACCCTCCATCAGGTATTTCTGCACATTGGTAAGATCAGCCTGAGCTTTTCTTTTCTCTAGGCCGAATAATCCCAGCTCTCTCATCCTCTCCTAGTATGTCAGATGCTCCTTTCCCTCAGTCATCTTCATGGGGCTCACTTCACTATGTCTGCATCTCTCCTGTACTGGGAAACAGGCCTGGACCCAGCCCAATACTCCAGAGGTGACCTCACCAGGACTGACGAGAAGCAACATACAGTCTCAAAATGCACCAGTTCAGGCTTGAGGTGAGGAGAAGGTTCTTCCCAGAAAGAGAGACTGGCCATTGGAATGTGCTGCCCAGGGAGGTGGTGGAGTCACCATCCCTGGAGGTATTCAAAAAATGATTGGATGTGGCACTTGGAGATGTAACATATCCAAGTGCCAGGTTCTACACATTGGCCACAACAACCCCAGGCAGTACTACAGGCTGGGGACAGAGTTGCTGGAGAGCAGCCAGGCAGAAAGGGATCTGGGGGTGCTGGTTGAGAGTAGGCTGAACACGAGCCAGCATTGTGCCCAGGTGGCCAAGAAGTCCAATGTCATCCTGGTCTGCATCAAGAACAGTGTGGCCAGCAGGAGCAGGGAGGTCATTCTGCCCTGTGCTCAGCACTGGTTAGGTCACACCTTGAGCCCTATGTCCAGTTCTGAACCCCTCAGTTTAGGAAAGATGTTGAGATGCTGGAAGGTGTCCAGAGAAGGGCAACAAAGCTGGGGAGGGGTCTGGAGCACAGCCCTGTGAGGAGAGGCTGAGGGAGCTGGGGTTGCTTAGCCTGGAGAAGAGGAGGCTCAGGGGAGACCTTCTTGCTCTCTACAGCTATCTGAAAGGAGGTTGTAGCCAGGAGGTGGTTGGTCTCTTCTCCCAGGCAATCAGCACCAGAACAAAAAGACACAGTCTCAAGTTGTGCCAAGGGTGGTTTAGGGTGGATGTGAGGAAGAAATTCTTCCCAGAAGGAGAGCTTGGCCATTGGGATGGGCTGCCCAGGGAGGTGGTGGAGTCACCATCACTGGAGGTGTTTAGGAAGAGACTTGATGGGGTGCTTGGTGCCATGGCTGAGTTGATTAGATGGTGTTGGATGACAGGTTGGACTTGATGATCTCAAGGTCTCTTCCAACCTGGTTAATTCTATTCTATTCTATTCTATTCTATTCTATTCTATTCTATTCTATTCTATTCTATTCTATTCTATTCCGTTCCATTCTATTCCATTCCATTCTATTCTATTCTATTCTATTCTATTCTATTCTATTCCATTCTATTCTATTCTATTCTATTCTATTCTATCATATTCTCTATCCTATTCTATTCTATTCTATCCTATCCTATTCCATTCTATCCTATCCTATTCCATTCCTATCCTATTCTATTCTATCCTATCCTATTCCATTCTATCCTATCCTATTCCATTCTATCCTATTCTATTCTATCCTATCCTATTCCATTCTATCCTATCCTATTCCATTCCATCCTATTCTATTCTATATTCTGATGTCATCAAGTAACAGTCTTCAAATAGTCCAGTTGTTGACTCTTCATTTCTTCATGAGACTATAAAATCATACATGCCTGGAGAGGCTAAATAAAGCACTCTGCTGTTGATTGCAATTGCATTTTCTATTCAGGAAAATTTCATTTAGGCTCATTTTCCAGACCCTTACTTTTTATAATTGACACTCCTCTCTTACAGGCAGGAGCTAATTAGATTCCATGTCACTCAATAAAATTGGGAGCTTCATTCAGATGTAAATCACACCAGTTCAGGAACGTACAACCTGAACGAGCAGATGTGCTGCATGGGATTGGTGCATTGTATAATTATTGTTCATTTTAAGGCAAGCAAGTCATGTGATCTGAAGCAAAGTCATCTGTGTGCAATAATGTCAATGTGCTTTATGGTTGGCTTGATGCAAATGCATGTGTTGCATACCTTTTTTCCTTCTGCATGCTGCAGAGTATGAGTTTAATTCTCAGGTGGTTTCTTGTACTGGTATCTCAGAGGGGGAAAATAATGACATCTCTGCAGTGTGTTGCTTTTTAGTTGCATTGCAAATTTCTGTCACTGTGACTTGTGAAATGAGGAGAAAATTACGGTTAACAACCTAGAACATGCATTGGAACTTATGCCAAGCATCTAAATGGAATAGAACTTCAGGATAGGCTTAAGTGATAGGACGAGGGGCAGTCATAGAATCGTAGACACAATCAGGTTGGAAAAGACCTCAGAGATCATCGAGTCTAACCTATCACCCAACACCTCATGACTAACTAAATCATGGCTTCAAGTGCCACATCCAATCCCTTCTTGAACACCTCCAGGGATGGTGACTCCACCACCTCCCTGGGCAGCACATTCCAAGGGCCAATCTCTTTTTCTGGAAGAACTGTCTCCTCACCTCCAGCCTAAAATTCCCCTGTTGCAGCTTGAGACTGTGTCCTCTTGTTCTGGTGCTGGTTGCCTGGGAGAAGAGACCAACCCCCTCCTGGCTACAACCTCCCTTCAGGGAGTTGTAGGGAGCAATGAGGTCTCCCCTGAGCCTCCTCTTCTCCAGGCTAAGCAACCCCAGCTCCCTCAGCCTCTCCTCACAGGGCTGTGCTCCAGAACCCTCCCCAGCCTCATTGCCCTTCTCTGGACATGTTCAAGTGTCTCAATACCCTTCTTAAACTGAGGGGCCCAGAACTGGACACAGGACTCAAGGTGTGGCCTAAGCAGTGCTGAGCACAGGGCAGAATGACTTCCCTGCTCCTGCTGGCCAGCAATGGCTTCAAACAAGAGAAGAGCAGATTTAGATTGGATGTGAGGAACAAGTTCTGCACCATGAGGGTAGTGGAACTCAGGAAGAAGTTGCTGAGGGAGGGAGTTGAGGCTCCAACCCTGGAAATACTCAAGGTTAGGCTCGACAAGGCTCTGGGCAACCTCATCTGTTTGCTGCAGAGCTCCTGCTGTTGACAGCTTTAGACACTCAGGGCTCTGCTATAGTAGGTTCCAGCCACCAGTACTGTTGAGTAATACCCTTCTAGTCTTTTCTCTACTACTTTACTGCCTACATCACAGAATCACAAAACTTTAGGGGTTGAAGGGGCCCTTAAAAGATCATCCAGTCCACCCCCACCCCATAGAGCAGGATCACCTGGGGTCACACAGGAATGCATCCAGGTGGGTTTTGAATGTCTCCAGAGAAGGAGACTCCACAACCTCTCTGGGCAGCCTGCTCCAGGGCTCTGGCACCTTCACAGTGAAAACAATTTCCTCATGTTCATACAGAACCTCCTCTGCCTCAGCCACCACTTGCTGCCCCCTGTCCTGTCATTGGAGACCTTATTTACCAAACCATCTTACATATTTCTTTAGCTCTGTTAGATATTAATATTTCATATTCTGCTTTAGGAGATTCTAAGCATAAAAGAGTCATCTGACTGATGCTTTAAAAAGGCCTCAAAAATCTATATCACCATGAAAGGAGAGAGCCTTGTACCTTTACAGACCTGCAGATAGAATGTACCCCAAGCATGCAATTATTCATGCAGCAAGGTCATCAAGAGTTTATGCAGAGAGTTATATTTGGAAGCAAAACATTCCTGAGTTCCTGTAATTGTTGATGAGGTGAAATCCATTCTCTTCCTTTAGGGAAGATTTAGGAAAAGGTTGATCAAGTTTCTTTATATAAGATAGGAGTCTCCTCTTCTGGTTTGAGGCCAGACAGCATTTCTATTGCCCCTGAAAGGGGACAAAAGAATGACACTCACACAAATGGATTGGAAAGTGATAGAAAGTTTAAATGGAAAAGCAATTGCTGCTTTACAAAAGCTACACAGCATAGTGGCAAAGTATCCCAAAGCTGACAGAGTCCCTTATACCACGCCCAAAGGCCTCCCAGCACTTCCCTTCTCCCCACCTGAGGGTACACCAAAACCCCCAGGGCTCTTTCTTCCCACCCCACTGCTAGGCTAGTCTCAGGCTGGCCAGGTCTCAGACTGCCACCCCACTTCTTCTCCTGGCATTATGCCTAACCAGGCTTAAGAAGCCTTGAGATACTCCCCCACTGTTACCCAATAGGGAACATCTCCCATGGGAGCAGAGAGGGAAGAAAGAGGAAGAGAATGACTTTGCAGATGCATTTCTAGGGCACAGGATTTATGGTATGAAATATGCTTCTTCCTGTGTCCACCTTACTGGGTTGGACACTCAGGACAGAATCACAGAATCAATAAGGTCGGAAAAGACCTCAGAGATCATCAAGTCCAACCTGTTACCCAACACCTCATGACTAACTAAGCCATGGCTTCAAGTGCCACATCCAATCCCCTCTTAAACACCTCCAGGGACAGGGACTCCACCACCTCCCTGGGCAGCACATCCCAATGGCCAACAACTCTTTCTCTGAAAAGCTTTCTCCTCACCTCAGGTGTATGTGGCAGTTTTAGGCTGTGCCTAGGAAAATGTTCCACAGATTGAGTAGAAAAGTGGTAGAATGTAAATAAATTACCATTGGAGATAAAAGGGAAAATAATGATAAGGTCTAAATAAAACCCACTGGTCTGATTACAGAACACAGAATACAGAATTAACCAGGTTGGAAAAGACCTTCAAGATCATCAAGTCCAACCTATCACCCAACATCATCTAAGCAACTCAACCATGGCACCAAGTGCCTCGTCCAGGCTCTTTTTAAACAGTTCCAGGGATGGTGACTCCACCACCTCCCTGGGCAGCACATCCCAATGGCCAATCTCTCTTGCTGGGAAGAATTTCTTCCTTACATCCAGTCTAAACCTCCCCTGGCACAGCTTGAGACTGTGTCCTCTTGTTCTGGTGCTGGTTGCCTGGGGGAAGAGACCAACCCCCACCTGGCAGTGAAGAAAAATTTTAGATTCAGAAACAGAACTTCTGAAGCAGTATATAAGTATGTTAAGTTCTTATTCACATATTACTCTGTCAGTGACAGTTATAGGCTGGGTACCCAAACAGAATAAGAACAAGAGAATGCAGTTAAGGAAAGATGTTGAGTTGCTGGAATGTGTCCAGAGAAGGGCAACAAAGCTGAGGAGGGGTCTGGAACACAACCCTGTGAGGAGAGGCTGAGGGAGCTGGGGTTGCTTAGCCTGCAGAAGAGGAGGCTCAGGGGAGACCTTCTTGCTCTCTACAACTCCCTGAAGGGAGTGTTTAAGGAGAGCCTGGATGAGGCACTTGGTGCCATGATTAGTTAATTAGATGGTGTTGGATGATAGGTTGGACTTGATCATCTCGAAGGTCTTTTCCAACCTGGCTAATTCTATTCTAAGACCTCCAGGGATGAGGTGGTTGGGGCCCCGTGCCTGGAGGTATTTAAGCCCAGGCTGGATGAGGCTCTGGCCAGCCTGATCTAGTGTGGGGTGTCCCTGCCCATGGCAGGGGGTTGGAACTAGATGATCCTTGTGGGCCCTTCCAACCCTGACTGATACTATGATACTATTCTATTCTATTCTAAACCTTTAGATCAAAAAACCTTACATATATGAAAGAAAAATTGAAGCAGACTTTTTTTCACTAGTAGTGAAACTGACTTCCCTTGATTACTTTTGAACATCTGGAAAACTCAGGCTGGATGTGGCTGTGAGCAACCTGCTCTAGTGTGAGGTGCCCCTGCCCCTGGCAGGTGGCTTGGAACTGGATGATCCTTGAGGTCCCTTCCAACCCTAACAATTCTATGATTCTAAAAGCACCTCCAGAAGTGACCCTCAGTTTTTGTGTGAATAAATTACATTCTCATCTGGTTTTCATTCAGATGCCTTCAATAATCAAAGCAAAGATGGGCCCAGGCTGAATGTGTTGGGATTTTATTTTGCTCTTTTCTGGGCTTCTGGCTTTTCATTACCTGCATGGTGCTCTGAATTGAATGAATAGCTATTCACTGTAACATCTGTAGTCAGAGCTGAATTGTCTCCTCTCTTACTTTATTACTTCTCAAAAAGATTAAATATATGTGTATATATATATATATGTATTAAAAAATGACCTGTGGAAGTGTGTGTAGCTGCAGGTGTGGCAGCCTGGAAATGAACTCCAAGCCTTCAGAATGGTTTGTGTCTAACACACAGAATCAAAGAATCCCAGAACATTAGGGGTTGGAAAGGACCTGAAAAGCTCATCCAGTTCAACCCCCTGCCAGAGCAGGAACCCCTAGAGCAGATCACACAGGAACACATCCAGGTGGGGTTTGAACATCTCCAGAGAAGGAGTCTCCACAGCCCCTCTGGGCAGCCTGCTCCAATGTTCCAGCACCTCACAGTGAAAAAAAGTTTTCATCTTGTTTCCATGGAACTTGCTGTGGCTCACCTTCCACCCATTGCCCCTTGTTCTCATGTGTGCTCCTTCTCTGACACATCAAAGGTGTCTGGTTTGGCTTCATTCATTGTAATTTCTCTTTCCCACACACTTCATCCTCCTGTGTCTTGCCTACCAGAAAACAGATCTTTAAGTAAACCTCTGAAAAGGACATTTGAAACCCCAGTTTATTTAACATATTTTGTGATAGAGAATACAGAATGAACCAGGTTGGAAAGGACCTTTGAGATCATCAAGTCCAACCTATCACCCAACACCATCTAATCAACTCAACCATGGCACCAAGCACCCCATCCACTCTCTTCCTAAACACCTCCAGGGACGGTGACTCCACCACCTCCCTGGGCAGCACATCCCAATGGCCAATCTCTTTCTGGGAAGATGCACATGCTGCTGCTTCTGTTTCATGGTTACCTGAACTGAAGAGCTGTAAGTTGACAAACATATATTAGAAAAAGGCTCAGACTTTCTGGGCAGTACCACAGTCTTCCAACTTCCAACGTTAGGGGCTGGAAGGAACCTCAAAAGATCATTGTGTCCAACCCCTCCCTGCCAGGGCAGGATCACCTAGAGAAGATCACAGAGAATTGGATCTTTAATGGAAAATACTATATACAAAAGTAAGAGGAGCATGTCCAGGAGATTGAGGAAGGTTCTTCTCCCTCTCTACTCTGCCCTGGTGAGACTTCATCTGGAATATTGCAACCAAGTTTGGGTATCCCAGTCCAAGAAGGACAGGGATCTATTGGAGAGAGTCCAAGGGAGAGCTACCAGGATGATTCAGGGACTGGAACGTGTGCCCTGTGAGGAAAGGGGCTTTTTAGCCCTGGGGCTTTTTAGCCCTGGGGCTTTTTAGTCAGGAGAAGAGAAGACTGAGAGGGGATTTAATCAATGTTTATCAATATCTGAGGGCTGGGGGGTCAGGAGGGAGGGGACAGGCTCTGCTCAGTTGTACCCTTTGATAGGACAAGGGGCGATTGATATAAACTGCAGCACAGGAGATTCCATCTCAGCATGAGGAGGAACTTCTGCACTGTTTTAGGGTCACAGAGCACTGGAACAGGCTGCCCAGAGAGGCTGTGGAGTCTCCTTCTCTGGAGACTTTCAAGGCCCATCTGGATGTGTTCCTGCGTGACCTGTGCTGGATTCTATGGTCCTGATCTGGCAGGTGGGGGTTGGACTCAATGATCTCCTGAGGTCCCTTCCAGCCCCTAACATCCTGGGAGCCTGCAGGTAAAACTATTGTAAGAATACAGCCCAGCTGCTAACATAAAAAAGGAGGTGAAGCAATGAACAGCCACACAACCAGAGCCAGAGGCTAAATGCATAATTCCCTGGCTTTACTGAATAGGAAATGCATAAATGCTGGCTTAAAGCTCTTGCAAGTGTATGCTCAGTTGCACTCAGTTGCTTCCAGCCCAAGCTATTTTCCAGCCTGCAGTAAAGAGGTAATTTGGTGCGTACTATAACCTGAGGCAGGGGTCTTGTAGCAGCGTGGTGACTTACTCTGCAGCAATGTGTTAGAAATGACATTAGAGCCACTGAGTGGAGCACACTTAGCTGAAGGAACTTGGAGTGACTCCTGTTCTGAGTACATTAATGGAAGTTACTTGAAACACACACTTAGATGAGCAGACAGTTTAGCCTCTTATCACTGCTGTTCCCGTGTCAGAACAGATCACACTCTCATTTCTAGCCCCTTTCTTTACAGGCTGCCTTTTCAGTCATCCCCAGCACTCTTTTTTTCTCCAAGAACCAAAACAAATACAGCATTGTTTATCCTATACACAGATGGGGATGGATTTGGTGTGCTGAGGAATATTTTATTCTCTTTTGGATGATGTGAGACATTTAGAGATACAATCTTGCAACCCAGGTTTAGATTCACTTCCATTTCTCAGTCTCATAGCTTACAACCCCAACATCGAGTCAGTAGCATGACAAAGAGAGCTGTTACTTGCTTTTCCTTATCACAGAATCACAGAATCAAACAGGTTGGAAAATACCTCAGAGATCATCAAGTCTAATCTATTACCTAATACCTAACACCACAGGACAACTAAACCATGGCTCCAAGTGCCACATCCAAGCCTGTCTTCAACACCTCCAGGGATGGTGACTCCACCACCTCCCTGGGCACCACATTCCAATGGTCAATTCCTCTTTCTGGGAATTACTTTCTCCTTACCTCCAGCCTAAATCTCCCCTGGCACAGCTTGAGGCTGTGTCCTCTTGTTCTGGTGCTGATTGCCTGGGAGAAGAGACCAACCCCCTCCTGGCTACAACCACCTTTCAGGTAGTTGGAGAGAGCAAGAAGGTCTCCCCTGAGCCTCCTCTTCTGCAGGCTAAGCAACCCCAGCTCCCTCAGCCTCTCCTCACAGGGCTGTGCTCCAGACCTCTCCCCAGCCTCATTGCCCTTCTCTGGACACATTCAAATGTCTTAATGTCCTTCTTAAACTGAAGAGCTCAGCACTGGACACAGTGTGTTTGAGAATTTGGGGATTGCTTTTGATTCATTTGCTACGTACAGCTTTGATTGTAGAGATGATTTGTGCCTATCAGGAGGGGAAATGAAAGGCAAAAAGACCACTCAGTGCCCGTTCTTGCCAGTGATGCATTATTTGATCCATGTACACATGTGCACATGCCACAGCTTCTGCTCTCACTGACTTGCTAGGAAATTCAGTTTTTCTTTTAGCTTCACTTAGTAATATGTTTGCTGGCTTGGTCTTGGTTTTTGTTTGGTTTGTTTGTTTTGTTTTGTTTTGCTCTGGTTTGGTTTGGTTTTCTTTGGTTTGGTTTGGTTTGGTTTGGTTTGGTTTGGTTTGGTTTGGTTTGGTTTGGTTAGGTTAGGTTAGGTTAGGTTAGGTTAGGTTAGGTTAGGTTAGGTTAGGTTAGGTTAGGTTAGGTTAGGTTAGGTTTTTGGTTTGGTTTTCCAGGAAATAGTGGGCAGCTGCATCATCAAGAGGCTGAGGGACCTGGGGCTTTCTAGTCTGGAGAAGAGAAGCCTAAGAGGGCATTTAATAAATGTTTATTAGTATCTGAGGGTTTATAAATATCTGAGGTCAGGAGGGAGGGGACAGGCTCTGCTCACTTGCACCCTGGGATAGGACAAGGGGTAATGGATCTATACTACAGCACAGGTGGTTCCACCTCCACATGAGGAAGAACTTCACTGTAAGGGCCACAGAGCACTGCAACAGGCTCCCCAGAGGGGTTGTGGAGTCTCCTGCTCTGGAGAACGTCAAGACTCATCCGGATGCATTCCTGTGTGACCTGTGCTGGATTCTGTGGTCCTGCTCTGGCAGGGGGTTGGACTGGTTGATCTCCTGAGGTCCCTTCCAACCCCTAACATCCCGTGAGCCTGTGATCATTTTTCCAGCTAGGATATAACTGAAATGGGATAGTAATGAGATTCTCTGAGCCTCCTTGCATCTTGAAAAGCTAAGTTATATAGTCTAGCTCAGTTTTAGTTGCTTTGCTGCCTTATCAAAAAGCTCCAAGATCAACATCCTTGCTGATGTAACCACCAGCAACCTTGCTGATGTAGCCATCACCATGATTATTTATGTGCCTGCCATGTCCAAATATAGTATTACAATATGGTTTCTGCAGGACTAAATGTAAGGTGATTTGTAAGCTTCACCTGCTGCAAGGAAAATTCACACTAAGTTCAAGCATCTCTCAAATGGACCCTTCAGCAGGATAGGCTCCCTAAATTGTCATTACAGCCTCTCAGTAAGCAATTCAGAGTTTAGTTTCCCATATTTCAACTCATTTTCCACCAGGTAATAAGCTTTAGATAACCTCTCCAGTAGGAGCTGCAGAGTTCAAGAGCTGGTGACCTTCCTAATACTGCAGCAAGGTCCATTTTGCTAATGCAGTTCCTGGGTTAAATGCACTGAACTCAGATATTTCAGGCTGTCCCCGTTCTCATGGAATGGAACAGGAGAAAGGCACACACACAGGCACAGAAGAGGGAAGGCTGGAAAGGAGCTCTGGAAGTCACCTGCTCAGAGCAGGGCTAACCTCCTATTTCACTAAGGCTGCTCAGGCTCCTGACCAACTTTCAAGCACATTGAAGGGTGGAGATTTGAAATTTTCTCTGACCAGGCTGTTCCACTCCTTGACTTGCACTGCAAAATATCTTCCTTCTGTTCAGTAGGAATTTTCCTTACTGCAACTTGCAGCAGCCACCTCTTGTCCTTTCATGCTTTACCTCTGAGTCTACCTTCTCAATACACTTCTGTAGGCAGCTGAAGGCAGCCACTCAATCCTTCTCAGCTCTCTTTTCTCTAGATTAAGCAAACCCACTTACCTCAGCCTCCTCTGGCCCTGCACCAGGCTCCTTCCAGTTTGTTAGCACATTTTCTGCATGATGGAACCCAGAACTAGGCTCAGTACTCCAGGCATAGCCTCAGGAGAGCTGAACATGGAATCGACTTTTCCCTTGACCTGCTAGCTGTGAGTGACAACATTAGAGCACAGTTTTGGGGCATGTAAGCAGTGGACACTTGTGAGCTTGGACCAGGGTGGCTCAGCCACTGGGGACTGCAGAGTCCATCCTCACTAACATTTGCAAACCTTGCACAGGCTCTATTTGTTCTGCATTAAAGTGATGCACAGTGGCAGTAAAAGAGGTTTAAGGGAACAATGTCATGACATGCAAAAAGTTCAGGTTTTAGGGTGTCCTTTTTTTCCCAGTTAACTCTCAAAAGATGTTACAAATGCCCAGAAGCTTTCATGGACCCTTACCGTGGCTCTTCATGGGGATTTCACTCTCTCTATTCAAGCTCACACTAATGGACCTGTGACAAATTGAACTGAGCATTTCAATAGGAGAAATTTAGAAGGTAACAATAGATGCAAAAGGGATATTTTTTGTTGGTTTCCAGCATGTAACAAATAATTCTTGTCTTACTCTTTTTATCTCAATTACACATAACCCATATTCTCTTCTATCACAGTATCAACAGTACAGTTTGCAAGGGCCCTCAAGAGATCATCCAGTCCAAGACCCCTGCCAAAGCAGGATCACCCAGGGAAGTCTGCACAGGAATGCATCCAGGTGGGTTTGGAAAGCCTCCAGAGAAGGAGACTTCACAACCTCTCTGGGCAGCCTGTTCCAGAGCTCTGTCACCCTCACTGTAAGGAAGTTTCTCCTCATCTTGAGGTGAAATCTTCCATGTTCAAGCTTGAACCTGTTGTTTCTTGTCTTAGTGCAGACCACAGAAAAGAGCTTGCCCCCCTCTACTTGACACCCACCCCACAGTATTGATAGACCTTGACAAGAACCCCTCTCAAGCTTCTCTTTCCACATTAAACAGCCCCAGGGCTCTCAGTCTCTCTTCACAGGGGAGATGCTCAAGTCCTCTAATCATCCCCATGGCTCTCCCTTGGATTCTCTCCAGCAGGTCTCTGTCTCCCTTGAACTGGGGAGCCCAAAACTGGACACAGTGTTCCTGGTCTCAGCAAGGCAGAAGAGAGGATGCAGATGAGCACACACAAAGACATTAGTCTGCTCTAAAATTTTCTCTTACCATCAGTTAAAATGTATTAAAGCTACTACTGGCCCAGATTCTTACTGGAGGAAATGCATCTCATAGAATCACAGAATTATCAGGGTTGGAAGGGACCTCAAGGATCAGCCAGTTCCAACCCCCCTGCCATGGGCAGGGACACCTCACACTACAGCAAGTTGCTCACAGCCACCTTCAGCCTGGCCTTCAAAACCTCCAGGGATGAGGCTTCCACCACTCCCTGGGCAACCTGTGCCAGGCTCTCACCACCCTCATGGGGAACAACCTCTTCCTAACATCCAATCTCAGACTACCCATTTCTAGTATTCCTCCATTCCCCCTGATCCTATCACTCCCTGACACCCTAAAATGTCCCTCCCCAGCTTTCTTGTAGTCCCCTTCAGATACTTGAAGGGCACAAGAAGGTCTCCTCAGAGCTTTCTCTTCTCCAGACTGAACAGCCCCAACTCCCTCAGTCTGTCCTTCAGTCAGATGTAATTTTGGTTTTGCCACTGCACAGCCAGCAGTTGAGTGGTTAATTGCATACAGGTCTTGGGCAAGGGCTGTCATGCAGTGAGAGAGGAACTTTGGCAGCAAAGAGCAAATGGGTTGCATATTATTTTGTATGTGGATTGGAAGAGGGAAAGAGGCAAGGAGATGAGAGTGTGGAGTAAATTGCATGACAGATCTGAAATCTTAAGGGTGCTGCAACTAGATGATCCTTGAGGTCCCTTCCAACCCTAACAATTCTATGATTCTAAGGCAGAAAACCTTTGGGAGCTTGAGGTCAGCTTATAAATATACTCTTGAACAACAAAGGGAAGAGAGAAACTCAGTTTCTCTATTAAGTGAGCCAAAAAGGCTCCAGCTGTTTGTTTTTGGCTCTTAATTACAAAGTGTCTTTAAGTGTTCCAAATATTCATGGATCCCAGGATTTCATTTTAAAGTTTCCTAATCTTTTTGCTGAGATGTTTTGTTGATTTGCTCACAGCTGCAGCCACCACCAGTGAATCAGTCTTCCAATAATTTGTGTAACTGGGAAGGATTTTCCATGGCTAGCCACACTGGCATGGAATCAATTCTGCAATGAGCAGACCTCAGTAATCACTGTTATTTATTCATTTAGGGTTATGCTCACAATATTAATTCACTGTATTCTCATCCTTTTGGCTGCTGAACTGCACGAGAGGGATGCAGCCTTTATGAATCACAGAATTTGCACTGGCTTGTTCCAAGACTGGAAGAACTTTGTGGAAGGCAAAATTGTCCTTTTCTTTTACATCTCTGTGCTTTATATCAGACTGTGAGTGGAATTATCATAGAATCACAGAATTAACCAGGCTGGAAAAGACCTCAGAGATCATCAACTCCAAACTATTACCTAATACCTAACACTTCCTGACAACTAAATCATGGCTCCAAGTGCCACATCCAACCCTTTTCTGAACACCTCCAGTGATGGTGACTCCACCACCTCCCTGGGCAGCACATTCCAACGGCCAATCTCTCTTTCTGGGAAGAACTTTCTCCTCACCCCCAGCCTAAACTTCCACTGGTGCAGCTTGAGATTGTGTCCTCTTGTTCTGGTGCTGGAACTTCTTCACTGTGAGAGACACAGAGCACTGGAACAGGCTGCCCAGAGAGGTTGTGGAATCTCCTTCTCTGGAGATTTTCAAGCCCCATCTGGATGTGTTTCTGTGTGACCTGTGTTGGGTTCTATGGTCCTGCTCTGGAGGTTGGACTGGATGATCTCCTGAGGTCCCTTCCAGCCCCTAACATCCTGTGATGCTGTGAACAATTGTGAAAATACAGCCTGGCTGCTAACCTAAAAAAGGAGGTGTAGCAATGAACAGCCACACAACCAGAGGCAGAGGCTAAATGCATAATTCCCTGGCTTTGATAGTTAGGAAATGCATAAATGCTGGCTTAAAGCTCTTGCAAGTGTATCCTGACTAAACAGGCCCACGGCTCTCAGTCTCTCTTCATAGGGGAGATGCTCAAGTCCCCTAATCTTCCTCATGGCTCTCCCTTGGATTCACTCCAGCAGGTCTCTGTCCAGCTTGAACTGGGGGCCCAAAACTGGACACAGTATTCCAGGTCTAGTCTCAGCAGGGCTGAGTAGAGGGGGAGAACCTCCTTGGAGCTGCTATGTAACGTAGGGGAATCCAGCACCTCCCTTGGGAATTTCATAGAATCATGGAATCATAGAATCAATAAGGTTGGAAAAGACCTCAAAGATCATCAAGTCCAACCTGTCACCCAACACCTCCTGCTTAGTAAACCATGGCTCCAAGTGGCACATCCAATCCTTCTTTGAACACCTCTAGGGATGGTGACTCCACCACCTCCCTGGGCAGCACATTCCAATGGTTAATGTCTCTCTCTGTGAAGAACTTTCTCCTCATCTCAAGTCTAAACTTCTCTTGGCACAGCTTGAGACTGTGTCCTCTTGTTCTGGTGCTAGTTGACTGGAAGAAGAGACCAAGCCCCTGCTGGCTACCACCACCCTTCAGGAAGTTGTAGAGAGCAAGAAGGTCTCCCCTGAGCCTCCTCTTCTCCAGGCTAAACAGCCCCAGCTCCCTCAGCCTCTCCTCATAGGGTTTGTGCTCGAGGCCTCTCCCCAGCCTCCTTTGCCCTTCTCTGGACACGTTCAAGAGTCTCAATGTCCTTCTTAAACTGAGGGGCCCAGAATTTATTCCAATGTCTAATAGTTCAAACGGTGAAAACATTTTATCTGACATCCAGACATCCAGTGCAAATCTGAGAGTCTCTGACTCATGAGAGTCTTCAGTTAAAAACCACAGACATCTGGTTCCATGAAGATTTCAGGTATGGCTCCATTGATGCTAAGGAGAGTTTTAACCTTTAAAGTGGTAGAGAAAATCTGCATCTGGGTGGAGGCAATCCCAGGCACAAATCCAGGCTGGGCAGGGACTGGCTGGAGAGCAGCCCTGAGGAGAGAGACTTGGGGGTGCTGGGGGAGGAGAAGCTCAACAGGAGCTCTCAGTGTGCACTTGCAGCCCGGAAAGCCAATCAGATCCTGGGCTGCAGCAGGAGAAGTGTGGCCAGCAGGGCAAGGGAGGGGATTCTCCCCCTCTACTCAGCCCTGGTGAGACCCCACCTGGAGTACTGCCTCCAGTTCTGGAGCCCCTATTCCAAGAGGGATCTGGAGGTGCTGGAAGGTGTCCAGAGAAGGGCCACGAGGATGATCAGAGGGCTGGAGCACCTCTCCTATGAGGACAGACTGAAGGAGTTGGAGCTGTTCAGTCTGGAGAAGAGAAGGCTCCGAGGTGACCTCATTGTGGGCTTCCAGTATCTGAAGGGGGCTACAAGAAGGCTGGGGAGGGACTTCTGAGGCTATCAGGTAGTGATAGGACTAGGGGGAATGGAATGAAGCTGGAGGTGGGGAGCTTCAGGCTGGATGTGAGGAGGAAGTTCTTCCCCATGAGAGTGGTGAAGCCCTGGAATGGGTTGTCCAGGGAGGTGGTTGGGGTCCCGTGCCTGGAGGTGTTTAAGCCCAGGCTGGACGAGGCTGTGGCCAGCCTGATCTAGTGTGGGGTGTCCCTGCCCATGGCAGGGGGTTGGAACTAGATGATCCTTGTGGTCCCTTCCAACCCTGACTGATTCTATGATGCTATGAAAATACTGAGACTCTGGAATAGATACCAAAAGAGAAAAAATAAGTTTGGATTGTTTGTAGCCTGGAAAGATTTGATGGATTGCACCTTCCATTTCTGAATGCAGCACACTCAGAACTGCAGCGTGCTGAAGGTTGGGATTCTCGTTGTTGTTGTTGATGCTGGGGAATTTAAAGCTTCTGTGTGAAGTAGGCTTTCTGTTTGCAACATTTCAGGAGTGGTATGAATAAAGCAAGCTGTGTAGGAAAATGTTTGTTTGCTTTCAGAGGGAATAGTGGAGAAAGATTGACTCTTCAGACTGATTAGTAGACGAAATTTACTGTGTTTCCAAGCACTTCACTGATTCATTTTGCCATATTTTGAAGGCAGAATCAACAGTTATTGTAATTTCATAAGTAGAGCAAAAAGGAACCTTTTTAGGTTTCCAGAAGTATGGAGAAGAGTAAACATAGTTTTAAATAAAGAGATGAGTTCTCTCTTACTTATATGGGGGTTGGAAGCTTAATCAACCTTTTTCTTTGTCAGCATTCACACTGCAGAAAGCTTTCCTAGAAGGTGAAGTTTCTCTTTGTAACAGAGTGAGATGACTGAATCTCTGAGAAGAGCAGAATTTGAGTGAGACACTCCATTTCATTGCTACTTCTACTTAGTTCCGCTTTCAGCACTGCGAGATGAAGAACCTCAGACTTCCCTTGGTCTGTATGAAAGTTTGGGCATCTGACTCCACTTGTGTATGCTACTAAGAATCGTAGATACATAGCATCATAGTCTTAGGATGGTCTGGGATAGAAGGGACCTCCAAAGGTTGTCCAGTCCAACCCCCTCTGCAGTCAGCAGGGATGCCACGAGGATGATCAGAGGGCTGGAGCACCTCTCCTATGAGGACAGACTGAAGGAGTTGGGGCTGTGCAGTCTGGAGAAGAGAAGGCTCTGAGGTGACCTCATTGTGGCCTTCCAGTATCAGAAGGGGGCTACAAGAAGGCTGGGGAGGGACTTCTCAGGATCTCAGGGAGTGACAGGACTAGGGGGAATGGAATGAAGCTGGAGGTGGGGAGATTCAGGCTGGAGGTGAGGAGAAAGTTCTTCCCCATGAGAGTGGTGAAGCCCTGGAATGGGTTGTCCAGGGAGGTGGTTGAGGCCCCGTCCCTGGAGGTGTTTAAGCCCAGGCTGGACGAGGCTGTGGCCAGCCTGATCTAGTGTGGGGTGTCCCTGCCCATGGCAGGGGGGTTGGAACTAGATGATCCTTGTGGTCCCTTCCAACCCTGACTGATACTATAATACTATGATCCTCCACTAGATCAGGTTGCCCAGAGCCCTGTCATGCCTCACCTTGAAGATCTCCAGGGCTGGAGCCTCAACCACCTCCCTGGGCAACCTGTTCCAGTGTTCCACCACCGTCACGGTGCACAGGGGAGTGAAAAGGCATATGGGAGGACAGATCCTATTATTTTTTTTGGCACTCTGTATGTTCAGCACTATAAAAGCAAAACCTCCTGAGAGCTGGAGCCTACCCTTTCAAGCACATGCGTCCTTTTGTCAGAAATACTGGCTCACATTGTATGGAAACAGGTCATCAGTTATTCTTTCAATTGCCACAGTCTTCAGAAGAAAATATCCAAACCCTAACACAGAGGTGTTTATAGCACAGAAGATAATAAGCTAAACAAGCTAAACAATGCACAAGCTTACATGCATACAGTATACGTGTAAGCAGACATGTTTCACATTGTAGAAGCATCTAGCTTTCAAAGGTCACAGTAGGTCTTTGCAGCTCTGTTTCAGGCTTCTTTCAAAAGGGGCAGTGTGGTTAGCAGGTCAAGAGAGTTTCTTCTTCCCCTCTACTCTGCCTTGGCGAGGCTGCATCCGGAATACTGTGTCCAGTTCTGGGCCCCTCGGTTCAAGAAGGAACTGCTTGAAAGGGTCCAGTGCAGAGCCACAAAGGTGATGAAGGGAGTGGAACATCTTCCGTATGAGGACAGGCTGAAGGAGCTGAGGGCTCTGTAGCTTGGAGAAGAGAAGACTGAGAGGTGACCTCATTCATGTTTAGGGTGAGGGTCAGGAGGATGGAACCAGGCTCTGCTCAGTGATGTCCAATGATAGAAGAAGGGGCAGTGGGTGCAAGCAGAAGCATAGGAGATTGCACATAAACTTAAGGAAAAACTGTTTCACTGTGTGAGTGACAGAGCACTGGAGCAGGCTGCCCAGAGAGCTTGTGGAATCGTCTTCAGATTCAAAACTCACCTGGATGTGCTCTGTGTGACCTACTCTAGGTGATCCTGCTCTGGCAGTGGGGTTGGACTAGAAGATCTTTTGAGGTCCCTTCCAAACTCTACCATTCTGTGATTCAGAACTTGTTCCTAGCATGCAAGGGGAACAGACAAAGGAATCCTGTAGAGAATCAAACTTCTGAAAGGCAGATGTATAGCTCTGCTTTCAGTTCCTCATATTTGTCAAGGACTGCAAGAATACAGAGAAGAGGTTGTTGATCTACAGTCCTTATTCCTCTTTGTGGGGTTTGGAAGAGTTTCTGGCCAGTATCATTTAGTAGGTTTGTAATAACAGCACTGCTTTCCTAAAGACTTCTTCACTGCTCTTGCTGAGCTATTTGGCCTTGCTGCTGTCACAAGTCCTTGCTTGCCAGTCAAGTTGCCTTCCCACAGTCTGGCATCACTATTTATAGCTGGAGGAGTGTCTGGTGTTTTGCATGAGGTATTACGTTAGCACAAATTATTGCCAGCAAGTGGTGACACTCACCTTAGATATGGCAAACTGATGTCATTTGCCATTCAAGGTACATGCACTCTGTCAGGTGGAGTCAGTAAGCATCTGAATACAATACAATGCAATACAATACAATACAATACAATACAATACAATACAATACAATACACCAGGTTGGAAGAGACCTTCAAGATCATCGCGTCCAACCCATCAACCAATCCAACCCACCCAACAACTAAACCATGCAGCCAAGCACCCCAGCAAGTATCCTCCTGAACACCTCCAATGAAGGTGACTCCACCACCTCCACGGGTAGCCGATTCCAATGGGCAATCACTCTCTCTGTATAGAACTTCTTCCTAACATCCAGCCTAAACCTGCCCTGGCACAGCCTGAGACTGTGTCCTCTTGTTCTGGTGCTGGATGCCTGGGAGAAGAGACCAACCTCTGCCTGGCTACAACCTCCCTTCAGGGAGTTGTAGAGAACAATAAGGTCACCCCTCAGTCTCCTCTTCTCCAGGCTAAGCAACCCCAGCTCCCTCAGCCTTTCCTCATAGGGCTTGTGTTCCAAACCCCTCACCAACATATTTGCCCTTCTCTGGACACCTTCCAGCAAGTCAACATCCTTCCTAAACTGAGGGGCCCAGAACTGGACACAGGACTCAAGGTGTGGCCTAACCAGTGCAGTGTACAGGGGCAGAATGACCTCCCTGCTCCTGCTGGCCACACTGTTCCTGGTGCAGGCCAGGATGCCATTGGCCTTCTTGGCTGCCTACAGCACATAGAATACAGAATTAACCTGTTTGGAAAAGACCTTCAAGATCATCAAGTCCAACCTATCACCCAACACCATCTAATCAAATCAACCATGGCACCAAGTGCCACATACAGTCTCTTTTTAAGCACTTCCAGTGCTTCCACCACCTCCCTGGGCAGCACATCCCAATGGCCAATCTCTCTTGCTGTGAAGAATTTCTTCCTAGCATCCAGCCCAAACCTCCCCTGGTGCAGCTTGAGACTGTGTCCTCTTGTTATGTTGCTGATTGCCTTGGGGAAGAGATCAACCCCCACCTGGCTACAATGTCCCTTCAGTTGTAGAGGGCAGTAGGGTCTCCCCTGAGCCTCCTCTTCTCCAGGCTAAGCAACCCCAGCTCCCTCAGCCTCTCCTCACAGGGCTGTGCTCCAAACCCCTCCCCAGCTTTGTTGCCCTTCTCTGAACACATTCAAGTATCTCAATGTCCTTAAACTGAGGAGCCCAGAACTGGACACAGTTTCTTTCCCTCTGGTGACGGAATGAAAGATGGAAATTTTCAAACCCTAACAAGCCAAACTAATCTGCAATCAAAATTTGAGCTAAAGCAAATGCAGTTTGTTTCCTGACATTCTGCAAAGCTTGATTAATTCTTTCTTTTCTTTTTTCTTTTTTTTTTTTTTCACTAGGTGTTAAATGGCAAATAAAAAGCACTAAAGAGTGTTTTCAGTAAGCAATAATCAAACATTTCAAAAGCACAGCTTAGGAGTGTATGAACAAACCAGTGACAAACAGATCAGTTTATGATCATGTAATGCAGCACTGGTTCTGCAGAAACTGAAACTGGATGCACACCCACATGGTGCAGATCTTGTTCCTAACATCCAATCTAACTCTGCTCTTCTCTAGTTTGAAGCTATTTTTTCCTCATCCTATCACTGCAGGCCTTGGCAAACAGGCTCTCTCCATCCTCTGGCCGGCCGGCTTGAACTAGTGTGGGGTGTCCCTGCCCATGGCAGGGGGTTGGAACGAGATGATCCTTGTGGTCCCTTCCAACCCTGACTGATACTATGATACTATCCTTCTTGCAGCCCCCTTCAGGTACTGGAAGGTCTCCCCTGAGCCTCCTCTTCTCCAGGTTGAACAGCATCACCAAGTATCACAGCATCATCAAGGTTAGAAGAGACCTCAAAGATCATCGAGTCCAACCTGTCACCACAGACCTCATGACTAGACCATGGCACCAAGTGCCACCTCCAATCCCCTCTTGAACCCCTCCAGGGATAGAGGGCGCACCCTCAGCCTGTGCCCAAAGCAGAGCTGCTTCAACTCCCTGATCATTTCCATGGCCTGCCTCTGGACCTCCTCCATCAGTTCTATGTCCTTCCTGCACTGAGGAATCCAGAGCTGGACACAGCACTCCAGGAGAGGTCTCACCAGAGCAGAGTGGGAGAATCACCTCTCAATCAGCCCAGGATGCCACTGACCTCCTGTTGAATTCTCTCATTGCTTTGCCCTTTTCAAGATGTGTGTGGGTATGACTTTGCTAGTGACAGTTATGAACATCTGCACAGAATTTTGCCAGCTGTAATTTGTACATATCACATATTGTGCTTTCTCTACATACCTAAAGTCCTCTGTTCTATGGCAGAGGTGAGGAAGGGGGTTTTAGTTGGTGTCAACCAGAAAAATGCATATTCATGCTCAGGCACACATTAGAAATTGTATCTGGCTCATCCCTCTTAAGTTCAAGACTTCCTACAGAATCATAGAATCATAGAATTGTCAGCTTGGTGGTGTCTGAAAACTTATTGAGGGTGCATTCCATTACAGAATCAGAGAATTGTTAGGGTTGGAAGGGACCTCAAGGATCATCCACTTCCAACCCCTGCCATGGGCAGGGACACCTCACACTACAGCAGGTTGCTCACAGTCACATCCAGCCTGGCCTCAAACACCTCCAGGGATGAGGCTTCCACCACCTCCCTGGGCAACCTGTGCCAGGCTCTCACCACCTTTATAGGGAAGGACTTCTTCCTAACGTCCAATCTGAATCTACTCACTTCTAGTTTTTTGCTATTCCTCCTGGTCCTATCCCTCCCTGACACCCTACATGTCCCTCCCCAGCTTTCTTGGAGCCCTCTTCAGATCCTGGAAGGCCACAATTACGTCTCCTTGGAGCCTTCTTTTCTCCAAATTGAACAGCCCCAACTCCCTCAGTCTGTCCTCACAGCAGAGCAGCTCCAGCCCTCTGCTCATCCTCGTGGCCCTTCTCTGGACACCTGCCAGCATGTCCAGATCTTTCTTGCAATAGGAGCTCCAGAAATGGACACAGTACTCCAGGCGGGGTCACAGCAGAGTGGAGTAGAGGGGGTGAATCACCTCCCTCAATCTGCTGGCTCTGCTTCTCCTGATGCAGCCCAGGATGTGATTGGCTTTCTGGGCTGCAAGTCTTCACTGTTGGCTCATGTTGAGCTTCTCATCCACCAGCATCTTAGCTGAAATCAAAAGCACTTAACAAAATAAGCCATCTCTATAGGTCTAAAATTATTTTACATAAAGGTGTTTTTTGGTGAGTTTCAGCAACTATTCACTTTTGGTGGAGAATCAGCTTATTCCTCAGTGTCCACTCCCTTCTCTTCACTGTCCTGCAAGCTCTTCAGACCAAATTCAGCCTACACTCCTGCAAAATCAGTGAACTTGGTCAGTGGTGAGAGCCATCCCTGCCTAAGGGATTTCAGAGGGTAGTTCAGTGGACTAGAATGGAATGGAATGGAATGGAATGGAATGGAATGGAATGGAATGGAATGGAATGGAATGGAATGGAATGGAATGGAATAGAATAGAATAGAATAGAATAGAATAGAATAGAATAGAATAGAATAGAATAGAATAGAATAGAATAGAAGTAGAAGTAGAATAGAGTAGAATAGAATAGACCAGACCAGGTTGAAAGAGACCTTCAAGATCATCGCGTCCAACCCATCAACCAATCCAACCCACCTAAACAACTAACCCATGGCACCAAGCACCCCAGCAAGTCTCCTCCTGAACACCTCCAGTGATGGTGACTCCACCACCTCCATGGGCAGTCCGTTCCAATGGGCAATCACTCTCTCTGTATAGAACTTCTTCCTAACATCCAGTCTAAACCTGCCCTGGCACAGCCTGAGACTGTGTCCTCTTGTTCTGGTACTGGCTGCCTGGGAGAAGAGACCAACCCCCACCTGGCTACAACCTCCCTTCAGGGAACTGTAGAGAGCAAGAAGGTCACCCCTGAGTCTCCTCTTCTCCAGGCTAAGCAACCCCAGCTCCCTCAGCCTCTCCTCATAGGGCTTGTGTTCCAAGCCCCTCACCAACTTCATTGCCCTTCTCTGGACACCTTCCAGTAAGTCAACATCCTTCTTAAACTGAGGGGCCCAGAACTGGACACAGTACTCAAGGTGTGAAGACATGATGTCATGAAAGAAAGAAAGAAAGAAATGAAGTCATGAAATAGAACATGCCCTAAAGCAAGCAGGAATCTCTCTCTGATTAATAGAGGAGCAAAGAGAGGAACTTGGCTAGTTTAATGTTGGCATTGAGAAGAGTTAAATCTTTGTGAGCTGGTGAATAACTTCATTTCCAATGTGCTCTTGACTTGCCATTATATCTACACCTTGGAAGTTTTAGTCAGTTACAGCAGGAGCTATTTTTACACAAGCAATCAGTCAAAAGTTTTTCATCTTTCTAAGTTAGATGAATTTGTGTCTTCGCTAATAAATGTCCCAAATGTCAGCAGCATTTCTATTTTCTCTTCAGTTAGACATTTAATGAAAGCAGCATCTGAAAGCTTGGTATTGAATTAGGGTTTTTTTTTAGAAGGATCAGAGATTCATTGAATGGTAGGGGTTAGGAGGGACCTCTGGAGATCATTAGAGTCCAATCCCCGTGCCTGAGCAGGATTGCCTAGGGCAGGTCACACAGCAACACATCCAGACAGGTTTTGAAAGGCTCCAGAGAAGGAGACTCCACAACCTCTCTGCACAGCCCGCTCCAGGGCTCCGTCACCCTCATAGTAAAGAAGTGTCTCCCTGTGTTGAGGTGGAACTTCCTCTGCTCCAGCTTGTACCCATTGTTCTTTGTCCTGTCACTGGGCATCACCAAAAAAGAGCCTGGCACCTTTCATCTTCAGGTGAGGTGGAGGTGTTCAAGAGGGGATTGGACGTGGCACTTGGTGCCATGGTCTAGTCATGGGGTCTGTGGTGACAGGTTGGACTCTAAGATCTTCGAGGTCTCTTCCAACCTTAGTGATACTGTGATACTGTGATCTTGACACTCACCCCTCAGATCCTTATAGACATATATCCTTATAGACATATAAGGACTCAACATCATTGGAGGTGTTTAGGAGGAGACTTGACAGAGTGCTTGGTTGCATGGTTTAGTTGATTAGGTGGTGTTGCATAATAGGTTGGACGTGATGATCTTGAAGTTCTCTTCCAACCTGGTCTCTCCTCTCCTCTCCTCTCCTCTCCTCTCCTCTCCTCTCCTCTCCTCTCCTCTCCTCTCCTCTCCTCTCCTCTCCTCTCCTCTCCTCTCTCTCTCTCCTCTCCTCTCTCCTCTCCTCTCCTCTCCTCTCCTCTCCTCTCCCTCTCCTCTCCTCTCCTCTCCTCTCCTCTCCTCTCCTCTCCTCTCCTCTCCTCTCCTCTCCTCGAGTCTCCTCTCCTCGAGTCTCCTCTCCTCGAGTCTCCTCTCCTCGAGTCTCCTCTCCTCGAGTCTCCTCTCCTCGAGTCTCCTCTCCTCTCCCTCGAGTCTCCTCTCCTCTCCTCGAGTCTCCTCTCCTCTCCTCGAGTCTCCTCTCCTCTCCTCGAGTCTCCTCGAGTCTCCTCTCCTCTCTCCTCTCCTCGAGTCTCCTCTCCTCTCCTCTCTCCTCGAGTCTCCTCGAGTCTCCTCTCCTCTCCTCGAGTCTCCTCGAGTCTCCTCTCCTCTCCTCGAGTCTCCTCTCCTCTCCTCTCCTCGAGTCTCCTCTCCTCTCCTCTCTCTCCACCTTCTGTCAGCACCACTTGCAGTCCTGCCTGCTGGTCTGGGAGCTCAGCAGTCACCTCCATCCCTGGAGGGTTTTGAAGGCCAGGTTGCATGTGGCTGTGAGCAACCTGCTGTTGTGTGAGGTGTCCCTCCCCATGGCAGAGGGGTTGGAACTGGATGATCCTTGAGGTCCCTTCCAACTCTGACAATTCTATGACTCTATAACAGGTGACATACAGGCAGTGAGATGCTCAGCAGTCAGGAGAGAAGTGAGGGGTCTGCATCCTGAGCTTTCTAGGCAATGACCCCCAGATCTCCTGGGTTTCTGGCAGGTGTGTGTTGTTCTACATTTATAATGTCCTCATTAAACCTGGTTTCGTGAAATGAGTTTTTCTTCCCTGAATGCAGGTGAACTACTAAACTGCTGTAACCTGTATTCTAGTGATGGGAATAAGACAGGCAGTGGCAGGTCACAGCATCACCGAAAGTTAGGGGTTGGAAGGGACCTCCAGAGTTCGAGTCTACAACCCCTGCCACAAGCAGGATCACCCAGTGCAGGTCACACAGGAACACATCCAGACAGCTTTGGAAAGTCTCCAGAGAAGGAAGCTCCACAACCTCTCTGGGCAGCCTGCTCCAGTGCAACGTTGAAGGACACATCAGCGATGACACCATTTTATCTTACATGTGGCCTGCAAAACATGACTCACTGCAGCTGCTCTGATCAATTCCTTCCCCTTTAGATGTGCTGTGGTCAGCAGTCACTGCAGGCCAGGTCAAAATGAGGGGGAAAAAGGAAAACTGGTGAGAGTTCCTCTGTAATTTCCATTTCAAGTTGTCAGAGATGTTAACTATTTTCTGGCTTTCTTCATCTTTCATAAAATCACAGAATTGTCAGGGTTGGAAGAGACTTCAAGGATCATCCAGTTCCAACCACCTTGCTATGGGCAGGGAGACCTCACACTACATCAGGTTGCCCAGAGCCACATCCAGCCTGGCCTTAAAAACCTCCAGGGATGAAGCTTCCACCACCTCTCTGAGCAACCTGTGCCAGTGTCTCACCATCCTCAGGGGCAAGAACTTCTTCCTAACATCTAATCTCAATCTACCCATTTCTAGTTTTGTTCCATTCCCCCCAGTCCTATCACTCCCTGACACCCTCAAAAGTCCCTCTCCAGCTTTCTTGTAGCCCACTTCAGATACTGGAAGGGCATAATTAAGTCTCCTCAGAGCCTTCTCTTCTCTTGAACATTAACTACCATTTGTTGTGTG
Source organism: Picus viridis (assembly GCA_033816785.1). Taxonomy (NCBI): domain Eukaryota; kingdom Metazoa; phylum Chordata; class Aves; order Piciformes; family Picidae; genus Picus; species Picus viridis. Next base: position 43,738,269 of record CM066575.1, on the reverse strand, counting down.
TTTCACCAATGAAATATCAAACCTTAGCATGTTGCATGATGAGATTGTTTTCTCTTTTGGAATTCTCCTTAGGTCACACTTCATGGTGCAGCTACTTCACTCTGAAACTACCAGGATCCATCCCTGTGTAGGAAGTGTTGGGGAGCTTGAAAATGTTTCCATAAATACAAAGCAGAACCACAGCATCATCATTCAACCAGGCCATGCAAGTGGGGAGAGCTTTTTCTTAACTAGCACTGGGCTGTAGAATTCCATGATAATGACTATTCCAGAATAGCTCCACTGGTGGGAAGTGGGACAGTTCCACTCTTAGCAGCTGAGTTACATGAACACAGTAACTTTAATGATGTATCAGGAATAGTGTGGCCAGCAGGAGCAGGGAAGTCATTCTGCCCTGGACTCAGCACTGGTTAGGCCACACCTTGAGTCCTGTCTCCAGTTCTGGGCTCCTCAGTTTAAGAAGGGCATTGAGACTCTTGAACATGTGCAGAGAAGGGCAATGAGGCTGGGGAGGGATCTGGAGCACAGCCCTGTGAGGAGAGGCTGAGGGAGCTGGGGTTGCTTAGCCTGCAGAAGAGGAGGCTCAGGGGAGACCTTCTTGCTCTCTACAACTCCCTGAAGGGAGGTTGTAGCCACGTGGGGCTTGGTCTCTTCTCCCAGGCAACCAGCACCAGAACAAGAGGACACAGTCTCAAGCTGTGCCAGGGCAGGTTTAGGCTGGAGGTGAGGAGAAAGTTCTTCCCTTACAGAGAGATTGGCCCTTGGGATGAGCTGCCCAGGGAGGTGGTGGAGTCACCATCCCTGGAGGCGTTGAAGGCAGGCTTGGATGTGGCACTTGGTGCCATGGTTTACTTGTCAGGAGGTTTTAGGTATTAGGTAATAGGTTGGACTTGATGATCTCTGAGGTCTTTTCCAATCTGGCTGATTCTATGATTCTGTGATGATTCTATGATTCTAATTACTAGTGTGAGGTAAGAAAAGGAATCTACCTGGGCTCCTATCCAGTCACTCTGACCAACTTTAGTTACCCACAATGTGTTTTGTACATCAGGCTTTTGGCATTATGAATGACTGCATTTAATACTATTCTTATTTAATGCAAAGTTAACTGTAGCAGAGAAAAAGAGAATAATCACAGGCTCACAGAATGTTAGGTGTTGGAAGGGATCTCTGGAGAGCTTCGAGTCCAACTCCCTCCCCAAGCAGGACCAGAGAATCTAGAGCAGGTCGCACAGGAATGCATCTAGATGAGGCTTGAAAGTCTCCAGAGAAGGAGACTTCAAACCCTTGCTTGGAAGCCTCTTCTAGTGCTCTGTGAGCCTTACAGGAAAGAAGTTCTTCCTCATGTTGAGGTGGAACCTCCTGTGCTGTAGTTTCCATCCGTTGCCCCTTGTCCAGTCACAGGGCACAAGTGAGCAGAGCCTGTCCCTGTCCCTCCCTTCTTGGTCCTCAGCCCTCAGATATTTATAGGTATTGATTAAATCCCATCTCAGTCTTTTCCTCTCCAGACTAAAAAGCCTTTAGTCTCAGCCTTTCCCCCTAAGGCACCCTGAGTCCCTGTAATTGTGAAGTTAGCTTATTTTTATGGAAGAACTCTCCTTTTACTCTGTGTTTTGCTCTTGCTGCCAACAGGTTCATTAAGCTCCCTTTTTTCCCCATTTATTTTCATGTTTGCTGCTTTTCCACCACCTCTCTTTCTTTCACATACTTTTTGCTCTCCTTTATTTATCTGTATGCAATTTATAGAGAGCAGACTATTCCCTCTTCCTCTGCTGTGTCCCTCTGAAGACCATAGGGACCTGCCTGAAATGAAATACGAAGTCTTGATATTGAAGTCCATAATTGTTGTTGTCACTGAGTAGCTCCGCACTTCAGAGCAAGGGGGAAAGAAATGGCTCATATTCTCAGATTCTCTCCTCCAATTTATTATCTCAAGATGAAACTGATAAATGGGATGGATTCTGGCCACCAGGCCCTGCCCTGCCTGCCACAGGGAGCCCCAGACCCTTCTGGTGCAGGGGTCATGTGGCCCCGGTCACACCTTGGCAGTATTTTTATCTGACCCTGAAGAAAGATTTCTGCTGTTTCCATTTTGCAAGGGAAAGGTACAGTCTTTCAGAGATAATTACAGATATTTAAATTCCAGTTAAATCTGGTGAGAATCATTAAAGCTCCTTTCAGAGCAGGTTCAGGAGTGGTTTGGAGGATTTTTTGGTTTAGTTGATTTGGTTTTGATTCTTTTATTTTTTTCCTGTTTTGTTTCTTCTTTCCCCCCGCCTCTTATTTCTAAAGTTTCAAGGCTTTTTCCTGCCCAACTTACTGAAGATGATCTCCACTCCTTTTTGTAATGCTCTTCAATTGAAGGTACTGATAATCATAGAATTGTCAGGGTTGGAAGGGACTTCAAGGATCATCCAGTCCCAACCCCCTGCCATGGGCAGGGACACCCCACACTACAGCAGGTTGCTCACAGCCACATCCAGCTTGGCCTTCAAAACCACTAGAATCATAGAATCAACCAGGTTGGAAAAGACCTGAGAGATCATCAAGTCCAACCTATTACCTAACACCTCCAGACAACTAAACCATGGCTCCAAGGGCCACATCCAGTCCTTCTTTGAACACCTCCAGGGATGGGGACTCCACCGCCTCCCTGGGCAGCACATTCCAAGGGCCAATCTCTCTTGCTGGGAAGAACTTTCTCCTCGCTTCCAGCCTAAACTTCCCCTGGTACAGCTTCAGACTGTGTCCTCCTGTTCTGGTGCTGCTTGCCTGGGAGAAGAGACCAACCCCCACCTCGCTACAACTCCCTTCAGGTAGTTGTAGAGAGCAGTAAGGTCTCACTGTGACAGCAAAAAACTCAGCAACAGCCACAGAGAACAGAGTGAAAACTGGCTCCACAAAACACAATAGGAAATGTAAGTATACGTGTGGAACAAAATTCTGATGTCTCTAGGCAAGAGAGCTTTAAATATCTATCAAACATTTAAATAGCTACACTTTCCTTGCTGGGAATCATAGAATTGTTAGGGTTGGAAGGGACCTCGAGCATCATCCAGTCCCAACCCCTGCCAGGGGCAGGGACACCTCACACTACAGCAGGTTGCTCACAGCCACATCTAGCTTGGCCTTCAAAACCTCCAGGGATGAGGCTTCTACCACCTCCCTGGACAACCTTTTCCAGTGCCTAACCAACCACTTGGGGAAGAACTACTTCCTAACAGCCAATCTGAATCTACTCATTTGCATTTTTTTTTCAATTCCCCCTGGTCTTATCCCCAAAAAGTCCCTCCCCAGCTTTCCTGTAGCTCCCTTCAGATACTGGAAGGCCACAATTAGGTCTCCTCGGAGCCTTCTCTTCTCCAGACTGAATAGCCTGGATGGGGAAGCTATCATCTGACTGAAATTACAGCTTCTAGAAAAAGGTGTGATAATAACAAGGATTTTCCCCTAAGGTTGGAAAGCAACTGGTTAAGAGTTCATGTGAATAAAGAGGGCACTCTTCTGCAGCCCTTCATTCCAAAGTCTGCAGAAAATGAAAAAGAGCAGCAGAGCACAGCAAGATAAAAGCATGGACCAGTGACCAGAAAGCTGATTATGATGTCAATAATGGTGCATTCAGTGACTTTGCTGCTAAATGTCTTCGGTACATATGAAAGGGAGGAAAACAAAACAAAGGCTAAAGAGAATAAATAAGCACAGGACAATAGACAGTGTTTATTTTGCAGAGAGCAGATATTAATCAACAGGCTCTGATGTGCGTGTGTCAGTGACTGTTTGCTGCACAGCTTCACCTCAGGAGCTCTCTGCCCTGGTTCTGTCAAGTCAGATGATGCTGCCAATATAGAAAGTGCAAAGAGAGAGGAAAACCAGCATTGCCTGGGCAAAACACAGCCACAGGGATTCTTTTATAATTATTAGAATAGAATGGAATGCAATGGAATGGAATGGAGTGGAATAGAATAGAATAGAATAGAATAGAATAGAATAGAATAGAATAGAATAGAATAGAATAGAATAGAATAGAATAGAATAGAATAGAATAGAATAAACCAGGTTGGAAGAGACCTTCAAGATCATCGCGTCCAACCCATCAACCAATCCAACCCACCTGAACAACTAACCCATGGCACCAAGCACCCCAGCAAGTCTCCTCCTGAACACCTCCAGTGATGGTGACTCCACCACCTCCATGGGCAGTCCGTTCCAATGGGCAATCACTCTCTCTGTATAGAACTTCTTCCTAACATCCAGCCTAAACCTCCCCTGGCGCAGCCGGAGACTGTGTCCTCTTGTTCTGGTACTGGCTGCCTGGGAGAAGAGGCCAACCTCTGCCTGGCTACAACCTCCCTTCAGGGAGCTGTAGAGAGCAATAAGGTCTCCCCTCAGTCTCCTCTTCTCCAGGCTAAGCAACCCCAGCTCCCTCAGCCTCTCCTCACAGGGTTTGTGTTCCAAACCCCTCACCAACCTTGTTGCCCTTCTCTGGACACGTTCCAGCAAGACAACATCTTTCCTAAACTGAGGGGCCCAGAACTGGACACAGGACTTGAGGTGTGGCGTAACCAGTGCATTGTACAGGGGCAGAATGACCTCCCTGCTCCTGCTGGCCACACTGTTCCTGATGCAAGCCAGGATGCCATTGGCCTTCTTGGCTGCCTGGGCACACTGCAGGCTCATGTTCAGCCTACTGTCAACCAGTACCCCCAGGTCCCTCTCTCCCTGGCTGCTCACCAGCCACTCTGACCCCAGCTTGTAGCACTGCATGGGGTTGCTGTGGCCAATGTGCAGAACCCGGCACTTGGACGTGTTCAATCTCCTGCCCTTGGCCTCTGCCCATCTGTCCAGCCTGTCGAGGTCCCTCTGCAAAGCCTCTCTGCCCTCCAGCAGATCAACTCCTGCCCCCAGCTTGGTGTCGTAAATCGTATTGATTAACCTCTTAGTGCTAGCTTCTGAAGTTAAAAGAGCTTAGCTGAAATATTTACAGTTTGGTAGGTGTTTTAATCAGGTCAGTGGAGATCTGGCGAGAGCCTGGCACAGGTTACCCAGGAAAGTGGTGGAAGCCTCATCCCTGGAGGCTTTTGATTCCCGGCTGGATGTGGCTGTGAGCAACCTGCTCTAGTGTGTGTCCCTGCCCATGGAAGGGGAGTTGAAACTGGATGATGCTTGAGGTCCCTTCCAACCCTAACAATTCTATGATTCCCAGCAAGGAAAGTGTAGCTATTTAAATATTTGATAGCTATTTAAATATTTGATAGATATTTAAAGCTCTCTTGGCTAGAGACATCAGAATTTTGTTCCACACATATACTTGCAAAGACTCTGAATTTTACATTTCCTATTGTGTTTTGTGGAGCCAGTTTTCACTCTGCTCTGTGTGGCTGTTGCTTAGTCTTTTGCTGTCACAGTGAGACCTTACTGCTCTTTACAACTACCTGAAGGGAGTTGTAGCGAGGTGGGGGTGAGTCTCTTCTCCCAGGCAAGCAGTAGCAGAACAAGAGGACACAGTCTGAAGCTGTACCAGGGGAAGTTTAGGCTGGAAGCGAGGAGAAAGTTCTTCCCAGCAAGAGAGATTGGCCCTTGGAATGTGCTGCCCAGGGAGGTGGTGGAGTCCCTGTCCCTGGAGGTGTTCAAAGAAAGCTTGGATGTGGCCCTTGGAGCCATGGTTTAGTTGTCTGGAGGTGTTAGGTAATAGGTTGGACTTGATCTCTGAGGTCTTTTCCAACCTGGTTGATTCTATGATTCTAGTGGAGTACATGAAAGAATAGAGAAAGGAGGAATAGAAGACTGCCACCACTGAAGTAGCTGGGATGGAAACAACAGGCAAACGTAAAGTACAGGCAAAGTTATTTGAAAACACAGAATGGGATTTAACGAAGACAAGGATGTCCTTGTCTGGGTAACAGGAACATTTTCTTCTTCTAAAGACTTATTTGTTTCCAATAGAACTTCCCAAAGTAAGATAACAATATATTGGAAGCAACAGCACTGCCTGTTTGAAATGACACCAAACCAAACAAAAAACCCCTCCTACACTCAAAAACCCCTAAACAAAACAAGACAAAACAAGCCCTATGAGGAGAGGCTGAGCGAGCTGGGATCGTTCAGCCTGGAGAAGAGGAGGTTCAGGGGAGATATTATTGCTCTCTACAACTAGCTGAAAGGAGGTTGTAGAAAGCTGGGGGGTTGGTTTCTTCTCCCAGGCAACCAAAACAAGAGGACACAGCCTCAAGCTGTGGCAGGGGAAGTTTAGGTTGGAAGTGAGGAGAAAGCTCTTCCCAGAACGAGAGATTGGCCATTGGAACGTGCTGCCCAGGGAGGTGGTGGAGTCACCATCACTGGAGGTGTTTAAGACAGGACTGGATGAGGCACTTGGTGCCATGGTGTTGGGTGATAGGCTGGACTCAATGATCTCAAAGGTCTTTTCCAACCTGGTTAATTGTGTATCCTCTATTCTGTGAAACGTGGTTGAGCTGATTAGAAGTATTTTGGATTTTAGAAATATTGGATATATTTAGATTTTAGAAATATTTTGGTTTTGAAGGCCAGGCTGGATGTGGCTGAGAGCAACCTGCTCTAGCGTGAGGTGTCCCTGCCCATGGCAGGGGTTGGAACTGGATAATCCTTGAGGTCCCTTCCAACCCTGACAATTCTATGATTCTATGACTTAACTTTCCCCTTTTCCACCCTCCAAAGCATGTATTTGCAGTATATTTGTCTCTCTGAGTATTTCTGGATGGCTTGCTTTGTGAAAAGCATCCACTCAACTCTGTTGTTGTGATAGCCTTGCCAAAACAAACAAACAAACAAGCTAGGACTAGTCTTGTTTAGTTGGCAAAGGAAGTCTTGAAGATGTTTTGACAGCTCTAATGAGGAGGTTTCTAAGACAGGAGATTTCATTCTCTCATAATACATTTTATTGGATTCATTGCCCTCATTAATTTCAGTTCTTGGTTAAATTTGCAGCGATATTAGCAAAGAACAGCATCCAGCTCCTGGCTCAATATATTTTATGAGATGTCTGCAGGGCTTCTGCTCTTCTGGGTTATTGCTAAATCACACCATGAAAGAAAGGGGGGAAAAAAAACCCAAAGGAAGGAAAAAGTCAACTTACTAAGATGGCAAAGCAAGGCCATTGCATAACAGTTTGCATTTCCCCTTGCTGAAAAGGCATCGTTACTTGTTTTCTCCTTTGGAGGTCAAAGCAGAAGGTTTTGATCAGGCCAAAATTACTTCTGGCTTAATTATATGCAACCAAGTAGAGGGAAGGATCTATTTGTTCACGTTAACAGGAGTGGACATTTTATAGACAAGTAAATTTCATGGAGCATTGGATGTATTTTCAGAGTGAACATTCCAATCATCCATGAAATTAAAAGGAAAAAGGGAAAGTTTGGCAATTACAGATCCTCTTCACCTCCTCCAATTCGTTTTCCTATCAAACTTTTTATCACTTTTAATAAACCATTTGATATTTTATATTATCAGTAGGAATAAAGGCATAGTAGGAAGCCTGTTCAAATGATTCTGTTAATAAATGTCTACGTTAATCTTGCTGTGGCACACAGAAGTGCCATATATTTCATGGACTCATAGAAGAGATCCAGCGTGCACTTGCGGCCCAGAAAGCCAACCAGATCCTGGGCTCCATCAAGAGAGGCATAGCCAGCAGGTCAAGGGAGGTGTGTGTCCAGTTCTGGGCCCCTCAGTTTAGGAAGGATGTTGACTTGCTGGAACGTGTCCAGAGAAGGGCAAATATGTTGGTGAGGGGTTTGGAACACAAGCCCTGTGAGGAAAGGGTGAGGGAGCTGGGGTTGCTTAGCTTGGAGAGGAGGAGACTCAGGGGAGACATTATTGCTCTTTACAACTACCTGAAGGGAGGTTGAAGCCAGGCAGAGGTTGGTCTCTTCTCCCAGGCAGCCAGTACCAGAACAAGAGGACACAGTCTCAGGCTGCGCCAGGGGAGGTTTAGGCTGGATGTTAGGAAGAAGTTCTATACAGAGAGAGTGATTGGAATGGGCTGCCCATGGAGGTGGTGGAGTCACCATCATTGGAGGTGTTCAGGAGGAGACTTGATGAGGTGCTTGGCTGCATGGTTTAGATGTTGGGTGGGTTGGATTGGTTGATGGGTTAGATGCGATGATCTTGAAGGTCTCTTCCAACCTGGTGTACTGTATTGTAAATAAACTTGATAAAGTGTATTGTGGTTCTGTTATTCTCTTTATTCTGTGATTCTGTTATTCTCTTATTCTGTGATTCTATGATTCTGTGTTTCTATGGCTCTATGGTTCTGTGTTTCTATGGCTCCATGATTCTGTGTTTCTATGGCTCCATGATTCTGTGTTTCTATGGCTCCATGATTCTGTGATTCTATGTTTCTATGGCTCTGTGTTTCTGTGATTCTATAGTTCTAAGATTCTATGATTCTGTGATCCTCTGATTCTATGATTTTGTGATGCTGTGATTCTCTGATCTATGATTCTACCCTTTCCTCAAGTTTTTGCCTTCTGTGTTCTTGCCAGCCTGTAACAAAACAGCTAGACAAGCAGCTGTGGTCATAGAAAATCAATCACTGAGGTTAAAAAGAAAAGAAGATTTGAAAAGAAGTAAAAGGAAAAAAAGTAGGGAAAAGACCTCCTAGATTCCATCCCAGGAGAGGTCTCTGGCTTTTCCTTTTCAGTGTGCACAGAGCACCACTAGATCAACCATCCTTGAGAGAAGGGCAATGTCATTTGCTTCCTTGCTGATAGCCGTGGAGTACCCAGAAGCTAGGCAGACCCCTGCCTGTTAAAAAGACAACTGAGGTTTGAGTTTAATTAAGCAATTAAACTCTATTGCTTTGTAGCATTTGAAACTATGAGCAGCTGCTGGAACTGATTAAACAGAAAGGCAAAGCCTGAGGTGTTTGATCAGTCCAGAAAGTCATTTTATGCCACGTAAGGAGCAAAGTGATAAAGATTATTCTTGCCATTATGTAACAAGACATTATACAAAAAAAGAAGGAAAAAAAAAAAGAAAGGAAAAAATAAGGCAAGCTGCTCCCACTCAAAACTTTCTTTCCTGAACTGTCTAGAGAAGCAAGTCCACCTTCCAGTACCTGAGAGGGTCCGACAAAAAGGATGGAGAGAGACTGTTTACAAAGGCCTGCAATGATAGGACGAAGGACAATGGCTTCAGACTAGAGAAGAGAAGATTTAGGTTGGATGTTAGGAACTAGTTCTTTCCCATGAGGGTAGGGGAGCACTGGAACAGGTTGCCCAGGGATGTAGTTGAGGCCCCCATCCCTGGAGAGATTCAAGGTGAGGCTAAACAGGGCTCTGGGCAACCTGATCTAGTTGAGGATGCCACTACTTTATAGGGTGTCAGGTAATGACTAGGTATGTCAGGTAAAGACTAGGGGGGATGGAAAAAAATGGAATGGAATGGAATGGAATGGAATGGAATGGAATGGAATGGAATGGAATGGAATGGAATGGAATGGAATGGAATGGGGTTTGATGAGGACATTATAAATGTAGAACAACACACACCTGCCAGAAACCCAGGAGATCTGGGGGTCATTGCCTAGAAAGCTCAGGATGCAGACCCCTCACTTCTTTCATGTCTGCTGAGCATCTCACTGCCTTTCTGCCACCTGTTATAGAGTCATAGAATTGTTAAGGTTGGAAGGGACCTCAAGGATCATCCAGTTCCAACCCCTCTGCCATGGGGAGGGACACCTCACACTACAGCAGGTTGCTCACAGCCACATCCAGCCTGGCCTCGAAAACCCTCCAGGGATGGAGGTGACTGCTGAGCTCCCAGACCAGCAGGCAGGAGTGCAAGTGATGCTGACAGAAGGTGGAGATGGAATGGAATGGAATAAACCAGATTGGAAAAGACCTCAGAGATCATCGAGTCCAACCTATTACCCAACATCATCTAATCAACCAACACCATGGCACCAAATGCCTCATCCAGTCTCTTCTTAAACACCTCCAGTGAAGGTGACTCCACCACCTCCCTGGGCAGCACATTCCAATGGCCAATCTCTCTTTCTGGGAAGAACTTCTTACTAACATCCACCCCTGGCACAGCTGGAGACTCTGTCCTCTTGTTCTGGTGCTGGGTGCCTGGGAGAAGAGACCAGACCCCACCTGGCTATAACCTCCCTTCAGGGAGTTGTAGACAGCAAGAAGGTCCCCCCTGAGCCTCCTCTTCTCCAGGCTAAGCAACCCCAGCTCCATCAGGCTCTCCTCACAGGGCTGGGCTCCATTCCCCTCCCCAGCTTTGTTGCCCTTCTGTGGACACATTCTAGCAACTCAACATCCTTCTCGAATTGAGGGGCCCAGAACGGGACACAGGACTCAAGGTGTGGCCTGACCAGTGATGAGTACAGGGCAGAATGACCTCCCTGCTCCTGCTGGCCACACTATTAGCGAAGCTTGCCTTTCTATCTTTAGAGGGAAAATGTATTTCACCATGCTTCTAGGTATCATTAAACAGGACATGGCATCTTGTTAGGCCTGCAGCAAAATAAGCATCAGTGTGTTTGAAATATTTCCCTCTGGTTTCCAGGTTCAGCAGTTTTCAGAGCCCAGAGTTGCACCAAATGGAAGGTGGGAATGCGAAAGGAACCGCATGTCGCTATTTAATCACCTCAAATTCATTAGAAAGAAGGAAGCTCCTGCTTGGGAGCCCATTGAGTTCTGTCTGCACAGCATACCAGAGAGTTTGTGAGCCTAACTTGTTAAAGCACAAAAAAGACAAGGATGTGGTAACTAACTCAACATTTGAAGCATTTGAGCCAAGGATTACTCAGCTACTTCGCTCATTTGTTCACAGTATCACAGAGGTTGGAAGGGACCTCCAGAGATCATCCAGTCCAACCCCACTGCCAAAAATAGCATCACCCAGGGTAGTCTGCACAGAAACACATCCAGGAGTGTTTGGAAAGTCTCCAGAGAAGGAAACTCCACAACCTCTCTGGACAGCCTGCTCCAGTGCTCCAGCACCCTCACTGTACACAAGTTTTCATGTTGAGGTGTGTTGAAGTTCTGTGTTCAAGTCTGGAACCATTGCTCCCTGTCTTATTATTGCGCACCACCAGAAAGAGATTGGCTTCCTCCACTTGACACCCACCCCTCAGATATTGATAGACTTTGATCAGATCCCCTCTCAGCCTTCTATTCTCTAGACTAAACAATCCCAGGGCTCTCAGTCTCTCTGCATAAGGGAGATGCTCAAGTCCCCTCTTCATAGAATCATAGTATCATAGTATCAGTCAGGGTTGGAAGGGACAACAAGGATCATCTAGTGCCAACCCCTGCCATGGGCAGGGACACCCCACACTAGATCAGGCTGGCCAGAGCCTCATCCAGCCTGGCCTTAAACACCTCCAGGGACGGGGCCTCCACCGCCTCCCTGGACAACCCATTCCAGGGCTTCACCACTCTCATGGGGAAGAACTTCCTCCTCACATCTAGCCTGAATCTCCCCACCTCCAGCTTCATTCCATTCCCCCTAGTCCTATCACTCCCTGAGATCCTGAGAAGTCCCTCCCCAGCCTTCCTGTAGCCCCCTTCAGATACTGGAAGGCCACAATGAGGTCACCTCGGAGCCTTCTCTTCTCCAGACTGAACAGCCTCATGGCTCTCCATTGGACTCTCTAAGGCAGATCACTTTCATCTTGTAATCACACAGAGACAGTCAGTGCTTCAACATGGACTGAAAAAAATACCCTTCAGAAGATCTATGATAATTCAGAAGCTTTCAAAACTCTCACATGTTCTAGATATCTATGCATTTGGTTTTGCAGCATCTCTCAGAGGTTTATCCACAGTGGAGGAACTCCAAACCCACAAACCTGTTAAAATGTACTCCTGGGACTCTCATAGAGTCATAGCATGGTAGGGGTTGGAAGGGACCTGTGGAGATCATTGAGTTCAACCCCCCTGCCAAAGCAGGATCACCTAGGGCAGGTCACACAGAAACACATCCAGATGGGATTTCCTTCTAGTGGAAAGGTGAACCCAATGCATATGATCTAATACTTCAAAATAAATCAATCAATTTGAGTTGTTCTTCAGACATTCTGCACTAATTACCTACTATTGACAGCTGCAATGTTGAAATGAGACTGAGCAAGTGTTATTTAACAGTGCTGCAGAGAGAATTCCTCAACATTTGTTGCCATGTAGTGCATTTGTCCTTACAATGTGTTCTGGGTTTGCTTCATTTTTTAGGCCACCACAAAACCCATGAACAAATCCTACTGTCATTGTGTTCACATGATGGCTACTTGCTTGATCACAGAGTCACAGAATGGGCTGGGCTGGAAGGGACCTCCAAAAGTCATATACTCCAACCCCTTCTGCAGTCAGCAGGGACATCCATAACTAGATCATGTTGCCCAGACCCTTGTCCAGCCTCACCTTGAATATCTGGATGAGGGGATTGAATCCACCATTAGCAAATTTGCAGACTACACCAAGCTGGGGGCAGGAGTTGATCTGTTAGAGGGTAGGAGAGCTCTGCAGAGGGACCTTGCCAGGCTGGGCAGATGGGCAGAGTCCAACAGGATGCCATTCAACAAGTCCAAGTGCCAGGTGCTGCACTTTGGCCACAACAACACCAGACAATGCTACAGGCTGGGGTCAGAGTGGCTGGAGAGCAACCAAGCAGAAAGGGAGCTGGGGGTACTGGTTGACAGCAGCTGAACATGAGCCAGCAGTGTGCCCAGGTGGCCAAGAAGGCCAATGGCATCCTGGCCAGCAGGAGCAGGGAAGTCATTCTGCCCTGTACTCAGCACTGGTTAGGCCACACCTTGAGTCCTGTGTCCAGTTTTGGGCTCCTATTTAAGAAGGACATTGAGATACTTGAGCATGTCCAGAGAAGGGCAGGGAGGCTGGGGAGGGGTCTGGAGCACAGACCTGTGAGGAGAGGCTGAGGGAGCTGGGGTTGCTTAGCCTGGAGAAGAGGAGGCTCAGGGGGGACCATCTTGCTGTCTACAACTCCCTGAAGGGAGGTTGTAGCCAGGTGGGGGTTGGTTTCTTCTCCCAGGCAACCAGCACCAGAACAAGAGGACACAGTCTCAAGCTGTGCCAGGGGAGGTTTAGGCTGGAGATGAGGAGAAAGTTCTTCCCAGCGAGAGAGACTGGCCCTTGGGATGTGCTGCCCAGGGAGGTGGTGGAGTCACCATCCCTGGAGGTGTTCAAAAATGCTTGGATGTGGCACTTGGAGCCATGGTTTAGTTGTCAGGAGGTGTTAGTTAGCTATTAGGTAATAGCTGGACTTGATGTTCTCTGAAGTCTTTTCCAGCCTGGTGGATTCTGTGATTCTATGTTTGTATGAAATGGGAGAGAGAAAGAGGGACATAGATTCAAAGCAAGAGTTAGCAAGTGGCAAGGAAGAGGTTGATATGAATCCAACAGTGTTAGACTTTGAGATGATGGGGTTCAGGATAGAAGTTGAAACAGGCAGAAATGAAGTGAGTAAAAAAAAAGTTTGGGTCTGTGGGTGTCAGCTGCCTCACCTGCATCAAGGCAAGGCTCAGGAGGAGCACTTCAAAGAGATTGCACTCTTCAGGTTTGTGAAATAATGATAATTAATTGCAATAATAACACACGTTCAGAATCATCCATCAGGGCTCAGGCAACGTGGGCTATGGCAGGCATGTGTAATCATGCATTCCAAACCTCCTCCTTCTGGCAGACAGGTCTCTTACAACCCACAGAATCACAGAATGTTAGAGGTTGGAAGGAGTCTCCAGAGATCATCCAATCCAACCCCCTGCCAGAGCAGGATCACCCAGGGGAGTCCGCACAGGAATGCATCCTGGTGGGTTTGGAAAGTCTCCAGAGAAGAAGATTCCACAACCTCTCTGGGCAGCCTGCTCCAGGGCTCCAGCACCCTCACTGTAATGAAGTTTCTCCTCATGTTGAGGTGAAACCTTCTCTGTTCATGTTTGTATCTCTTGCAATACAATAAACCAGGTTGGAAGAGACCTTCAATATCATCACATCTAACCCATCAACCAATCCAACCCATCTAAACAACTAGACCATGGCACCAAGCACCCCAGCAAGTCTCCTCCTGAACACCTCCAGTGATGGTGACTCCACCACCTCCCCGGGCAGCACATTCCAATGGGCAATCACTCTCTCTGTGTAGAACTTCTTCCTAACATCCAGGCTAAACCTCCCCTGGTGCAGCTTGAGACTGTGTCCTCTTGTTCTGGTGCTGGCTGCCTGGGAGAAGAGACCAACCTCCACCTGTCCACAACCTCCCTTCAGGTAGATGTAGAGAGCAAGAAGGTCTCCTTGAGCCTCCTCTTCTCCAGGCTGAGCAACCCCAGCTCCCTCAGCCTCTCTTCATAGGGCTTGTGTTCCTTGTTCCTTGTTCCTTGTCTTTACTGCGCACCACCAAAAAGAGCTTGGCCCCTTCCAATGTCCCCCACCCTTCAGATGTTGAGAGACACTGATCAGATCCCCTCTCAGTCTTCTCTTCTCCGGACTATACCCTGCTAAGAGGAAATCACAGTTGTCAAACATTTAACACAAGGGGTTGGTACTGCTCTTGCCTGTCTTCGTGATACCCTACGGGAAGGCTGGGGAGGGACTTCTCAGGATCTCAGGGAGTGATAGGACTAGGGGGAATGGAATGAAGCTGGAGGTGGGGAGATTCAGGCTGGACATGAGGAGGAAGTTCTTCCCCATGAGAGTGGTGAAGCCCTGGAATGGGTTGTCCAAGGAGGTGGTTGAAGCCCTGTCCCTGGAGGTGTTTAAGGCCAGGCTGGATGAGGCTCTGGCCAGCCTGATCTAGTGTGGGGTGTCCCTGCCCATGGCAGGGGGGTTGGAACTAGATGATCCTTGTGGTCCCTTCCAACCCTGACTGATACTATGATACTATGATACCAAAGGGCATCAGGCTTATGAAGTGTTCTAGAGGAAGAACTGCAGCCACCATCCAGCACCCCAGCGAAAGTCAGTTTTGTCAACCTCACAGATGTCTCCTGAAGAGATGTCCTGATTGGAAAAGCTGGTTCTCATAGCTTGAGTGCTGACCTTGTGTTCTCCTGGTTAAGCTATAGGTGTACAAAGGGTAGACAGGTTTAGAATTCCCTACAGGTAGTGTCTGAACTTGTCAGAAGTTAGAGCCAGTGCTGCTTTGCCAAGAGCATAGATTGATAGAATCATAGAATCACAGAATCACAGGATCATAGATGCATAGAATCATAGAAATACAGAATCATAGAAACATAGAAATATAGAAGCATGTAATCATAGAAACACAGAATCACAGAATCATAGCCCAATCCTCTGCACTCAGCAGGGACATCCTTAGCTAGACCAGGCTGCCCAGAGCCCCGTCCAGCCCCACCTTGAATAGCCACAGGGATGGGGCCCCAACCATCTCTCAGGGCATCCTGTTCCGGTGTTCCACTACTCTCATGGTGCAGATCTTGTTCCTAACATCCGATCTAAATCTTCTCTTCTCTAATTTCAAACCATTGCTCCTTGTCCTGTCACTGCAGGCTTTTGTAAACTCCCTCTGCAGCCTTCTTGTAACCCACTTCAGGTACTGGAAGTCTGCTGTTAGGTCTCCCTGGAGCCTTCTCTTCTCCAGGCTGAACACCCCCAGCTCCCTCAGCCTGTCCTTGTAGCAGAGGTGCTCCAACCCCCTGATCATTTTCACAGCCCTCCTCTGGACACCTTCCATCAGGTTCATGTCTTCCTCCCTGTATTAAGGGCTCTAGGGCTGGACACAATCCTCCAGGTGCCAGCATTAGGCACTTCTTTTTTGTTGTTGTTTAATCAAGAGGTCCCACTGACTTAAAATCACAGAGTCACCAAGGTTGGAAGAGACCTCAAAGATCATCGAGTCCAACCTGTCACCACAGACCTCATGACTAGACCATGGCACCAAGTGCCACGGCCAATCCCTTCATTTTCATACAACTGGCTTCCCCATTCCTATTAGCTTCTGGATGGCCACTGCATCCTTTATATGGATCCACCAGACTCTTTTGTTAGTCACCAAAATGATGGTGATATTGACTGGTATCCAAAGCTATCCCTTGGTATTTCTATCAATTTATATCAACTGCCTCAAGAAAAGAGTTCTCACTCCCTGTGGACCAATAAATAAGGAAAGGCATCTGGCTTGCACTGCACCTAAAGGTCAGCACTGCATCATCTTCTAGGTGGGAGAACTCAGTCAGATTCCTCCCACAGGACATCTGGCTACTGCCCACAGCTACTTGGGTTGGGTGGTTTCTTTTATGCCAAGTTCATCTTTTATCTCTGTGGATGTGGCACAGTGGAGGAGATTGGCAGCCTGGAGGAGACTGGAGGTTTTCTGAGTCAAAACTGATCCAGGAAGAAGAAAGTTCTTGCTGCTCCAAATCAAAAGGGCACCTACTGAACATTTAGACTAATGCACTTCAGACATCCATTATTCCTGCCTGAAGATGTAATAGCTCCCTGAATCAATAAATAATCTTGAAGTGTTGCCTCTGGTAAAGGCCTCTGCCACCATGCTAAGGAAATTGAATTACCAATGCAGATGTATTGCAGCTGCTGAGTGAGAATTTTTCCTTTCTCACTCTGCCATTCCTTGGGATTTAAGAAACAGAATCACTCCGGGTTGTGAATCTCTGAGGAGTTAACTCATTCAATAACCATAGCTAAAAATAGCCTTGCTTGACCCACCTGAGTGTTTGAATAACACACTCATACCATGGCTGGTCCTCAGACTCTGCTTCTTTCAAACTGCTCTCATCTCTCTCCTTATCATGACTGAGTTTTCCAGAGGAGAAAGAGGGGACAGTGCAGCCCTTTCCCCTCGGCAGAGAGCAGTCTCAAGCTGTGCCAGGGGAGGTTTAGGCTGGATGTTAGGAAGAAGTTCTTCCCAGAACGAGTGATTGGCCATTGGAATGTGCTGCCCAGGGAGGTGGTGGAGTCAGAATCACTGGAGGTGTTTAAGAAGAGACTGGAGGAGACACTTGGTGCCATAGTTGAGTTGATTAGATGGTGATAGGTTGGACTTGATGATTTCAGAAATCTTTTCCAATCTGGTTAATTCTATTCTATTCTATTCTATTCTATTCTATTCTATTCTATTCTATTCTATTCTATTCTACTCTACTCTATTCTATTCTATTCTATTCTATTCTATTCTATTCTATTCTACTCTACTCTTCTATTCTATTCTATTCTATTCTATTCTATTCTATTCTATTCTATTCTATTCTATTCTATTCTATTCTATTCTATTCTATTCTATTCTATTCTATTCTATTCTATTCTATTCTATTCTATTCTATTCTATTCTATTCCCTAACATATAGATAAAGTCCTGAGCAGCCTGGTGAAACCACAGCTGCCCTTTGAGCAGGAAGTTAGAATCTTCTCTTCTCTTCTCTTCTCTTCTCTTCTCTTCTCTCTTCTCTTCTCTTCTCTTCTCTTCTCTTCTCTTCTCTTCTCTTCTCTTCTCTTCTCTTCTCTTCTCTTCTCTTCTCTTCTCTTCTCTTCTCTTCTCTTCTCTCTCTCTTCTCTTCTCTTCTCTTCTCTTCTCTTCTCTTCTCTTCTCTTCTCTTCTCTTCTCTTCTCTTCTCTTCTCTTCTCTTCTCTTCTCTTCTCTTCTCCTCTCCTTTTTCTTCTCTCTCCACCTTCTGTCAGCACCACTTGCAGTCCTGCCTGCTGGTCTGGGAGCTCAGCAGTCACCTCCATCCCTGGAGGGTTTTGAAGGCCAGGTTGCATGTGGCTGTGAGCAACCTGCTGTTGTGTGAGGTGTCCCTCCCCATGGCAGAGGGGTTGGAACTGGATGATCCTTGAGGTCCCTTCCAACTCTGACAATTCTATGACTCTATAACAGGTGACATACAGGCAGTGAGATGCTCAGCAGTCAGGAGAGAAGTGAGGGGTCTGCATCCTGAGCTTTCTAGGCAATGACCCCCAGATCTCCTGGGTTTCTGGCAGGTGTGTGTTGTTCTACATTTATAATGTCCTCATTAAACCTGGTTTCGTGAAATGAGTTTTTCTTCCCTGAATGCAGGTGAACTACTAAACTGCTGTAACCTGTATTCTAGTGATGGGAATAAGACAGGCAGTGGCAGGTCACAGCATCACCGAAAGTTAGGGGTTGGAAGGGACCTCCAGAGTTCGAGTCTACAACCCCTGCCACAAGCAGGATCACCCAGTGCAGGTCACACAGGAACACATCCAGACAGCTTTGGAAAGTCTCCAGAGAAGGAAGCTCCACAACCTCTCTGGGCAGCCTGCTCCAGTGCAACGTTGAAGGACACATCAGCGATGACACCATTTTATCTTACATGTGGCCTGCAAAACATGACTCACTGCAGCTGCTCTGATCAATTCCTTCCCCTTTAGATGTGCTGTGGTCAGCAGTCACTGCAGGCCAGGTCAAAATGAGGGGGGAAAAAGGAAAACTGGTGAGAGTTCCTCTGTAATTTCCATTTCAAGTTGTCAGAGATGTTAACTATTTTCTGGCTTTCTTCATCTTTCATAAAATCACAGAATTGTCAGGGTTGGAAGAGACTTCAAGGATCATCCAGTTCCAGCCTCCTTGCTATGGGCAGGGAGACTTCACACTACATCAGGTTGCCCAGAGCCACATCCAGCCTGGCCTTAAAAACCTCCAGGGATGAAGCTTCCACCACCTCTCTGAGCAACCTGTGCCAGTGTCTCACCATCCTCAGGGGCAAGAACGTCTTCCTAACTTCCAATCTCATTCTACCCATCTCTAGTTTTGTTCCATTCCCCTCAGTCCTATCCCTCCCTGACGCCCTCAAAAGTCCCTCTCCAGCTTTCTTGTAGGCCCTTCAGATACTGGAAGGGCACAATTAAGTCTCCTCAGAGCCTTCTCTTCTCCACACTGAACAGACCCAACTCCCTCAGTCTGTCCCTCATCCTGTCAGATCTGCATGTACTATCACAGTCTCACATGTGCCTCATTTTCTGTGTCTTTCTTTCTCTACCACTTCAGCTGTTGGAGACAGCTTAGTTTACATCCTTGCTACATGTGGGAGTTGATTAAATCAAGGAGTTACACTTTGTTCTTGATCTTACTTGCATCACATCAATCACCATAGAATCATGTTTTAGTTGGAAAAGACCTCTAAGGTGTAAGACCTCTAAGCTGCACCAGGGGAATTTTAGTCTGGAGGTGAGGAGAAATTTCTTCCCAACAAAAGAGATTGGCCATTGGGAGGTGCTGCCCAGGGAAGTGGTGGAGTCCCCGTCCCTGGAGGCATTCAAGAAAGACTTGGATATGGCACTTGGAGCCATGGTGTAGTTGTCAGGAGGTGTTAGGTGTTAGGTAATAGGTTGGACTTGATGCTCTCTGAGGTCTTTTCCTACCTTATTGATTCTATGATCATCGAGCCCAACCATCATACCAATAGCACCATGGATGAGGAGATTGAGTGTACTCTCAGCAGTTTGTTGATGATGCAAAACTGGGGGCTGGCCAACACCCCATCAGGATGTGCAGCCATCCAATGAGATCTGGACAGGCTGGAGAGCTGGGTGAAGTTCAGTAAGGAGAAATGCAGGGTTTCTGCACCTGGAAAGGAACAACAGGCACCAGGACAGGTTAGGGACTACCCTGCTGGAAAGCAGCTCCATGGAGAAAGACCTTGGAGTGCTGGTGGACAGCAAATTCTGCATGGGACAACAATGTGCCCTTGTGGCCAAGAGAGCCAATGGGATCATGGGTTGCATTAGGAAAAGTGTGGCTGGCAGCTCTAGGGAGATTCTTTTCCCCCTCTGCTCTGCCCTGGTGGGACCACCTCTGGAATACTGTGTCCAGTTTTGGACTCCCCAGTTCAAGAGGGACAGAGACCTGCTGGAGAGAGTCCAATGGAGAGCTATTCAGATGATTAGGGGACTTGAGCATCTCCCCTGTGATGGGAGACTGAGAGTCCCGGGGCTGTTTAGCCTTTGGAAGAAGACTGAGAAGGGATCTGATCAATATCTATCAATATCTGAGGAGTGGGTGTCAAGTGGAGGTGGCCAAGCTCTTTTTTATGGTGCACACTAATAAGACAAGGACCAATGGATACAAACATGAACAGAGAAGGTTTCAGCTCAACATGAGGAGACACTGCTTTGCAATGAGGGTGACAGAGCCCTGGAGCAGGCTGCCCAGAGAGCTTCTGGAGTCTCCTGCTCTGGAGACTTTCCAAACCTGCCTGGATGCATTCCTGTGCAGACTCCCTGGGTGATCCTGCTCTGGAAGGCTGGTTGGACTGGATGAACGCTGGAGGTCCCTTCCAGCCCCCAATATACTGTGATTCTGTGATTAAATCGTGTCCCAGAGTGCCATGTCCATGCTTAAAACATCCGAAAAACATCCTCTGTGCTTTGACAAACATGGAGAGTGCTAAACTCAGGCTAAACTTTAGTGTGGCCCCCCTGGTTTTATTTAGAGTGCCTTCTCTGTTATTAGTCACAGAGCCTTGACAGCTATGCAGAGAAGGGATGAAATGATCAAAACACCCAATGCTCCAACATCACCAAACTATCTTGATGGCTCTGTTCAAGCCTGACTATTAAATCTATATCACTCTCATATCAGTGCATTATTTAGTTATGTCATTAATCATAGTTAAATAGCTATTAAAGCCCTTCAGATGCTTTCTGACTTCCCTAAGAGGCATCCATGGGTTTCATTAGGTAGTTACAGTATAGCCAATAAGCATTATGGTGCAGATTCAAGGAAATGTCAGTACTTATTAGAAGAATAAGACAACAGAGAGCCTTAAGTAGATTACATGAGGTGACATGCCAGGAGTCTGTCAATGGCTGAAAAAGCTAAGGATGAGTCACAGTACTAACCAGTTTTGGTCACATATTAGCCTCTCAGACACATGAAGCACAGCCCTGTGAGGAGAGGCTGAGGCAGCTGGGGTTGCTTAGCCTGAAGAAGAGGAGGCTCAGGGGAGACCTTCTTGCTCTCTACAACTCCCTGAAGGGAGGTTGTAGCCAGGTGGGGCTTGGTCTCTTCTCCCAGACAACCAGCACCAGAACAAGAGGACACAGTCTCAAGCTGTGCCAGGGCAGGTTTAGGCTGGAGGTGAGGAAAAATTCTTCCCAGACTGAGCAATTTGTCATTGGGATGTGCTGCCCAGGGGGTGGTGGAGTCACCATCCCTGGAGGTGTTCAAGACAGGCTTGGATGTGGCACTGGGAGCCATGGTTTAGGTGTCAGGAGGAGTTAGGTATTAGGTAATAGGTTGGACTTGATGATCTCTGATGTCTTTTCCAATCTGGCTGATTCTATGTTTCTATGAAACTCCTCTTGCTCCTAAAGAATCAGCATCACAATGGCACAAAAGCACCAGAGCCAGCCAGTGTGCTTGTTAAAGCAGCAATACCTGCCTTGGGCTGGCTGTTCTGGTGAGTTATTAGCTCTACTTTAATAACAGACCACTAGTAAGACAAATGATGGAACTTTGCCCCTCGTTTTCCGGCACCCAGTGGGCTATGGCATCGTGTCTGGGGATGGGGACACATAACTGTCTCAGTGACGACAGAAAGCTACTAGAGGATAACTTGGTTTGATCTCTCACAGAATCTGTCTGCTTGGAAGAGACCTCAAAGATCATCCAGTCCAACCCTCAACCTAGCACTGTAGGGCCAACACTAAACCATGGCCCTAAGGGCCAGCTCCACAGGCTGCTTAAACACCTCCAGGGATGGCGACTCCCCCACTGCCCTGACCAGACCATTCCACTGTTTGAGAACCCTTTCAGTGAAGAAATATTTCCTAACACCCAGCCTAAACCTCCTCTGGCACAGCTTGAAACCATTGCCTCTGGTCCTGCCTCCTGCCACCAAGGAGAAAAGGTTGCCTCCTCCTGGCTCCAACCTCCCTTCAGGTAGCTTTAGAGAGTGATGAGGTCTCCTCTCAGCCTTCTCTTCTCTATTCTACATTCCTGAAGTAAAGAAAGACCTGAAAAAACATAAGAAGGTATAGGATGTCTCTCCAGTCTTCCTCAGTATCTAACTTGTCCTCCATCAAATGCAGAATTAGGAGGGAGCAGTTCTAGTACAAACTAATGAAACAGCTCATTGAGCATGCAAGTATGAAGAGTCTGTGTGAGACAACCAGGCCACCTTCTGGTATCAGAAAGTTTTGACTGGGAAAGCAATCAGTTCCCTGAAAGGAGGTTGGAGTGAGGTGGGGTTGGTCTGTTCTCCCAAGTAGCAGGTGACAGAATGGGAGGGACTTGTCCAGAGAAGGGCCACGAGGATGATCAGAGGGCTGGAGCAATTCTCCTATGATGACAGGCTAAGGGAGTTGGGGCTGTTTGAAGAAGAGAAGGATCTGAGGAGACCCTATTATGGCCTTCCAGTATCTGAAGGGCCTACAAGAAAGCTGCTGGGGACTTTTTAGAGTGTCAAGTAGTGATAGGACTAGGGGGAGTGAATGCAGGCTAGAGGAGGGAAGATTTAGATTAGACATCAGGAAGAAGTTCTTCGCCATGAGGGTGGTGAGACGCTGGAACAGGTGGTGGAAGCCTCATCCCAGGATGTTTTTAAGGCCAGGCTGGATGTGGCTCTGACATTTTTCTTTTGCTGCAAGAGTGGTCAGGGATTGGAACAGGCTGCCCAGGGAGGTGGTGGAGTCACCATCTCTGGAGATGTTCCAGAAATGTGTGGAGAGGGGACTCTGGGCCATGGTTGTGATGGTGTTGGGTTGAGAGTTGGACTTGATGATCTTAGATTTCTCTTCCAAACTCAAGAGTTCTCTGATTTTATGAAGTCAAACTACTGAAGGTCTGTGCAGGTTGGAGTATCCCATGGATCCTTAGAATATGCAATGCATTTCATGAAGAAGGTTCCATTCACTACACATTTGTCATGTGGGAAAACATTTCTCAGTCATTCTAATATTGATCAGTGAGCAAGATAAGTTTAGAGCTTCCTTCCCTGGCATCGTAAGGACATGGCTGACCACCTATGTTCTTCTTTTATTTGTTTACTGCCAACTAATTTGCCTGGCAGATAAATCTCTTGAGGGATATTTACATGCTGACACCTAGTGGCTTTGAATTGGATGTTGCTTCTGGATAGCCACTGATTTATCACTCCATGACCTGAAAATAGCTTGACAGGAGTGGTTTGAGCTCTACTGGACATGTTTGTTCTTTTCACTTTCCTTTTTCTGTTGTTGTTGTTGGTTTTGTCTGTTTGCTTGTTTGTTTGTTTGAAATGAATGGACACCTCTTTGAGTCATAATATTGAACTGGGGTTTGTGTTACATGA